>JAJJWW010002695.1:0-104665 GCA_023531295.1 Papaver armeniacum | reverse complement strand
GGATTATCAACTTGAATTTTTATTAGATTCTTGTCGCGAAACAAGCATCTGTGTTTGTGTGGATCGACAAGTTTATGAACAAAGTACTCCTTTGTTTTAGGAGCATCTCTCATCGAAGAAGAATACAATTAGATTAAATGGTCGGATTTTGATATCTTTGCGGTTTATTGGTCTTTCTCTTCGCGATATACTTGTAATTGATGTCCTTATTTGTATTAGGGTTATGATTATCTTGTACTTTGATGTTTTTATTATTCTTGTAAGCGAATATGTAATCACTATTTTGATTTGAATGAATTGAAATATGTTGATTGTCCAAAAAAAAAAAAATCTTATCGCCAAATACAACTAGCAGTTAATTTCCGTAACTAAAAATTATGGCACTCCCTTTGAGGCTCTTGACTTCTAAAATAAAATAATTAAATGTTAGGGGCAATCCGAGAATTGAACTCGGGACCTCTCGCACCCTAAGCGAGAATCATACCACTAGACCAATTGCCCTTTAATGTTTTATTTTCTTAATGGATAATATATATCATACAAAACAACATGGATTTTTGAGCCTTGAACGGTGAGATAACATTTTCAGAAATAAACGTTACATCCGACCATCACAATCTCATCTCAGTCATAGAAATCCGACGGATGCAAGATTTGTAACGTCTTTCCAATATGGATATATATACATTGATTGTAGCCATTAAGAAAATATAGTGGGTTCCATCATCATCGTTAAGACCATAAATCAAAAATAAAATAAAGTAACTGTGGAAAAATAGTAAGACCATTAGCTTTAATTATATCATTAATTATTTGATTATTATAATTATATTATCCATCTTTAAAAAACTAAATATTTAAATAATTTCAGTATAGGTATAATACGATGTTTTTACATCGTTTTTGGTGTTTTTTAACATATTTTTTCGCTGTTTTGGGGCGATTTTTCTTCGTCGTTGTGGGGCGAGTTCTTCAAATTTTAATGGCTGGTTCGTGGCTTGCTATATATTCTAGATTCAAAAACATCGACGATTCATCATGACATCTCTTTGAATCGGCATTCGTGATCGTGTGGATCGACTAGTTTATGGGAAACGTACTCCTTTGATTTTGGAGCATCTCTTATCGAAGTAGAATACAATCATATTAATTGTCAGAATTTATTTCCGGATATACCATAATCTCTCCCTTATACTTTTTTTTTTTGGATATCTTTGCGGTTTATTGCTCTTTCTCTTCGCGATCTACTTGTAATTGATGTCCTTATTTGTATTAGGATTTTGATTGTCTTGTATTTTGATGTTTAGTTATTCTTGTAAGCAAACATGTAATCATTATTATGATTTGAATGACTTGAAATTTGTTGATTGTCAAAGAAAAAAAAAAAAAAAACTAATCAAATCAAAATAATAAAAATAGTAAAAAGATACAAATTGTTTATAAAGAAAAAAAAATCTTACAACATACCTAGATAAGAAACAAATAAAAACACATAATTATTAGAAAATTACCTTGGTGATATGAGATGGAAAATAACGAATGGGTTCAAAATCTATTAAGTTGATCCGCATCACTTGAGAATTTGAAAAGTTTCATTAACTTAAGTGGAGTGAAAATCAAAGACATAGTGGCTGAAAATCAAAGACGTAGTGGGGATCGATGAAATTTGAGTAAAATAAAGAACGCGAAATTGTGGGATATAAAAAGGAATTAGGGGATATTGATTACTTCTTCCAACCCATGGTGTCTGCTAAGGGGTGACTTTTGGGTATGAAAATACTAAAATACCCTTCCCTCAAAATAAAAATTAAAAAACTTAAAATCAAAAAACAAAATCATATCCCCCATTTCCATCTCCACTTCTTATTAGTCTCTTTCAGGGTTAGAGCTTTGAAACCCAAAATATTCCCCATTCCCATTCCCTTTCAAATTCTAAACTCTCCACACTCTCTTTCAAATTCTCTTCTCCTTCTCTGCCGGCTCCTCACTTTGGAAACGAATTATTTATTTTTTTAATTCGGAAGTGATGAAGATCATGCTGCAAGTGATGAAGATCATGCCGGAATTGATAAAGACCATGCCGGAAACTGGTGCCGGCATGCTTGGTAACTAACATTTTATGTCGTAACTAAGTACCGGCATGCTCAATAGAAATCTATCAATGTCGGAAGTCAAGTGAAAAAAATTCAACTTTCTGGATACTTTACATCATGTGCCTAAGCATAAAAATTAAAGCAACATACTATGCCTAAACCTAGTGCCGCATGCTCGAGAATTAACTAATTGTGCGGAAGTGGGTCGATTAAAACCAGGAAAAATTCAAAACGGAATATTTTTTTTACATCGCCTAAGTGATGAAGATCATGCCGGAATTGGTGAAGAACCATGCCGGAATTGGTGAAGAACCATGCCGGAAAATGGTGCCGGCATGCTTGGTAACTAACATTCAATGCCGTAACTAAGTGCCGGCATGCTCGATGGTTCTTCTATCAATGCCGGTAGTCAAGTGAAAAAAATTGAAGTTTCCTGGATACTTTTCATCATGTGCCGGCATAGAAATTAAGCAACATACTATGCCGGCATATATAGGTACCGTCATGCTCGAGAATTAACTTATTGTGCCGGCAGTGGACTGATTAAAACCAAAATAAATAGGTTTTGAAGATCAAAACCAGAAAATTTTGTGGACCCCCAGGATAGTGGCAAACATTTATGAAAATTTCCAAGAAATGCCGGCATGGTTTTTAGGTTGTATACAATACCGGCACCGAGCTATTTCAGCTGCAACAATGGTGGATTCAAAGAAAAAAAAAATCAAAATTTCAACCTCTAGGCAGCAATTCTCTCTTCACAATCATCCTCCACTTTCACCAAAAAAAGTTCCCTCTCAAAAAAATTGCCATCTTTCTACTCTCATCTCATTCACCCAAATACAAATACACACTAATCATTTAACAAATACTTAAGATTTTTACTAATTATTATTAACCACTAAACCTGATCATTGAGGGGTAGATTAGGATTTTAAAAAATACTTAGATAAGGGGTGACCTCGAATTGATATCTGGATCCAGTTTTTGTCCTTTTCTTATACCCCAATTCCTTTTTATATCCCCTTATCTAATTTGTGAGTTAAAAAATACTTAGATAAGGGTGACCCCGAATTGATATACGTCTCTAGCATAAACTTTACCTAGATTCCTGGTATATATAAAATTTAATAATTAAGTGTTACCAACTTGTTCATGTGAACGACACTCCATGTGGATGTACGCAAACCAAGAGAGTTGGCTACATAAAGTTCATATAATTAATGTACCTGTTTCTGGGCTGCATATCCATATATAGTTTATATGCTAGAGACGTACGAGAGTGTTTGATATATATCCTCCTTGTTTCTTTGAACAAGCTGGGGTGAAATTCTTTTCTTCTCTTCTTCTTAATTTGTTAATTTGCAAGTTAAGCCATGTCGTGGTATAGCGATCCTCAGCTGTTTATGTATTGGTCGAAGTATTATGGAGTTTTCCGGGTGTTAAGGATTAAGGCAGAGTATTCAGTCACCAACCCATTCCGAGAAGACGGATTTTACTCTGAACTTGAAGATTTGAATTTCTCTAAACATCTTGATTTGGGAAACAACAAGGAGAGTGACTATGATGCTTTCAAATCTAGCTTCCCAAGAAGTGCAGAAGGAGATTTCAAGTATATAAACTGTCAAGGTTTGGTGGTCAACTGGATCGAGAAGCTGAAGCTAGGTATCTGGTCTCGTGAGGAACTAGAGTCTGACTTCTATAACCTGCCTAGTCTTCCTCTGACGGGATCAGGTGCAAAACTGCTGGCCGAGAAAAGATCACTCGAGGAAAAAGTGTCAGACCTGCAAGCCGAGAATTCTTCTCTTAGGGATGAAATCCAGAAAGAGAGGGATGGGAAAAGTGATCATCATGCAGGAAATCATCATCAAGTGCGTAAACTAATCATAAACTAACGATCAACTACCGTTGTATTATTTGTTGTTTGCATCATTTTATTTTTCTCGACTTGTTTTGTTTCCTTTTGTATTTTCTTCCGCCAGTATTTGGCACTAATGATGTCTTTTGGACTTATCAGCTTTTGGTTCACAGCCTTGGAATTTATGTTCAGTTTTCTTGAATGTCAAATCCATTTTTTATTTGTAAGTGTTGGTTAACTCGGTTTTTTGTATCGGTAAAAAATTTGGTGCCGGAGAGTTAAAAAATTAGTGGCTTTTGTTCTTTATATGATCACAACGGTATGATATTAGATCAAAAATCAAGCAACCGTGTTGATATGGCCGAGTTGGTCTAAGGCGCCAGCTTAAGGCGCTGGTCAACACTCTTCTTCTTTTTTTTCCTCATTTTATAAACTCCTGTTCCTTTTTTGCAACTTAGAATCCAACTGTCAAGAAAAATACTGTAAGAGATTCTAGTGAATTCTTATCGGCTACAGTGCAATCTTTCTATCAGGAACTACTTGGTATTGCAAGGAAAATGTTGTTATACAAGACAATCATGACACACTTCAGATCAATCTTTTTCACTTTTTTTTTTTTTCTATTTGAAAATTTCATTCACTTATCATGACACTTGACTGGATAAGTGCAACTAACGGCAGAGCCAGGAATCTAGGTAAGACAAGAAAAGAAAAAAAAAAGTTTCATGCAAGCAAATAAGAGATCACAAATGCTAAGCAAACCGTGTGAAAATTATCTACAAACTAATAAATTCGAACACAAGTCTAATAAATTTAAAATTCGAAGACAAGTTCTACCTCTACAAGAGTCAGCTTCACACATATCCGCCATCTTTGTCAGATAGTCTTTCACAGCTTCTTCTTCTTCTGCTCCGCTTTTCTCCGATAGCCTTCAAAGAAACAAAGGTGTTGACATGAGGGATTGTTACGATTCCAACTCGCTGTTCTTGGATTATAACAATAAAACCAACACTTAAACATTGAAAAAATTACTTCGCCCTTCCTCGTTAGCAATATGGGAGTAAAACTTGTCTCGCCCATCTCATACACTATACTGAATTTCTTGATCCAAATCTTTTTCTTCAAGACCATACTTCAATATCTGGAGCTATCAAATTTTGATAATAAAAACATAAGTTGCCTCCCAACACAACAAGTCCAAAATTACTTCTTTTGCAATCAACAGTCACGGCATCAGTGAAACAACTTCGGGACAACACGAAATTCTTCGTTGACCAAATTGAATGCATAAATGTTAAAATGTTCCATCCAGTAGATAGCTTCATCAGCAAAAATACCTGGCAATTCATAACATCCCCATGGGATGATTACTGAGTTATATCCTCATTGTGTATATACAGCTCTATAAAGAGGGGGAGGTCTACACAAGATGCACAACGCAGACCAACCACAGTTTGTTTTCTACTGAAATCTACCCATATTTGTTTCTTCTTCCTACTCAACACTGATCTCATTTCCAGATCATATTTTCTATGCACTGTACAACTACATTCTTGGACTTGATATTCCTCAGTTTCAGGCACTGAACTTTGCTTGTGCTGCCCAAAATTCGGCGTGTCTATGACTAAAGCTGCCTTTGTTCTTTGTCAATCCTATGTTAGCGCTACTTGCTTCCTTCATTCTCTTTACCCTGCAATCCTAGATGCCCAAGTTGCTCTATATTCTAAGGCTTTGACCAAGATTGGTGACTTTGTTGGACCTTATTGCTGCAATTCTTGAATGCATACCATTTGTTGCATTTTGTTGCACTTTATGTACTAAGTTGGTGTTCTTTTCAACTCCCAGCACATGCTATTCTAAGTGAATTGATAATCGATTCCGGAGGTTCAATGCCTATGTTTTTCATCCAATACAGGAGCTTGATGGCCTCTTTGTATGACCCATGTTGCATGTAAGTGTTAAGCATTGTGCTCCAACAAACATCATTTCCTTTACTGCTACATCTTGTCCAATCGAACGCCATTTGTGAATCTTTCGTCAGACCACATTTTCCATACATGTCCACCAAACTAGACTGTACATAAAGATCAGATTCAGCCACTCCAAGTTTGATGGCGTTGGCATGCACCTGCTTACCACACAGTCCCCTATCATCCTCATTGTTCTCGTCTCCTCTACTAAACCTCCCACATGCACGTAGAACAGTCGAGATTGTAAAACCATTCTTCTTCACACCTGCTCTGCTCATCTTCTTGAACAGCTCAATGACCACCTCAAAATATCCCGCTTTACAGTATGCAACCATCAGGGATGTCCATGTCACAGTGTCACGACGAGAAGGTAATACTTGATCAAAGACGCGCTGTGAGTCGTTTAGGCATCTGAATTTCGCATAAAGGTCAATAAAGGAAGTACATGTGATAAGATCCTCAGTGTGCCCTAACTTAAATACCAAGCCATGAATTTGCTTCCCAAGCCCAAAGTCTCCAGTGTTGACACACGCCCTCAGAACCGAGGGAATGCTCATGTTGATTAATTTTAAATTCTGGTATCGTGCTCGTGGTTGTTGCATAATCATTCGGGTGAACAGATGGAGTGCTTCTTGTGGAGAGTTGTGGTCTACATGAGCAGCAATCATAATCAACCAAGAGATGGAGTCTTTGCTGGTCATTTTGTCAAACAGTTGACGGGCGCAATCCAAATGACCACAGGATGCATACATGAGTAATAAACGGTTAGCTAATAATAGTCGACGCGGCGGCGGAGGTGGTAATGAATGTTGATGATGGTGGTTGGTCATCATGTGAGCATGCACCTGAGCACCACCAACTATGTCCTTGATGTCAGTGCATTCTTTCAATAGGGAAGCATACATATCGGCCGGTATAGGGAAATGCATGCTATCCATCAATCTCAAAACATCAATGACGCTGTTATTGCTGCTGTTAGATGCATTTTCTTTCAGGTTGTCGTCGTCTCTTGTCATTTTCTTTCTCACTTGTGATTGGATTGGACGGTAGGAGGGACGCCTTGGAATCATGGTGTCCAATGTCGTCATTTTTAAAGTTGCAACTTCCACAGTTGGTTTACTCATTGACTTGTTGTAGCTGCACTTACAAAGACCATCCACAGGTGCTGACATTATCTTTGAGTGATTCATCATCTTATCTTTGTATATAATTACATGACAAAGTGACCTTATTTGATGAAGATTACTGAATCCAGAAAAAATGGAAACCCTTGCTAGCGCTGAGAGAGAAGTAGAATTTTTTTTTCTTCTTATTTTTTGTGGTGGGCGTTAATGGGTCCTTATATTAATTTCGCTCACTGTTCTTAAAGCCCACTAAAAGAAAGACCAAGTTCGTGGACGACACCTCCTCGATAGGGGTGTGCAACGGTTGGACGGTTGCGGATTAGGGGTCACCCGCAACCAAACCGTAAAAGTTGCGGTTTTGGAAAATCAAACCGTGTCCGGTCCAATCACCCGCGGTTTTTTCATCCGCGGATCAACGGATGATACGGTCCGGTTGCGGATCAACCGCGGATTTACTCATGAAAAAAAATAAAAAAAAACTAAGTTAAGAAAGATAGACAAAGAATGCAATGTTAATTCATTGACAACTTGGCATGTTATTCTTAGCTGTTTGGTAATGAAAATTATATGGGTCTTGAAAAGATTTAATTTATGTTTTATGTTCTTATCTCTTAATGTTTGGGCCATGTCATGTGACTAGAATTTTTTGTTGGTGCTTTCAGGTATTTACATTGTCTTAACATGCTTTAGAATCATGGTTTATATATAAAACCCAAAATTGTGGCTACACAAGCCCACGGAACTAGATAGGGAAGTTAAGGCCTTTACTACCCTACGGTGCGGTTAAAACCGCGGTTCTACGAATCCAACCGCAACCAAACCGCTAAACCTTGCGGATTTGAAAACTCAACCGTGTCCGGTCCGTAGCCTCTTGCGGATTGGTTTTCACCCGCAATTTTACGGACGGTTGCGGGTGAAAACCGCGATTCGGTTTTTGCACACCCCTACTCCTCGACCAAGTTGAATTTATTATGAGTGGTTCTGGACAGACCGTCCTTTTGAACCACTCTAAAACTGTTAAGGCACATAAATGGTGGGCCCTGTCACGTTGGAGAAAACAGGGGTCTCGTTTTGATATTCCTTTGTGTCACGACGATTTTTAGGGAGTTTAAGCAGAGGGCAAAATCAGATATTATATCATTTCTCTAGTTCATTTTTGACTCGGAATAGTCAGTTGAAGCAGAGGGCAAAACCAGAATTGTCGAGCTCAAAGTTTGTGGCAAGGAAGAACAAAATGGTTGATATTGGCTTAGTTGGCAAAATCAACTGCTTTGGAAGCAATTCAGGTAGATTATCACATTTGATGTGTAGATCTTTGTCGCGAAATAGAATCTAAAAAAAATGAGGGGCAAAACAGGAAAAAAAAGGGGGCAATCCGAGAATTGAACTCGGGACCTCTCGCACCCTAAGCGAGAATCATACCACTAGACCAATTGCCCTTTCGCGTCTCAATTTGTTAACGGACATGTATAATTATCTCGGTACGTTTTTTATTTTGTTCACATACAAAAAAAAAAAAAACTATAGAATTCCAGCAGGAAACAACGACAATCCAACATGAGCATACTTATAATTCACATCGACCAATTTTCAAAATGGTAAAACATTTACAAGTAGACGAGAGATTTTTGGAGAGATAATTGCTTTCTAAAACAACAATAACAGAAATATTTTAACTGTTCCTCCAAGTTTAGAGAACATATTCAAAGTAATTAAAGCCAACCATTATCAATAACATTCACCACAAATTTCACTTTTCTGGCTACCCAAATAATCTAAACATATTGTAGTAGCAAATAACTAACGAACACATGTGGAACAATCCTAAGCCGTGATCCACCAAAGAAAACATAAAGCAAAGCACCAGATCACCTCATATAGCATTGAAACAAGGAAAGAGATATCTGCCAAGCACATGTGAGGCGAGCACGTGTAAAGAAAAAACTCGGATGTGATGGAGAGATGCCAATCGGGAATTGAGGCACTTCGCCTCTGTACAGAGGAATCTAGTCAAAGTGTGGGCCAGGACCCGAAAGCAACCAACTCGGATCGGGAGAAGAGGCGACGTCGGGTGGAGGACTACCAAAACCACCAATATCGGGAAGAGGCACATCGGGAGGTATGCTCATCGTGATAACATGAGATCGGGAAACAAATATCGGAGAAGACATCATCCATCACCCGACAGAAGCATCAAGAAAGTGACTTACATTGTAAGTTCGTTGTATGATCAAGTTAGCCTATAAATAGATACCCTTGTCAAGAGAGAGGGGGCAAGCAATCTGTGAGTAAAGTAAGAGAAAGGAGAGAGTATTGTTGAGTGCATTCTACCTTGTAAACTTGTGAGAAGAAATAAGATCATCCTTTCACCCCCGTGGACGTAGGTAATCATGCCAAACCACGTATATCTTGTGTTCTTATGATTCTATTACGTACTTGCATTTACTATGAGTTCGTATGGATTGTTGGATGTAGTTGTATGATTTCTTACACCTACTGAAAAGGCGAGGGTACCCCAAATATACCTCAAGCTATTACTTTTCCTTCTTATAAGTCCTTTCTCCGAAAGTGATTGTCTATGGACTGAGTGGAGACAATACAACAAATCGGTTCACACTTTGTGTGATCGTCTATGGATACGAAATCGAGACAATACGACAACAAAGTGTGTTTACTTGATACAAAGGTTCGGACTTAACCAAACTCTATAGGATTCACGTATCAAGTAAATAAGAATTAATGTTTGTGCAATTTACTTTAGTTATAATAAAACAATTATAATGCGGAAATATAAAGTAAATGACACAGTAAGATTTTGTTAACGAGGAAACCGCAAATGCAGAAAAACCCCGGGACCTAGTCCAGAATTGAATACTCTCAGGATTAAGCCGTTATACAAAATAAACCAACTTCGTATAGTTGAGACCAAGAAACTAAACCTAAAGTTCACCTAGTTCCGTCTGTATTCCCACGCCTCCAACCTGTAAACAAGTCACGTACTTGGACCAATTACTTTGGTTCGTATTAAAAACAGTAAAGGAACAACAAATATGTTTGGTATCAACTCTCTTCAACCAAGTGATATGAGTTGCGCAAAGGTTCCCTTGTTTATCTTAACATAAACTCCTTTGCCAGGTTCCAAGATCTATCTTATGTTCAATCACCCAAAAGAAATCGTTAAGATTAAGCCAATCAATACCTTTAATCACAAGGAATCGTATTTATGCCGATCTTCCTCAACTATTCTATTAAAATACCCAAAAGGATAAATAATTTTATAGTCGGATCCTCTTTTTCCCAAATAAGTATTGTGCACACCAAAGATTATAAAAACCAAGTCAGAAATCTTCAATATATTCATTGTCTTCAAATATTCTTAGATCTTCAATAAACACCTGCACACAACTACTTGAATCTCTTGTGATCAATCACACACAGAACAGAGTCTGTTAACAATGGATTATCACAAGAT
This sequence comes from Papaver armeniacum, assembly GCA_023531295.1. Taxonomy (NCBI): domain Eukaryota; kingdom Viridiplantae; phylum Streptophyta; class Magnoliopsida; order Ranunculales; family Papaveraceae; genus Papaver; species Papaver armeniacum. The sequence goes on along the minus strand of JAJJWW010002695.1, from coordinate 94,151 downwards.
CGTCTTTAGATATGACAACAGTCTAAAGATCTCTGTCGAAACCTTGAACTAGTTTGAGTGAATCTTATATCAGAAGAGAAGATTCTCAAGCATAAACAAACTAGGTGCAATCAAAGTTCAACCACCATTAGTCAATCAAATCAATACGAAAACTAAAGATAAACCACAGTATCTAGTTTCCCGCCAACGGGTCGCTCTAGAGCTTCTCAATCCCAAAGAAGACTTTAAATTGAGCGGCCGTAAGAGATTTCACCTAATTAGATTACTCTCCTCTCCGATAGGCGGCTTCACCAGTAACAAAGACAAAAGAGGAAGTCTATGTCACGCGGGATTAGTTTGCTAGAAATGCAAACATAAAGTATTTATAGACAAGGAAGTTTGGACACCAAGGAATTTCCAAAACCGAAAATATTCTCAAGATATTTTTCATTACTCCACCAAATTCGATTTTCATAATTCCTGTGAATGCGCTGTCCAAAAATAATGATCGAAATCTCCTTGGAAAATCTTTAATTAGCAAATGCACATTACTAATTCTTATTTTCCATATATAATTAAAAACCCTTAATTAAAAATATTCTTAACTTATTTAAATTCGATCTTGGGATTTACTTCCTTCTTAGTCGTTAAGGAATATCTTTGAACAATATAGAATAAGCATTAATGCACCGTGTTCAAAGTGTATCGACATCTTACTCTTGCGAGCCCTTTTTCATACTTGCTCACTTGAAACCGATTTACCACGCTTCCAAACAAGTTTAGAATTGGTTCATCTGACTTTCAAAAACTACGTGATTGATCATGTAACACTTAATCACAACTAATGGGTTTACGGTTCTACCAAAACAAGTTTCGTTTCTACCTCCATGTGAGTACTGTGCATAGTTACACTAGCTTACCAAAGATACGGCTGACTAGGTACTAGGATCGGTTCCCCACATATATTTGGTATCTAACTTGTATGCACTGCACATGTCCATAGGATCGGTTACCCCTTCCCAAAAACGTGTTGCACATATTCATGGGATCGGTTCTCCTTTCTTCCATAAACCTTGTTGCACCTCATACAAGGATCTATTCCTCTTGTGATGCACTGCACTTCTTACTAGGATCGGTTCCCCTTCTCCCGGTAATAAGTTCAGACACTCACAACCCGATCATACCCCAGGTGATTACTTAAGATCGGTTCCACTAATAAAAGTCATACCAATACATAAATCAAGCCTCATGTGAATAGTTTTACCAAGAACACAAACAAGTCATGAGCGGTTATACTTAATCACACATATTGGTCGTTCATAAGATATGCAATGAAGAACAGCCCCAATAACGCCTGGCGATTTCCTTTTCGGTTCACAACACATATCATGAACTTACTTCCTTAGAACACATGTAAAAATTGTTCCCTAGGATGAAATCCTCACCTCATACCCATACATAATCTCAATAGCATTCATACGATTATGTCGATGTCTTATATACAAAGTTTAATGGTTAAGCAAGAAACTTCATATTGTATTCCTTAATACTATATCTATCTAGAGTGTTCATGCTTCGCAGTTTTATGTTTTCAATATGCACGACTTGAAAGATATGTTAGGGAATGAAACAGTTCAAGTCAAATATCACTAACCTCAAGTGGAAGGATGATGTTGTGGTTGTAGCTCCGTTCTTCTTCACTTCTTCAAGTCTTCGCAATACTTGTAATGTCTCACCCTAATACTTTCAAGCTAACCTATACGAAGTTGACTCTAGTACATTTAAATCAAGCGACTCTTAAATGAGTTTTGGCTCACTAAAATATGACAACCAAACTTGACATACCAACGCTTGGTGGGTTCAACCGAGTAATGCTCTAACAATCCCCCCCCCCCCCACCCCCAATTTGTCAATTTTAGTGACAAAACTCTTACAATCATATGGATAAACAAATTACAATAATTCTTTACACATACACTTGATTCCCGAATCCAACAGCACATAACCTGCATTCATTCAATCCTTAAATTTCAACAGCTGCACTATAATAAAAAAGCTCATACTCACCCTAAAGGTGAGATAGGTAGATTTTCAATCCGCACGTCTTTTTTATCCCAATCATATGATATGTTACTCCCCCTTAGTCTGTGCTTTTCCTCATTCGTTAGATAAACGTTCAAGCACCATTGTCCTCTTCCCTAGTGACACCAACCAACCATAAAATTGATACCAGCATCACTTGTTTACTCCATATATTTCTCCCCCTTTTTGTCACAAAAATGATAAAGAAACGAAAAAATAATGGACAACACGAAAAGGATCTTACAAATCTCAAAAATAGACTTGCAACCTGTTGAGTCAAGCACGAGGGTTCCACATACCATTTTTGACAACCAATATCAAAACCGAAACTACAAAGTAATTACGTTTTGATATGTTATCATGGAAATAATTGTCCAAAGCAATTTTACCAACTAGTTTAGCAAACCAAAAATCAACTAAGGAACTTAGTTCCTTTGCTAAACCAATTGTATAAATACAACCGCTTCATTCGATAAGACCAAAACAAAGATAAACTCCATTTTTCTCATCAGGTTCTAATTATCCATGTAACTTAGACCTTTAGATTTTAAACAAGCCAAATACTAGGTTAGTTAACTAGCATTTCCTTGTTTAGGCTTTCGGCCAGACTTGAATAACCGAAACCTCCACTTTGATAAGTCTAACTAAGATCAGAATTAACTTAGTTTATCTTATCCGGAATCGAATTGGACTAAACAACTCGTCCCGTCAACATATTCATTCGTTAAGCCATAAATAATTCATACAAACCAATAAATCAACTTGCATAATTATTCACCTCAACCGGATACAATAGAAACAACATATATATCAAGGTTTCACTATTGCACCGAAATTTTGTAAGCCTAAACAATTGATACTACACAATAAAGCAAAATAACAATTGTTTTAATTAACTGGAAGCAATTGATTAACATAAACATTAAAGCACCGCAATTGCACCAAATTTCGTAGGCCTAAACTATTGATATCACACAACAAGGCAAGATAACAAAAGTTTTACTTAACCGGAAACAATTGAATCACACAAACATCCACACATACATAATGGAATAAACATATCAATTGTACCAACAATTTCATTTAAGAAAAAGCAATATATATATATATATATATATATCAAATAAAAATAGGCTTTTCTTAAAACAGGGAACAATTAACTAACAAGATTGTTACCTCAATTTCGCATCCAACTTCTCCAAATATGATCGCATCGTTTTCTTTTTCCGGGAGAATTGATATCAAAATACCATTATGTTGTCATTCTCATGCCAAAAACAAAAGAATAACAACAAACAACCTTTACCAGAGAAAGGTTGAAAATCGGTTTTAATAATTGCAAGCAAAAGTTGAAAACCGTCGAAACACATATGCTTTTATGCTAAACCAAAACCGATTCAACATATTGTGACTTTTTACATATTGTTTCTACAAGAACCCCTCATGATCCTTTGATAAATCCTACCAACATGGGCTAGAACTTAATCCTGCTAAATCAAAAAGTCACCCAAACCATAAGGGTTCACAACATATTATGAGATCGAATATAAAGGTAATATAACCGAAATCAAACATCTCATACACATACATAGCAAATAAATAAAGCATTAAAGTACCGGCTATGTAAATCAAAAGTTTTGACAATTCTTATACATAAAACATAAGAAAACAGTTCTCACAGACAACCTACAATAATGTACAAAATATTACATACTCAGTATTGAACACTAGTCTGAGATATCCAAATCAGTATCTTCTCCTTCAGAGGAAGTATCTTGATATCTGTCAGAGATAGTATTCAGAGCAAAGGTGAGATCTGGATGTATTTCTGTAGCATGATCAATTAGTTCGATAATGCAGTTTTTCTTCCTTTCTAGTCTTCTTTTAAGAGTTTGTGGATCCCCTTCTACTATTATAGGTGGAGGTGCATTGAAGACTTGTCCTCCCATACTATTGAGAATTCCTTCACCTAATTTCTTTGGAATCTTTTCCCTTGCTTTTGACCAGAAAATCCCAAAAGAACTACATATTCTTGTAATCAAACAAGCAAAACCAGGTGTTCTTCTTTTAACTCTTCGAATTGTGATCATTTGTCTGATCATTAAGCCACAGAAATCAAAATTCCTGACTCCTCTAACAAGATGGTATACAAGTTCAGCAACATCTCTGGTCCATTTTGTCTTATGCATATTGCTAGGACATATGTTAGCACAAGCTAGTTTTCCAAAGACTTTGAGATGAAATTCAACATTGTGAATAAGTAGGGAGTTACCTGACCATGTTCCACCAATTACTGAAGAGATGGTATTGTTGTCGACTCTGTACCTTTCATCCGAACATGGAAAGAAGGTATTCATGTAGGGATAAAGAATCAATTCCGAAATTACTTGTTTGTTGACTTCAAACGACCTTGTACCAATCATAGTACGAAAAGTACAACCTTCAAAGTTCATTTCATGCATATTAGCATAAAATATTTTCACAAGGTCCGGAGTTGCCTTGAAGGAACTTTCATGAATGATACCCCATTCACAATGCTTCACAAAGTTCATATAATTCATATCTGAAACTTTAACGAATAACATTTCCATGATGGGTTCTTTAATTGAACCGAACTTCATAAGACATTCATCATTCACAAAATAATTTTGAGAATTAACATCATAGGTAAGAATAGGCATGTTTTCATAATTTATATCCATGGTGGAGTAAAGTATCGGATTCCTATTTGACCCTTATCCTCTAACAAAGTTTCTTTTACCCCTAGTTCGATTATCCATTGAATTATCAAGAGAAGTGAAGAACCACTTACAATCGGTGGGGCTTCTTGAGGAATGAATCTCCTTGCTTGCGTTGATTTGGAATGAAATAAGACCAACCCTTTGTTCCTTTTGATGAGTAGAATCGAATGATATAAGTTTCTTCCATTTTATCGAACATGTAATAATTACAAGGAGTAAAATTTCGAACCTTTGTGAACTGTTGGAGTTCCTAAGAACTCGATGAAGGTAGAGAAAGAGATAGTTCCATCTTTCTTTATTTTTATCACCAACTTTATCTTGTATTCGGATGTGGATCTGGATCCGAACACTAATACTCAATGACCGAAACTTTTTAGGGGATAGCCTACAATCGATTTCTTGACCAATCTTAAATTGATTGTTTTTTGATGGAGTTGGTACACAAGGTGTTGAGATGAAACTGTTATTTAAAAGAGTTTCACTAGATAAGTCGTGAATGACTTCAGTAGACTCACAAACTATATTAGAGTCATCTTTAAGAGAGAATTCTTCTAAATCATTATAAAGAGAATCTTCATGAAGATTATTGAATTCTTCAGAAGTAAAATTCATTAAATACTCATGAATGAGTTGATTTCCTTTAGAAGTGCTATTTTTCTTTGAGTTGTCCAGTTCTCTGAGGAACTTATCAACTTAATTTTAAACTCTACTGGAGTCCTCAAGAATCTTAAGCGTTTTGGATAGAGACTCATCTTCTTTTAGTTCATATATCTTAATTTCATTCTTTAAATCAGAGAGTTGTTTTTCCATTTCTGCAAATTCAGAAAGTTTTCTGTCAATCTTGCTAGAAGCATCTTCAGAGAGATTAAGATATAAACGACATTCGTCGAATGTCCAAAATTCTTTTGAACGAAGCAACTCAACAATTTCATTGTCTGACATACCTTCAAACAATTTTGAGCAATCAGATCTTATCATTATGTTAACTGAATCATTAACCAGACTCAATTCTTATAGGATGGATCGCACCAAACACATATTGTTAGATCTTTTCGTGTTTGCCTGCTCTGATACCAATTGAAAAGACGAGGGTACCCCAAATATACCTCAAGCTATTACTTTTCCTTCCTATAATTCCTTTCTCCGAAAGTGATTGTCTATGGACCGAGTCGAGACAATATAACAAATCGGTTCATACTTTGTGTGATCGTCTATGGATACGAGATCGAGACAATACAACAACAAAGTGTGTTTACTTGATACAAAGGTTCGGACTTAACCAAACTCTATAGGATTCACGTATCAAGTAAATAGGAATTAACGTTTGTGCAATTTACTTTAATTATAATAAAACAATTATAATGCGGAAATATAAAGTAAATGAAACATCAAGATTTTGTTAACGAGGAAACCGCAAATGCAGAAAAACCTCGGGACCTAGTCTAGAATTTAATACTCTCAGGATTAAGCCGCTATACAAAATAAACCAACTTCGTATAGTTGAGACCAAGCAACTAAACCTAAAGTTCACCTAGTTCCGTCTGTATTCCCACGCCTCCAACCTGTAAACAAGTCACGTACTTGGACCAATTCCTTTGGTTCGTATTCAAAACAGTAAAGGAACAACAAATCTGTTTGGTATAAACTCTCTTCAACCAAGTGATATGAGTTGCGCAAAGGTTACCTTGTTTATCTTAACATAAACTCCTTTGCCAGGTTCCAAGATCTATATTATGTTCAATCACCCAAAGGCAATCGTTAAGATTAAGCTAATCAATAGCTTTAATCACAAGAAATCGTATTCATGCCGATCTTCCTCAACTATTCTATTAAAATACCCAAAAGGATAAATCAATTATAGTCGGATCATCTTTTTCCCAAACAAGTATTGTGCACACCAAAGATTATAAAAACCAAGTCAGAAATCTTCAATATCTTCTTTGCCTTCAAATCTTCTTAGATCTTCAATAAACACCTGCACACAACTACTTGAATTTCTTGTGATCAATCACGCACAGAACGGAGTCTGTTAACAATGGATTATCACAAGATCGTCTTTAGATCTAACAACAGTATAAAGATCCCTGTTGAAATCTTGAACTAGTTTGAGTGAATCTTATATCAGAAGAGAAGATTCTCAAGCATAAACAAACTAGGTACAATCAAAGTTCAACCACCGTTAGTCAATCAAATCAATATGAAAACTAAAGATAAACCACAATATCTAGTTTCCCACCAACAGGTCGCGCTAGAGCTTCTCAATCCCAAAGAAGACTTTAAATTGAGAGGCCGTAAGAGATTTCACCTAATTAGATTACTCTCCTATCCGATAGGCGGCTTCACCAGTAACAAAAACAAAGAGGAAGTCTATGTCACGCAGGATTAGTTTGCTAGAAATGCAAACTCAAAGTATTTATAGACAAGGAAGTTTGGACACCAAGGAATTTCCAAAACCGAAAATATTCTCAAGATATTTTTCATTACTCCACCAAATTCGGTTTTCATAATTCCTGTGAATGCATTGTCCAAAAATAATGATCGAAATCTCCTTGGAAAATCTTTAATTAGCAAATGCACATTACTAATTCTTATTTTCCATATATAATTAAAAACCCTTAATTAAAAAGATTCTTAACTTATTTAAATTCGATCTTGGGATTTACTTCCTTCTTAGCCGTTAAGGAATATGTTTGAACAATATAGAATAAGCATTAATGCACTGTGTTCAAAGTGTGTCGACATCTTACTCTTGCAAGCCCTTTTTCATACTTGCTCACTTGAAACCGATTTACCACGCTTCCAAACAAGTTTAGAATTGGTTCATATGACTTTCAAGAACTACGTGATTGATCAAGTAACACTCACTCACAACTCATCGTACATGGATATGGACACGATCATCGTATCCCTGAAGGAGGGCAAAACTAAAACCAATAACATGACCGAGAATCCGGCATGTGGAAATCCCAAGCGAGGGGAAACTTCGAAAAATAAGTCAACTCGCTTTAAACAAGGGTCATATACTGAGCAGTCCGATGAAGATTCAGGCGATCCAGATATCATCACCCAGAAGTTTCTTTCTCGCTTGAAAGGGAACTATGACGAAAGAAAAAGGCCAAAACGAGGCATATTTGGTAAGACTTTAAAAGTGTTTTCCTACGTGTAAACTGCAAGTGCACAGCGCCTGTTGGATCCGTGGCAAGCACAGGTCGATCCCACAGAGAAATGGAATGTGCAAGGCTGATCTAAAGGCTTCTTAACTGATTTTCTAGAAAGTGTAACACAATAATGGGTTGTTTGTCGATACGACTGAGTTGAATTGTGACTCTAAGCTAAGGTATCAAATAAGAAGTGTAAACAGGTGGTTGAGTGATACTAGGGTGATTAAATCCACCCTCTGATCTTATAATAAGGCAATACAAATTTTTACTTTGTTCTTATGCCTTCCCTTGACGTTCTTAATTGGGTAATTGATGAACTAATTATCCTTATCTACCCCTAGTATCACTGGTCTTCTTACAGTACCAATAATCACAGGCAAATTCAGTTCAAAAGCTCACTATTTTTCCTAAACAATACACATACTAAGAACAAGTTGATAATCTAATTGCTTCATATTAAATCAAAGGGTTTCAATTACACCCTAGAAAGAGGACTTAGAACATTATGCAAAGAAATAAACAAACTTCAATTTTAAGTTACAAAACTAAACCCTAAAACATGTTGTTTTCTCTCACATCAAGAACATCAATTTATACCTCACAAATCACTCACACTATCAATTACACAAAGACCCAAACCTGATTTTTCTGCCTTGTCTCGTCTCTGACTCCATGCATGAGCTGTTGTACAAACCCTAGTTCCAACCATCTTCAACTCGAGCTTCTTCTAGGGTAAGGGAGAAGAGATGAGAAAGAGATGGGTCGAACTAGGGTGGCGGAGAAGGTGGCTATGGTGGCTGTTGTTGCTGACAGGGGAAGGAGATGGTGGTGGCTCTGCAACTCTGGTCGGGTGAGGGAAGAGGGATGGAACTCTTTGAGTTTGTCGGGGGAGGAAGAAAGAGAAATGGAGAAGAGAAATGGTTTGGTCGATGAGGTGTAGGTATAGGACAATTCAGCGTGGAGCGGGAGCATCAAGGTTTGATGAGGAGGCTGTAGCGACCGTTGGATCTAAGGAAACCGATGTGTGGGTGATGCGATGGACTGTAGGGGATTTTGCTTTGCTTGAGCGGGAGTAGCGAAGATTGATGAGATGGGTGGAGCGACCGTCGGATGCAGAAGGGTGAGATCTCACGGCTCGGAAGGGATGGGCTCGGATCCGGTCGGGTCTTGGACTGCTCAAGCCCATGTCTTGCTTGGTGGGTTGCAACTGATGCGCGCGCGGGCTTTGGCTTTCTGCTCCATAGACGCTTGTCTCCAATTTTCTGCTTTTTTGGCTCCTTAATTTCTCCGAGCTTTATTTACTACCTAAAAACACAAAATTAATTAGTACAAATATTTATTCTTGAAAACAGAGAAAATACGAGAATGCGGGATAATATCGATTTACGAACATAAAAGATGAGTTAAATGCCAATAAATAGATGTAGAAATATGCAATATTTGGCACTCATCAAATACCCCCAAACCTGAATTTTACTTGTCCTCAAGTAAAACAAAATTAAGAAATCCTAACTATACCCCCTGTCGCGGGTCTCTCGAATGCATTTAGCGTATGCACTAAGCCTTTAAACCCCTAGGTGTCCCTAGTGGACGAGTTGTAGTCTCGTGAGGGTTTACCGAGAGGTGTACCCACAAAACCTTCTCCAACTTCGAGTGTAAAAGAGTCTCAAGCATCCAAGGAGCTATGAGGACATAGAGTTTCTGCATGCTAGTAACACGAAGTTAGAACTACCAAAGAACGCATTCTCATCCTTAAGTCTTTGAGCAAGAAGTAACCATACCATATGAAAGAATTCGGATTCGATTGTGATCATAAGCCTCGACTTCTGCCTCACCATTAGGGTTTTATGATAATTGCACTCAAAAAGACCGCTTTTTAGTCTCTCATGTGTGCGGCGGGAATAAAGAGAGAAATCCTGCACGTTGAAGGTAAGAAGGATAACCTTCCGAAATAATTTACGGAGACTCCACAAAAGTGTGGACAAAAAGAATCTTTTACGATGATCTCTAAGAAAGGAAATCAACCATTAGCAAGGATGGGAGTACTCACTTACGTTCTCACCCGATCGGCAATTAATATCACTCTCTCAGCATTCATAGAAATGTCTTCAATCTTCGGTCTTCGGTCTTCAAATGTTGATGATGAACGTCTAAACTTCACAAAAACTTGACAAACAATTTTTTTTTTTTGGCTATTAATTACATGAAAATAACAACAATGAAACTACTAACTCATTTATTTATTTATTTTATTTTTTTGGACAAACATGAAATGAAAATAACAATAAAACAATAAAACTTGTATTGTCTTGATTTCATAAACTTCACTAATTCTCATCATATTTTCTTTTCTTTTCTTTGTTGCACGTAAACCTTGGACTATTTCAACTTTTCTTTAAATATTCTGATGGTGCTCCGCTTGCTGACGATGATGTGTTTCTATGAATCTGTTGATGTTGTTGAGAGGGAGAGAGTGATGCTAACTGCAAATCGGTATTTAGAAGAAGTTTTCATCTTTAAACGTCACCCTCATGATTGACGGAATTAGCACTCAAGAGATCAAAAGTAGTGGTGCGAAGTTGGGTAGCTCACCATTCCTACCTGGAATTGACGTACGGTGACACACACTCTAACAGCTTTTCTAGAAAGTCACAAAGAGTGAAGGTTGGTACCTCGCTTGATGTAAAATGGGTAGTCTCCACTATGGGTGATCACAATTCTACTACCGAATATCTAAACAGCACCTAATTCGCCCTCCGGTATGGTTAAATCCAACTTTAACGCTCTAATCAACTAAGAAACCCGATTGTGTTCTCCAGTACTTCCAAGTTCTGTTATTTCGGTTAGACTCTCTATGTAAACATAGCTAGAAGCATGCTAGTGACTCTAAAATCTCTAAAAGTTGGAGGTTTTTATGCAAGTATTTACAAAGAAAGACTAAAAACTCTATATGCAAATGCAAATGCACCCCCAAACCTAAATCAAACATTGTCCTCAATGTGTCAACAGATGATAAAATTTTAAACAGTCACATACCCAGAGAACTATGTTGAGTAAAGAAAAGGGAAGAGATTACCGGATGTACAAGAGTGTTGCTAAACCAAGGGAGGATGAATGCTTTGAAAGCAAACACCCAAGAGGCAAGACAAAAAGTTTGGTTAGCACACATAAAAATTATGCAAAAAGAAAAATAAAAAGGGAAAGAAGATGGATTTTTAGTCCATATGTGTGTACACAAGTGAACTAGATCAGTCCACGTAGATGGGGTCTTCCAAGTCAACGGTCTCAACTTCTGGTGGAAGATGCTCCAGAAATGGTTTCAATCTCTGACCATTGACTTTGAAGATGTTCTTGGTCGCTGGGTTTTCAATTTCAACGGCTCCATGGGGAAAAAGATGCGTACCAAGAATGGTCCCGACCATCTGACGTAACTTCCACGAAACAAATGCAAACGAGTGTTGTACAATAAAACTTTTGGCCAGGTGTGAAAGACTTGCGAAGAATGCGCTTGTCGTGAAACACTTTCATTCTTTGTTTGTACGTTTTGGCACTATCATATGCATCATTTCTCAATTCTTCTAACTCATTGAGTTGAAGTTTCCTATGGGTACCAAACTTTATCAAGATCAAATTCAACTTCTTCACAGCCAATATGCACGGTGTTCTAACTCAACAGGTAGATGACATGCTTTCCCGTACACAAGTCTGTAAGGAGACATCCCAATGGGAGTCTTGTATGAAGTTCTATAGGCCCATAAAGCATCATTTAAGCGTAAAGACCAATCTTTCCTAGATGGATTGACAGTCTTCTCAAGGATATGCTTAATTTCCCTATTAGAAACTTCCACTTGGCCCTTTGGTTTGAGGATGGTAAGGTGTTGCTACCTTATGAGTGATTCCATACTTGCGCACTAGTGATTCAAAGGGTCTATTGTAAAAATGACTACCTCCATCACGATTATTGCTCTAGGGGTTCCAAAACGGGAGAAAATGTTTTCCTTAAGAAAAGAAAGAACAACTTTATGGTCGTTGGTTTTGGATGTAATGGCCTCTACCCACTTAGAGACATAATCAACAACAACAACAATGTACAACTTACCTTCAGAGTTAGGAAATGGACCCATGAAATCAATACCCCAAACATCAAACAGCTCAACAATCAAAATGGGTTGTAAGGGAATCATGTTTCTTCTAGAGATACTTCCTAATTTCGGCATCGGTCACAAGAACACAAAAAGCATGGCAATCCTTAAACAGTGTTGGCCAATAGAAACCGCTTTGCAAGATCTTTGCAAAGCAGTTTTCTTGGCACTAAAGTGGCCTCCACATGCATGGTCATGATAGAAAGAGATGACATCCCTTTGTTCAGAATTGGGGACACATCTCCTAATGATTTGGTCTTGGCAGTACTTAAACAAATATGGGTCATCCCAAAGGAAATGTTTAACTTCACCAAGAACTTAGAACGGTCTTGTTTAGACCAATGCAAGGGCATTCTACCCGTAGCAAGGTAGTTCACAATATCGACAAACCAAGGCATTTCGAGACACAAGCATCAATTGCTCATCGGGGAATGATTCCCTAATCAACACGAGATTCATCGGTAGATTCAACATTCAACCTAGACAAGTGATCAGCAACAACATTCTCTGACCCTTTCTTATCTCGAATTTCGAGGTCAAACTCTTGTAACAAGAGTATCCATCGAATTAGACGAGCCTTAGTATCTTTTTTAGACAAAAGATATCTCAATGCAGCATGGTCAGAATATATGATGACCTTAGACCCTATCAAATAAGATCTAAACTTATCTAATGCAAACACAACAGCTAGCAACTCTTTCTCAGTTGTGGAATAATTTAGTTGAGCATCATTAAGTGTTTTACTAGCATAGTAGATCACATAAGGGAGTTTGTCTACTCGCTGGCCCAAAACAGCTCCTACAAAGATAGTCGGACGCATCACACATAATCTCAAATGGTAATGTCCGGTCGGGTGGTCGACTATAGGGGAAGATGTAAGGAGAGCCTTGATTGCTCCCATGCTTCCTTACAAGCATCATCAAAGACAAATGCAACATCTTTTGCAAGAATATTGCACAAAGGTCGTGAAATTTTACTAAAGTCTTTGATGAATCGGCGGTAAAAACCCGCATGGCCTAAGAATGATCTTATGTCCCTCACAGAACGAGGTTGAGGCAAGTGTTGAATGAGATCAACCTTGGCTTTGTCTACTTCTATGCCTTTTTCCGAGATGATATGCCCTAGAACAATGCCTGAGTTAACCATGAAATGACATTTTTCCCAATTCAAGACCAAGTTCTTTTCCTTACACCTAATTAGCACACAAGTGAGGTGATGCAAACACTCATCAAAAGAAGAACCAAACACCAAAAAATCATCCATGAAAATTTCAAGAAACTTATCTACCATGTCAGAAAATATACTCATCATGCAACGTTGAAAAGTGGAGGGTGCATTGCACAACCCAAAAGGCATACGACGATAAGCAAATATTCCATAAGGACATGTAAATGTGGTCTTTTGTTGGTCTTCGGGTGCTATGTGGATTTGGTTGTAGCCAGAATAGCCATCTAAGAAACAATAGTGATTATGTTTTGCTAACCTTTCTAACATTTGGTCAATGAAGGGAAGAGGAAAATGGTCTTTCTTGGTTACTGTGTTCAGTTTTCTATAATCAATGCAGACTCGCCACCCTGTGGTCGCACGGGTGGGGACAATCTCATTCATCTCGTTTTGAACTACAGTAATGCCAGACTTTTTGGGTACTACCTGAATGGGACTGACCCACTGGAACCGGGTATATGATACCCGCATCAAAATTTTCAGAATCTCACCCTTGACAACATCTCTCATGTTGGGGTTAAGTCTCCTTTGCATTTCCCTAGATGGTTTAGTGTTCTCCTCAAGGTTTATGTGATGCATGCAAATTGTGGGACTTATACCCTTAAGATCGATATGGTCCAACCTAAGGCTCCTTTATGTTCTTTAAGTACTTCTAAAAGTTGACTTTCTGTTCCGTGTCTAAACATGATGCAATAATCACGGGTAAAGTATCGAAGGACCTAAGAATGCATACTTCAAAGTATCGGGTAATGGTTTCAAATCAAGTTTAGGTGGTGTATCAAGAGGTGGGGCGATTTGGAATCGAGAGAGTGGAAGTGGTTCCACCGCATTACGCCATTTAGCAATATCCATGGGTGGAACAAATTCAAGCAAAGAGTGAATTTCACCAATGTACTTAGACTCAAAGAGATCTAAGTCAAAGTTATCTAAGCATGCTTGCAAAGGGTCCACTGACAAAATATCGGGCAAAGAGTCTTGGATCAGACTCTCAATCATGTTAATCTCATGCAAATCAGTATCATCACAATCAATGGGTTGTTGACTAGTGTTAAAAACATTCAGCTCTACGGTCATGTTACCAAAAGACAATTTCAACACACCATTACGACAGTTGATGATGGCATTGGACGTCGCCAGGAAATGACGTCCTAAAATCACGAGGATGTGATTACTTGGGTTTTGCACGGGTTGAGTATCTAAGACGATGAAGTCCACGGGAAAGAAAAATTTATCAACCTTGATTAACACATCTTCAACAATACCACGGGGGATTTTCACGGATCTGTCCGCTAGCGTAGCGTAATAGGTGTGGGCTTGGCTCCCAAGGCCCAGATTGCACATATACGAGTATGGCAATAGATTCACACTTGTCTCCTAAGTCTAGTAACGCCTTTTCGGCCATATGGTCGCCTATGGTGCATGTAATTGTTGGACTACCTGGGTCTCTAAACTTAGTGGGAATCTTGTTTTGGATTATGGAGATCACTTGCTCAGTGAGAAAGGCACGCTTGTGCACATGAAGCTTTCGCTTTTGTGTGCGCAAGTCCTTCAAAAACTTAGCATAGGTGGGTATTTGTCGATTGCTTCGAGAAATGGAATGTTTATGTTAACTCTCTTGAACATTTCCAAAATCTCATTGTATTGGTTACCCCCTACATTTGCACCAACCTTTGTGGGAATGGAGCAACGGGTACATGACTTGCAAAAGAAACATCTATATCGGTAGGACTCTTGGTTTTATCAACGAGGCTCGATTCTTTCTCTACATTAGATGTTTTTACGCGGTGTTGTGTGTCTTGGTGAGTCTGATGGAGACTCGCTTGACGGTGGTACACCTACATGGTTCTCAACAACTCTACCACTTCGGAGAGTGGTGACAGAATTCACATGACTATGTGGAGTTTCATTGCAGGTAGAGGAGCCTGCTTGAAACACATTCTTTGGATTTTGTTGGGGTTGACTAGGGAATTTGCCTTTCTCTTTCTCATTCAATGCATCACAGATTTGACCCATTTTAAGTTCTAGACTTGTGAAACGTTGGTCGGTGGTTTTATGAAGTTGTGAAAGATTTTGGGTTAACAGACCGACACAGTCTTCAAAGCTAGTCTTTTTCTCTACAGGGTACTGAGGATGTAGTTGTACTTGGGGGTTTCTAGGATATGAGTATCCTTGGTTGTTATTTGTTGTTCCCCCTTGTACTTTCCCTTTAGACCATGAGAAGTTAGGGTGATTCCTCCACCCTGGGTTGTAGGTTTGAGAATAAGGGTTGTTCTCTTACCTATGGTACAATGCATTGGCTTGCTCGATTTTAGACTCTTGGAATGCATGTAAGTCTGGACAGCTTTCCACTAAGTGGTCAGAGCTATGGCATGCGGCACAAGTGGCCATTTCAATTTGGTCACGGAGAGTAGGGGTATTAGGTTTTACATTCTTCTGCAACTCAAGCATTTCTATTCTCCGGGCCAAAGATGCCATTTTTGCATTTCCATCAAAGTCAGACTCGATTCTATGAACATTACCTACAGAGGTAGTCCTTTTTGGTTCACGAATGGACTCCCACTGTTGAGTCTTTTCAGCGACTTCGATTAAGAAAGTCCAAGCCTCATTAGCACTTTTGTCAATAAATGCACCATTGCACATTGACTCGACTGTGGTTCGGGTTCTAACATCTAGACCCTCATACAATATTTGCACGAGTCTCCATTTTTCAAAACCATGGTGGGGACATTGGAGTAATAATTCATTGAATCTCTCCAAGTACTTTGCTAGAGTTTCGTCTTCTAATTGCACAAAACCATTTAGACTCTGGCGAATTGTCGCCGTCTTATGGTTTGGGAAAAACTTTTTGAAAAACTCTTTTGTAAGGTCATCCCATTTTCCAAATGGACTGTGGTTGTAGGGCATGAAGCCAAGACTTGGCTTTGTCTTTCAGAGAAAAAGGAAACAATCTCAGTTTGAGGGACTCCTCTGGCATTTGGTTAAAACGCAGAGTCCCACAAATATCCTCAAAATCTCTCACGTGATGGTAGGGGTTCTCAGCATCGACCCCTCTAAACATGGGTAGCATGTGAATGGTGCTTGCTTTTAGTTCAAGCCGACCGAGCATCGGGTGCGAGAATGATGCAAGAGGGCTGGCTTGCCCTAGTTGGGTACATGTAGTCCTTGAGACTACGGGGTTGGTTTTGTTCATCACCCATAGTTTACTGTTTCGATGGGTTTGGGCTTAGGCTTTCGGTTGAAGAAGCTGGGTATGCTTACAATTTCGTCCGGGCGGATTCTAACTAGTCGATTTGTTTGGTCTCTAAAAGACACAATCATAGCCTAGCTAGCGCATCTAGCATGTTAACAAACAATCAAGCTCAACACAGAAAATCAAAAACTCAAAAATGGCTCACCAATACAAGACTCAAGCCCAAAAGATTTCTTTTTGATGTTGTAAAGCCCAGCTAATTAGGTGGATTCCAGCCCAGATGATGTGGGCTCAATTTGTGTGCAGAGCCCAGGTTGTGTGCAAAGCCCGGTGGAACTGGGTTCTAGCCCAGTTTTGCAGGTCAAAAAGGTAGAGCTCAGTGGTTGGGCTTTATCTTATGTGTAGCCCACTACTTATGTGCACAGAATAACACACTTTTTGCAACTCAGCTCAGCCTAGGTTGGTTGTTTACACAGCACAACTTAGCAGGTCACAGCACATAACAGGATTAAGTGCTGGTTGGTTTTGCACAGATTCAGATGGAGCAAGGAAAACACAACTTGAATAAGGTGCACTGAGCAGATGATGCACAGACTAGAGGCGCAAACGGCTTATGCACCGCCAGTTGGCGAGTGCACAAGAGAAATCAACAAAAATGTGTGAGGTGCACAGGGTAAATGGTTGTGCTCACTCAATGGTGAAGCATGTGCTGGGTTGTGTATTTGAAAACCAAGCTAGTTGCTATCACTAACTTTGTTACTTAACAACTCATTCAATCACCCACAAATTGCAGAGACTAATTCACACAGGTATGCAAATAACACAGTTGCAAAAGCTCATTCACACACAAATTGCAGGAATTGATGCTAACACAGATGATGTCAACTGGGTCAGTTGACCTCAGTTCTCAGATATTAAGCTCACAAGGATGCATATATAAGTAGGGCAGATGGCTTAGCAAGTGACAGGTTAGCAAATGCACAGATGCAGATTAGCCAATGGATGACGAGTCAACAAGGTCTCCACATTCAAGGTCTAACACAAGGTTAAACATGCATAAAGGTACATGGCATGGGGCATCAACTATCTCAGTTGACCTCAACTTGGCTTGTAGCTAGCTTGGCTATCCAAGTGGTAGCTCAAACTTGCAGCTTTAGGGGGCTAGCAAGTTAGTAGGAGGTTCACAAGGTCTGTGGGGTCAAGTCAGTCAGCTGATTTCACTTGGTGTTCACAGGCTATGCTCAAGTTATATACAACACATGTTATATCATTCATTCATTCATTCAGCATACTATATCAACATTCATGTAAGCAAAGATAGAAGATGATACCACCAGTATAAAACTGGGTTTAGGCAAGTCCACTAATTGCTTTGCTGCTTCCCCTTCTCTTCCTTGGGTTAGCTCAGCTGCACAGCTTGTACCTGTTAGCTCAACAGAGAGGATTATCTCTTCTGGGATTACAATGACCAACTAACTGAAATGTAACAACATACAATAACAGTAGCAGAGATGCACAGGTTATGATACAAATGATTCCTAACTTAACAAGAAGAGCTGAAGTAAGACAGTTAAGTAACAACTAGCACTACCCAAAGTTTAGCTAGTACAGAAAAATAGTTTTAGCAATTAACACATGGATGTCTCACTGCACAGATGAGATGTAGGCTAATGAGAAGCAATGAAAGAGTGCGGATATGCAATCTAAAATAAGCTAACTACAATTGCAATGAAATATGCACTAGAAGATACAAAAATAGGAAAATAACTGCTAAGTTACACTAATAAAGAAATACAAATAACACTTCAAAGCAAGTATGTACAGGGATGGGTTGAAAAACAGTGAAAATAAGCACTAAAGAACAAACAGCGCACTACCAGTTCCCCGGCAGCGGCGCCAAAAACTTGGTAGGACTTTAAAAGTGTTTTCCTACGTGTAAACTGCAAGTGCACAGCGCCTGTTGGAGGCGTGGCAAGCACAGGTCGATCCCACAGAGAAATGGAATGTGCAAGGCTGATCTAAAGGCTTCTTAAATGATTTTCTAGAAAGTGTAACACAATAATGGGTTGTTTGTCGATACGACTGAGTTGAATTGTGACTCTAAGCTAAGGTATCAAATAAGAAGTGTAAACAGGTGGTTGAGTGATACTAGGGTGATTAAATCCACCCTCTGATCTTATAATAAGGCAATACAAATTTTCACTTTGTTCTTATGCCTTCCCTTGAAGGCCTTAATTGGGTAATTGATGAACTAATTATCCTTATCTACCCCTAGTATCACTGGTCTTCTTACGGTACCAGTGATCACGGAGCAAAATCAGTTCAAAAGCTCACTATTTTTCCTAAGCAATACACATACTAAGAACAAGTTGATAATCTAATTGCTTCATATTAAATCAAAGGGTTTCAATTACACCCTAGCAAGATGACTTAGAACATTATGCAAAGAAATAAACAAACTTCAATTTTAAGTTACAAAACTAAACCCTAAAACATGTTGTTTTCTCTCACATCAAGAACATCAATTTATACCTCACAAATCACTCACACTATCAATTACACAAAGACCCAAACCTGATTTCTCTGCCTTGTCTCGTCTCTGACTCCATGCATGAGTTGTTGTACAAACCCTAGTTCCAACCATCTTCAACTGAGCTTCTAGGGTAAGGGAGAAGCTGAGAAAGAGATGGGTCGAACTAGGGTGGCGGAGAAGGTGGCTATGGTGGCTGTTGTTGCTGACAGGGGAAGGAGATGGTGGTGGCTCTGCAACTCTGGTCGGGTGAGGGAAGAGGGATGGAACTCTCTAAGTTTGTCGGGGGAGGAAGAAAGAGAAATGGTTTGGTCGATGAGGTGTAGGTATAGGGCAATTCGGCGTGGAGCGGGAGCATCAAGGTTTGATGAGGAGGCTGTAGCGACCGTTGGATCTAAGGAAACCGATGCGTGGCTGATGCGATGGATTGTAGGGGATTTTGCTGCTGAGCGGGAGTAGCGAAGATTGATGAGATGGGTGGAGCGACCGTCGGATGCAAAAGGGTGAGATCTCACGGCTCGGAAGGGATGGGCTCGGATCCGGGTCGGGTCTTGGACTACTCAAGCCCATGTCTTGCTTGGTGGGTTGCAACTGATGCGCGCGCGGGCTTTGGCTTTCTGCTCCATAGACGCTTGTCTCCAATTTTCTGCTCTTTGGGCTCCTTAATTTCTCCGAGCTTTATTTACTACCTAAAAACACAAAATTAATTAGTACAAATATTTATTCTTGAAAACAGAGAAAATACAGAATCTGGGATAATATCTGATTTCTGAACACAAAAGATGAGTTAAATGCCAATAAATAGATGTAGAAATATGCAATATTTGGCACTCATCAATATTGATGATCAATTGCAGGCCCGACTTTGCCAACTCGAGCCGGTGTACAAAGAATCTATAGGAAGACAAGGAGGCCAAAAATTGGCAGAAGTAATGCAGGAGACAGGACAATCTCCCCTAGCAGAGAGCCTGCTGACATCACTGTTTCCAAGGAAATGCTCCCTTCCGACTTTCACGACTCCCTTCAATGGGACCGACGATGCAATTGAACATCTATGATCCTATCGCATGACGTTAACACAATGGAGCCAGTACGATGTCGTAATGTGTAAATTCTTTCCATCTAGTCTAAAAGACGAAGCTCTAATGTGGTTTAATAACTTACCAAGAGAATCGGTTAAGTCGTTTAACCACCTGTCCGAGCTACTCCTAGAGGCATATATGCATACTTTCAAGTTATTTCGAGTCAAGCCAGGAATCGACATGCTGTTCTAATTAGCTAGGGGACCAAAATCACTCCGATCTCTTGTGACTCGCTGGTAAAAATTAATTGTATTCCGAGATCGAGAGGGTTACGAGAGGCCTATGCGATCTTAGGCTTCAAAAATAGTCTGTGAAAGATAGACCCCATATTCGTCTGAATGTATGAAACTTTTCCACCATGCTTAGGAAAACTAAGAGAAATCCAGGAAGACTACAAAGCCCTCGAAGAACTCCAAGATGGGACGTACGATAAGTTGGTCAGAGGAAACAGTAGAGGAGCGAATTTGGTAGAACCCAAAAATCCCCAGACACAAGCTCGGGGTGCAGAGGGACCTAACAATGGATCCACATGATTCAATAAACATCGGAGTAGGGGATGGAAAGTGAGAGACCAGGCCAAGCAAAAGAAGGGAAAATTCGTAGACCCAGTCTACACGAAACTAAACACCCCCATTTCCGAGATCTTCAAGAAGGTCAACGGTAAATACAAAATTAATTTCCCATGGAATAGAGGGAAACAACCCGAGCACGCTAAGAACATAACAAATTTCTATGAGTTTCACCACTTCTACAGCCATCCGACAGACTCGAAAGACATGATTGATGATGGTAAACTCCAAGAGTACATCGCACAACCGGCGACCCAACAGGTGATAGGACCACCCGTACATCGTGTGGAAATCCCACGCGAGGCGCAATACTTGGGATGCAATACGATATCCGATTCAGCTATTACTGCTCCCATACCCGAAGAAAGTATTACATGGCGAATTCATAAACGAAACTTTGAAGGCAACGAAGTTTTCAGCGTGACAAAAGAACCTCCCATTGAGGAATGGATGAAACAACCTATTAGCCTTTCATCTTCCGAAGCACCAGAAGGTGGAAGGAATCCTTTAGTGGTCACGATGGCCATCGCACTCCCGAGAACACGAAGACGGGGATAATAAGCCAAAGGCGCTACCATGGGCAATGCCTCGAGATACTAATAGACGGAGGAAGTTCCGTAGAAATTTTATTTAATGAAACTTTCAAGCAAATGGGTCTAAGAGACGAGTATCTGATACCGTCTACATATAACATATTTGGTTTCAATGGCTCATCTACTCGCCTGAGAGGTGAGATAACCTTGGAAATTCGTGTGAGAAAAATCCTAACCTTGACTACATTCTGTGTGGTGGGCGTAGTCTCACCTTACACTGCCATTGTTGGGTGATCCTGGCTCCATGGGATTAAAGGGGTCGCATCGACTTATCACCAGAGACTAAGATTTCCAACACCCGATGGGATTGCAGAGATCGTACGAGACTCAGGCGAGGCGAAGTACTGTTACAATATGGACGTACAGAACGGTGAAAATAAAGTCAATTCTTCCAAGGCAAAGAAGAAGAGGGCTAAGAATGCCAAGACCCAAGCAGAGATTGATGCTTACATAACAGATACGAATGAAGCAAGACTCTCAGGTGATGTGTCAATCCCAACCTGGGATGAACCAATGGAGCCCTTATTGAAAAAGCGTGGGTCTAACAACCTCATCGAATATCTCGCTTAGCAATCTGTATGGACTAACTCCAATATAATTTTGAAAGAATCAACTAGACAGTCAGGTTCAATCTTAATAAAAAGTATATCAAAGAGTTATATCTCAATTTCTCGATTCAATCCTCACTCAAACAAATAGAAATCTGTGAACCTAATTGAATACAAGAGAAATAACTTGAACGGCACCAAAGACCAATATTCAAGGATCAATCAATTTCAATCAACAACCAAAGGTTGGATTTACCAATTGATCGATGCAACGCACAACCTGTGACATTTTAATTATATAACAAAATATAATGCGGAAAAAAAATAACACAGACACCAGTTTTGTTAAAGAGGAAACCGTAAATGTAGAAAAACCCCGGGACCTAGTCCAGATTGAACACACATTGTATTAAGCCTCTACAGACACTAGCCTACTACAGACTAACTTCGGTCTGGACTGTAGTTGAACCCCAATTAATCTCGTACTGATCCAAGGTATAGTTGCGCTCTTTACGTCTCCGATCCCAGCAGGATACTACGCACTTGATTCCCTTAGCTGATCTCACCAACAACTAAGATTTGGAGAGCTTAAGTCAAATTTCTCGGCCTCGGAACCTACAAAGGAATTGAATATCGGAACACCCGAAAATCCGGGAATGGTGAAGATCAGAACTATCCTCGACAGAGAGGAAGAAGAAAAGATAATACGAGTATTAAAAGAATGCTCTGATGTTTTTGCATGGCGCATGGAAGAAATGCTAGGGATAGGCCCAGAAGTTTTTTGCCATCACTTGAAAATCAACCCTAAGCACAAACCTGTGAGGAAAAATATGCTGAAGGTGGCATCAGAATATCATGAGGCTATTCAGAACGAACTGAGAAAAATGGAGGCATCAGGTGTCATCCGAGAGCTGCAGTATCCGATATGGATATCAAACATGGTGATCGTGCCAAAGAAAAATGGAGGAGTGCGAATTTGCATCGATTTTAGCGATCTTAATAAAGCATGTCCGAAAGATAGCTTTCCACTCTCCAACATTGACCAGCTTGTAGAGGAAACATCGGGATACGGGTTGCTATCGCTAATGGATGGATACTCTATAATCAAATACCGCTAGCAGAGGAGGATCAAGAGCATACTGCCTTTTTCACTCTGCGAGGTCTATACTGTTACACTAAGATGCTATTCGGACTAAAAAAATGTCGGTACAACCTACCAGAGAATGTTGTCAAAAATGTTTGACAATTGGATACATTAAACTCTAGAAGTGTACGTAGATGACATGCTCGTCAAGAGTAAACTTCCACAGGACCACGCCAATGACCTCAAATATATTTTTGAACAAATGAGGAAGTACAATATGAAAATTAACCCAGCAAAATATGCCTCTGGGGTAACCTCGGGAAAATTCTTGGGATATTTGGTCACAAATCAAGGCATCGAAGTAGACCCGTCTAAGGTCCAAGCCATCCTAGAAATGCCCTCGCCTACCACCGTAAAATACATACAAAGATATTAAATGGTCGATTGGCGGCCCTGGGAAGGTTTATAGCCAGATCGTTCGATAAATATAAGGATTTCTTTAACACTCTAAAGAAGGGCGAAATATTCTCATGGAGCGCTGAATGCGAAGAGGCTTTCCAAAAAATCAAGGAGCACCTGGATACTCTGCCAATCTTACAAAAGACCGATCCAGGCGAAGACCTCCATATTTACCTATCAGCGACTAACACTTCGATCATTCCGGTACTAACTCCCATAGACGAAGGAGCAGAAAATCCAATTTACTTTATAAGAAAAACTCTGACCTCTGCGTAGAAGAACTACTCAAAAATCGAGAAGCTCGTGTTGTTCTTGGTTTATGCGACGTAGAAATTGCGAACATATTTTCACGCAATATTGTGACTGTAATTACAAAAGATCCAATAGAGTCTGTACTAGACCATGCCGACATAGCATGCATAATCTCCAGGTCGTTGCAGATTTCCTAGCCGATTTCCTTCTCGATGACACAGATGAGATTGAGGAAATCCCAGGGATGGAAGATGAATTAGACGATCCACCCGAATTGCTTCGTTCAGAAAATCCAAGACGATGGGAAGTCTTTGTGGATGGGTCGTGTAACTCAGAAGGATCCAGCATCGGAATGGTCTTTACGACTTCGACAGGCCGAAGGATCGTTTACACCCTTAGGTTAGTATTCCCCTCCACAAATAACATAATCGAGTAAGAGGCAGTCATACATGCCTTCCGAAAAATAATCGATCTCGGGATTTATGAAATGAGACTCACAAGTGACTCACAACTTGTCATACGACAAATTGATGGGACGTATCAAGCTTCCGATGTATGTTTGCAGCGATATCTGTAACTCGCCAAACATTATATCGGACAAAACCTAACATCATTTTCTGGCACTTATGCAGGATTAACAACAGGCATGCATATGCTCTAGCTTTTATCACCACCATGACGGCAGATCCAGATGCCACGGCTGTGAGGATTGAAAGGGTTTTACTCCCCCTTCATACCCCTCGAAGGAGATATGGAACTTCTTAATGTAGCTACGAGCCAAGGCACACCACCCAAGGACGATTGGAGAACCCCAATCATGAAATACCTAACTAACAGTGATCTCCCAAGTGACCAAAAAATCACACACAAGGTAATATCTCGTTCAGGAAATTACCAACTCAGCGTTCGAGGTATCAGGGATATGGACACGATGATCGTACATGACCGAGATTCCGGCATGTGGAAATCCCAAACGAGGGGAAACTTCGAAAAAGAAGTCAACTCGCTTTAAACAAGGGTCATATACTGAGCAGACCGATGAAGATTCAGGCGATCCAGATATCATCACCCAGTAGTTTCTTTCTCGCCTGAAAGGGAACAATGACGAAAGAAGAAGGCCGAAACGAGGCATATTGATGATCAATTGCAGGCCCGACTTTGCCAACTCGAACCGGTGTACAAAGAATCTATAGGAAGACAAGGAGGCCAAAAATTGGAAGAAGTAATGCAGGAGACAGGACAATCTCCCCTAGCAGAGAGCCTGCTGACATAACCGTTTCCAAGGAAATGCTCCCTTCCGACTTTCACGACTCCCTTCAATGGGACCGGCGATGCAATTGAACATCTCTGATCTTATCGCATGAAGTTAACACAATGGAGCCAGTACCATGTCGTAATGTGTAAATTCTTTCCAGCTAGTCTAAAAGACGAAGCCCTAATGTGGTTTAATAACTTACCAAGAGAATCGGTTAAGTCGTTTAACCACCTGTCCGAGCTATTCCTAGAGGCATATATGCATACTTTCGGACATGCTATTCACAAGAGATCGGAGGCATATAAGCATGTCCGAAATAACTTGAACGGCACCAAAGACCAATATTCAAGGATCAATCAATTTCAATCAACAACCAAAGGTTGGATTTACCAATTGATCGATACAACGCACAACCTGTGATATTTCAATTATATAACAAAATATAATGCGGAAAAGAAATAACAAAGACACCAGAAGTTTTGTTAAAGAGGAAACCGCAAATGTAGAAAAACCCCGGGACCTAGTCCAGATTGAACACACACTGTATTAAGCTGCTACAGACACACTGTGAAGATCAGAATTCTCCTCGACAGAGAGGAAGAAGAAAAGCTAATACAAGTATTAAAATAATACTCTGATGTTTTTGCATGGCGCATGGAAGAAATGCTAGGGATAGGCCCAGAAGTTTGTTGCCATGCATCACTTGAAAATCAACCCTAAGCATAAACCTGTGAGGAAAAATATGTTGAAGGTGGCATCAGAATATCATGAGGCTATTCAGAACGAACTGAGAAAAATGGAGGCATCAGGTGTCATCCGAGAGGTGCAGTATCCGATATGGATATCAAACATGGTGATCGTGCCAAAGAAAAATGGAGGAGTGCGAATTTGCATCGATTTTAGCGATCTTAATAAAGCATGGTGATGGTTTACCAATAATTTATTTAGGTATGCCAATTGGTGCTACTAGAAGAAATATAGCTATTTGGGAAATTATCATTCAGAAGATGAAGAAAAAGTTAGCACATTGGAAGAGAAAGTTTTTGAACAAAGCATGTAGAGTGACATTAATCAAAAGCTCCTTGGAAAGTATTGCAGTATATTTTCTTTCCATATACTATATGCATGTTTCTGTGGAGAAAAGGTTAAATAGTATTATGAGAAAGTTTTTATGGTGGGAAGATAATAAGAAGAAAATTAGTTGGGTCTCTTTCAAGACAATATGCAAATCGAAAAGCACACGGGGTTTGGTATAATAAGTTTAAGATTGGTTAACAGATCTCTTTTGGCAAAATGGCATGGGAGATATTGTAAGGAGAAAAATGCATGGGGGAGAAAGATCATTTGTGAGAAGACTAAATTAGGAGAAGCTTGTTTGGTTCCTTTACAAGTGAATGAACCGATTGGCAGAAGCATATGGTATGAAATTCAAAAAGATAACAAAAATTTTCATGCATCTGTTCATTTGCAAGTTAATGATGGAAGAACATTCAGATTTTGGCATGACTGGTGGCGGACAAAAGACTCTTCGAAGAATAAATATCCAAGACTTTACAGAATCAATTTGCAGATGAATCATATGGTGGCAAAACTGAAGAATATGAGCTGGAATTTCCTGTCCTCTAGAGAGCTTAATCCAGCTGTAAGAATTGATTTGCTGGAGTTATGATGACTGTTTTAAGAACTTAGAGAACAATTGAAGAACAATTGTTGATATGGCCGAGTTGGTCTAAGGCGCCAGCCTAAGGCGCTGGTCTGAAAGGGCGTGGGTTCAAATCCCACTGTCAACAATTTTTTTTTTTTTCTCATTTCACAATTTTTTTTTTTTTCTCATTTTACAAACTCCTACTAGCTGCAGTTCCTGTAATGTTTCTTGGAATGAGCAAACAATGAGACAAAAGGACTATGCAACATGTATAAGAAATCAAATCCTGTAATGTTTAAGAGAAGAAAAACCCGCTCTACGGAAACGAAATGCCATTGTAATACATCACATGAATAGTTTTCGATACAGCTATGAAAATAGAACATGGCCAACATTACATAGTAAAAGAAAAGTTCAGATTTTCTTCTTGGTACTCATTCATTCATACGTTGTAAAACAATATTCTGACTACTAATTTCAAATCGGCTACAATGCAATCTATCTTATCAGGAACTACTTGGTGGTGCAGTAGATTCCTATCATCTTCCCTTCCAGAAAAGGAAATGGTGCTATACAAGACAATCATGACACTGCTGAAAATTTCATTCACTTATCATGACACTTGGACGGATAAGTGCAGCTAACGGCAGAGCCAGGAATCTAGGTAAGATAAGAAGGAAAAAAAAATTCATGGAAGCAAATAAGAGATCGCAAATGCTAAGCAAACCGTGTGAAAATTATCTACAAATTAATAAATTCGAACACAAGTCTAATAAATTTAAAATTCGAAGACAAGTTCTACCTCATCAGCTTCTCTAATATCCGCCATCTTTGTTAAATAGTCTTTCACAGCTTCTTCTTCTTCTGCTCCGCTTTTCTCCGATAGCCTTCAAAGAAACAAAGGTGTTGACATGAGGAATTGTTACAATTTCATCCACACCATCATCATCCACAAGAAGTTTCCAACTTCCTGTTCTTGGGTTATAACAATAAAGACACCTCTCAAACTTTGAAAATATAACTTCGCCATTCCTAGTTAGCAATATGGGCCAAAAACTTATCATACTCTTTTTCTTACTCATCTGGTACACTATACTGAAATCCTTGATCCAAATCTGGCTCTTCAAGGACCATATTTCCATATGTGGAGCTACCAAATTTTGATAATAAAAACATAAATTGCCTCCCAACACAACAAGTCCAAAATTACTTTTGACATCACGACTCACGGCATCGGTGAAACAAGGAGGGGTCGGGAACAAAATCAAATGCATAAATGCTAGACTCTAGCTTCATTAGCAAAAATACCTGGCATTTCATAACCTCCCCATGGGAAGCGTATATTTTTGTTTCTTCACCCACAACCACTACCAAGAGTGTATACTTGGACTTGTCCCGTCACCTCATAGCCGTCAAAAAAGATTCTAACAACTTTGTACTCATTGGTGGAACGAACATACCCAAAACCTCGAGCGAGATGAGTAACCCTGGGACCACTTCGTCCAGGTATATTGAGTTTAGGAAGATAAGTATGATCTCCAGTAACAGGATTACAAATGTAGATGGGATCATTGATTGTGTCGTGGTGTCTACCTAGGCATATCAAGCCATTGCATGAGCCAACCAAGTATTCCCTTGGCATATGAAAGCGCATTCGAGGATGTCTAATCTTTTTAAGTGTTGTCTTGTAGGTGTATTTCTCTTCGGTGTTAATCTTATCATTGTATTGTCCCCCATAGAAAAGGGCAACTTCTTCGTAATTTCCATCCACAGTACGAGTACAAAGGAGACCTCCGCTGTCCACCGTAGCATCACCACCATCGTGAAGTTGGTTAAGCTGTCTTCGTACATGCATATCAGTAAAGTAAATTCTTCTGCGAGTGAGAAGAGTCAGCCAGGTTCTGCAGACTAGTTTGCAGTCTAAAACGGACTCAACTGGTACCCGAGAAAAGATGTCTAACAAAATATCATAGGGAAGGAGCTTGATGTGTCCTATTAACATGGGAACCAGAAAAAAAAATAAAAATCAGACTATAAATGAGTTATAAGAAAATTCCAAATATATATGAAAATGAAAATTTATAGCCTGTACAGTTTTTTTTTTTTTTTTTTTTTTTGAAAAACTAATAAACTTGGAAGTTATTGGTCTTACCTGACTTGTTTTCAGACTGGACTTTAACGTCAGACGATGAATGCCCTTCGCTGATCATCTTCGATGGTAATACGTTGGTGGTTGTTTGTCTGATATCTCCTCCTTCTAAGCAAAAGGAAATTTTTGCAGCCATTTCAACAAGGAAAGTAAAACAGAGAGAAGAAAGAAAGAAGCATGCGCGATTCGACTACCATTCTATTCCAAAACATGTAAATATCGTTCATTCAATAATTTTATAACTATACACCATATGATGTTCTCTGGTACATATTTGTCCCTTATAAGGATAGCACCGGGCACATGTGATGCCCAAAATGTAATTTCACTATGTTCACTTAAAATTGCACACGACGCCTGCTATATAATCCCGGGTTCAACATTCCAGAGATGCTCTATGCACATTACTATACTCACTTGCATTAAAGATGTAAAAGTAAAAACAATATGTACTTGAAGTCATCTAATCTTACAGGTGATTGCTGTTGTGTCCGTAAAAAAGAGATGTGACGGTTTATGAGAACCAAGCAAGAGTTCTAGCCTATCAAATGTGTTGATATCCCTCTTGTTGGGTCCAATCTATAATAAAAACTACCAGAAAAGAGTAGATTTATCATACATAGATGCACATTAAATTCGTCCAATATCATCCCTGATTAAAATTCAACGAAGTTGAAAGCACAACCGAACAAATGATAAATGGAACAGCAGTAAAAGATAACAAATCAAGATCCAGAATTCATTAATTAAGTGCTTTATATTCCATACGTGTTCTCTCGATGCTATATATCTAAATGGTCTGGTACTTTCTATGCAGTGAAATTTAAACCAATGCCTTGGTGAAGCTTCAGTTTGAATCAGGTTCTAGGAAACTGTTTACTACACTATAGCATGAAAATGGAATTCTTCAAGTGCACAGCAGTGTAGCCTAAGTCTTCACATTCTCATTGCAATTTCAGTACAATTAGATGTATTCACCTCAACAAATTCGTGATCAATTATTAATATATATATAAGCAACATTGTAATTAGGCCTTTAGAGAGTGTATGCCGATCCTTACAAGGGACAAATCATCAATGCTTTCAATTACACAAAAACCAATATCTAATGATATGGCACAACTCTACCCATACTAATTGATCAATTAGTGATTCGAAAACCAAACAAAGTTAAGAGAAGGAAAAAAAAATCAAACACCTGCGGAATTTTGCTATGGGAGTTCAGAGAAAGCCTATAGAAAATATACTTAAATTTTTTTCTCCTAGGAATTTTATCGAACAATTAACAGGTATAGGAAGGTAAAACCAAAAGAAGGACCAAACAAAGGTCAAATTTTGTGCAAACCTGCTCTATGAAGATGGAACGCGTTGTAGATGGTGATGAGATCCAAATTATGGTACTCTAAACTCGAATCAGCTTCAGAATCAGTGTTGTTGTACCTCGGGCAGTTGGGAAAATTATGGTACTTCCTTTAAACGAACAAAAATACTCCCTAAACAAGCACTTGCAGGCTTGCCTGGTGGTTATATAAGTGATTAAAAAACAAAAAAAAAAAAACAAAAAAATTTGGGGCAATCCGAGAATTGAACTCGGGACCTCTCGCACCCTAAGCGAGAATCATACCACTAGACCAATTGCCCTTCGGTGTTCCATTTTCTTAACCAATATATATAAATGATAGTAAGACAAAGACCATCCCAAAGATACACCAAGCCAATTTACCACGACTGAGTTTCAAAAGCAGCCTATGGCGTTTAGAAAATACAAATTTTCTACACAGTAACGATTGATTAAACAGAAATAAGTTATAAAAACCCAAGGTGACCAAATTTGTGGTACAAAAACCCCATTCAAATGTTGGGATTCATCAAAATTGATATAAAAACCTCAAATTTTTAAAAATTAATACAAAAATTCCAAATTTCAAAATTGGTTTCATCAAATTTTATAAAAAATTTTTTTGGGTTTTTGTGTTACTTTTGTTTTAATAGGATTTTTGTGTTACTTTTGTTTTGATGGGTTTTTTGTGGATGGATAGTGACACCTTTGGGGTTATAACTCGCAGACCGTTGATTAAAGGTGCATTTTTTTTCCTGCCTAGTTTGGGGCCTAGTCCAGCTATATGGTCATGTTACTAGATGATAAAAAAGGTTATTAGAAATAAATTTCACTCTTATCCAACTATTCTCTTACTACCTATTTTACCCCTGATTAATTAGCGTTAATTAATCATATAGGTGTTAATTAATCATGTTAGGTATGAGCAACTAATGTAAATCGATCTTCAAAACATCAAATAACTGAAAAAAATTTATTTTATAGAAGCATACAAGAACACAATTGAAGCAAAATCGATTTGATTCACTCGAATCAATTCATGAACATTATAACCACGGTTTGCATTCCTTATTATATAAATGTATTAGTTCATGAGCCAGCCGATTTTAGAACCTTAACCACTCAAGTATGCATACTTGTACGCATACCTAAGTAGCCGGTCTGAGTTTGGATTCGCCAGTATGCGAACTGTACGCATACCTAAGTACGCTTCCAAAACCCAGCAGAAATTCCCGAACCTATACCTTAAACAAGTACGCGCACCGGTAGGTGTACTTGGTACCCGGAATTCCACAACTACAAGTACGCATATGGGTATGCATACTCTAGTTCCGGTCATGGATCACATACATGCAAGAATGCATACTATGTTCATAATCCATTAGTTTTAAACTCTATTTCAATCATTGAAACTTTCTTAGAGGATGTCAATAGCCGTTTTCACACACTATTAACATCAAAGCAATTTTCAAGATATTGAAATAATCATAACGAAACATTCCAAGTCTACACCAAATGATTGTATCATACAAACCATGTAAGATGTTACTCGGCGATTTTCACATGTTCATCTTTTGACTTCGTCAAGAATATAAGATGAACTTGGTTGAAGCGAAAGCTTACCAACACATATTTCGAGAAATATGTAAGCGAGTTAAACTCAGCTCGAAATCTCAAATGTGTATAATCAAAAACTATAGTAATACGACATTTGTCTCAATATAGGAGATAAAGTAGAAATAGACTTTCCAAGTGATAGATGAGTTTTAGTCTCCACGTACCTTTGTTGATAAAGTTCCACAAGCTCTCCTTAGTAGTTCTTCGTCTTCAATTAACGACCGCCGTGAATTCTAATGTTCAACTACAAAATCTATCCTAGTCCGCGACATTACTTAAAGTAGACTAGAAATCAAGACTTATAGTTTTGATCACTAACATTGACAAACAAGCAATTGAGATAGAAACGCTTGCGAGTTCGACCGAGAAGTGCTCTAACGAAAACCAAAATAAATTGACTTGCACAATTATTCTCTTAACCTGAAGCAATTGAAATAAACATAGACATTATAGCACCGTAATTGCACCGAATTTCGTTAAGAAAAAACACTTGATACCCAACAATAAAGAAGATACCAAACAATAAGCCAAATAAATTGACACGGTTTTTCTTAACCGGGAAACAATTGAATCATACACATACATCCATACACAATATATTGAAACATATCAATTGTACCGAAATTTTGTTAAGCAAAAGCAAAATACATGCAATATAAACAAGCTTTTCTTAAACATGAAAACGGTTAACTAACAATTCGTTACCTCAAATTCTGCATCCTCTTCTCCCCATAAAGATATATCATTAAGCACAAATTCAAGTAAGAACTCTCCCCAGTGTGTTATCATCCTCTCGCAAGAACAAAAGAACAACAACAAAAGCAACCTTTACCATAGAAAGGTTGAATCTGTTTTAACTAATGTGTGCCAATAGCAAAAGTTTAAAACCCGAAACACATATGTTATGCTAAACACAACTCATGTAAACATAAATTGATTCAACATATTGTGACTTTTCACATATGAGATTCAATCGGAGCACCTTATGATCCCTTGATAAAGCCTACCAACATGGGCTAGAACTTAATCCCGCTAAATCAAAAAGCCACACAAACCATAAGAGTTACATCATATGAGATCGAATATTAAGGTTGATAAAAACCAAAATCAGACATCCCATAAACCGAATACATATAGAAAAAATATAAACATTTATTCACAGGCTATGTAATCGGTAACTATCACAAGAAAAATTATAAAATAATAAATTTATTCATAAATGATGATAGTTTTATTCAAAATGGACCTTATACAATAATTGAAGTAAATCAAACATTGATGTCTATTTTTCTCTAAATAAGAATCTAATCTTATTTTTATGAGCAACTTAATCCTTCATATCAGTACTAGAGGAAGACAGGTTATTACTTTCAGTCTTGAGCTTGTGAATTTCTTCAAGAAGAGAACCTTGTTGCTTGACCAGAATTTCTTACAGTTGAGATGTTTTCGTGAATTTTGTCTTTGATTGGATACAAAATTGTGTCAACATCTCAATACACTAATCTTTCTTCAGCATATTTTGTCTTTCCTTCTTGCCAAGCCAATCTCTCTTTTTTGATTTTTCTGTTAGGTTTGTTAGCATCAAGAGATGGTTCAGACTTATTCTTAAAGAGATCTTTCAAATCAAGCACCTTTGCAAGAGAAGACATCGGATCCTGACTCATATTTAGGACAAGGAATGACCAGAGAATGAGAGATATCTTTTTATATTTTCCATACTTCTGAAAATATAATATTCCTATAAATACGAATATATTTTCAATTACTAGATTTTATTCCCATAATCTACACAAGAGTGCCTTGATTTTTTGCCTCCACACACACATAATTGGCACACAAGGTGAGGATGCAATCTAATACCGATTAGGTGGTATTATTATGAGATTTTTTCTCATCATGGGATTTAGAACAAACATGGTGTTCTTGATCTGGTAACGTATGATTCAAATGTCTTCTCTTGTTACCTCGAATTAACGAAGTTTCCTGAGATTGGTTGGAATTGCATATGCACTTTTTAGCAAATCTTGTTATTGAGGCAGTTTTACACTTTGTCTTATTTTTCCCTTTACCATTAGATGATTTTTCAACATCGGAAGACATGTCCATTTTTAAAATGGATAATTAAATCACTAATGGAGCAAGAGGGAATCAAATTAACAATTAGTGCAATATTAATTGTTTCTTCTTCTTCATAATTATATAAATCAGATGCCTCGTCTAGAATTACAGCTAATGTATTGCTTCCAGTGTATTTCCTAATATTAGGACAGTCTTTAGCCATATGACCAAAACCTTTACACTTAAAGCATTGTGGTTGATATTCATCATCTTCTTCTTGATCCTTTTTGTTCTTGATTGGAACTCGATCATGGGGCCGAGAAGATCGATGAACATATTTTACGAATCTCTTATTTATTTTCTTTAAGAGATCTCAAAACTGTCTTGTGATCAGTGATAATGTTTGTTCTACATTATCATCAGAATCTTCTGCAATCAATTCATCAAAATCATCCAACAATCTATTTTTCTCCACAGGAGCTTTTGGAAGTTTTTCAGCTTTGAAAGTGATTCCTTTAGCTTGAATAGATTGTGATTCATGATCGAAGATCTTTAACTTCCTAACAAGCGTGCTTCGTGAGAGAGTTGAGAGATCATTTGCCTCTATGATTGCATGCTTCTTAGATTCGTATCTAGATGGCAATGACCTGAGAATTTTGCACACTATATCCTTTTCATAAATAATCTTTCCAAGAGAGAAATAAGCATTTACTATCTCATAGAGTTTAATATGAAACTCTTCAAAAGTATCATTGTCATCCATTCGAAGGTTTTCCCAATCAGATGTGAGAGTTTGAAATCTAGCTTCCTTTTCTGATGTGTTTCCTACGAATACGATCTGAAGATTATTCCAAGCTTCATGTTAAGTTTGGCATGTTGGAGATAACGGTTTACATCTTGTATAATAGCATTCAAACCATCTGAATTTTACTTTGCAACAGCCTTTTCTTCGCCTGAATAATCCACTAAGCGTTTAAACTTAGTTTCCGAACCTTCCTTTTACAGGCGATTATAACCATCGACGACTAATAGCCAAGTATTAAAGTATCTTGATTGAAGAAAAGATCTCATAGCATATTTCCACCATAGATAGTTCGTTCCGTCAAATCTTGGCAGTACGTTAACTGAAATCGATTCATGTGAACTCGTGTTCATTTCTTATAGGTTGGATCGCACCAAACACAGATTGTTAGATATTTTCGTGTTTGCCTGCTCTGATACCAATTGAAAGACGAGGGTACCCAAATACACCACAATATTTTTGTTTCAACATATAAGCCCTATTACCAAGTGTGATCGTTTATGGACAAAGTCGAGACAATACAACAACTTCGGTATTTACACTTTGTGTGATTGTCTATGGATATGAGATCGAGACAATATGACTGCCAAAGTGTAATAATTGATAATAGGTTTGGGCTTAACCAAAATCTATAGGATCACTATCAAGTATATCGGAGTTAACGTAAAGTGCAATTTACTTTAAATTATATAAACAAATATAATTGCGGAAAACAAAAGTAAATCACACAACAAGATTTTATTAACGAGGAAAACTGCAAGTGCAGAAAAACCCCGGGACCTAATCCATAATTCATAATTAAACCGTTATACAAAATCTAAACTAACTTCGTATAGTTGAGACCAAGCAACTACCCCTAGTTCACTTAGTTTCCTCAGTATCCCTGCGCTTACGACTTCAAAGGTCACACACTGGTACAATTCCTTCGGATCGTATTTGATCGTTGTCGTAGGCGTCAAAAATAAATTACACTTTCTTACTACTCAAAATATATAATGAAGCAAGGGAAAGAAAGGATCGTTCCCACAGAGAGGACCAAGGTTGTCAAGTTGTTTCGGTTTCCTAAAAGTAACAAGGGGGTTTTTCTGATTTTTATATAGTAAATAAAATGAAAGCAAAACAAAGAAAAGTAAACAATATAAATAAGGTGAAAGTATTGGTCAAGGATTTCGTTCTCATTCACTAACATGTTCTTGTCTTAATAACTAGAATTGATATTTAATCTCTCATTATCAAAAGCCCTAAGATATCTAGTCGAAAGAATATCCCGCAATTTCCTGATTTCATCACATATACATTAAAACGATGCAAGTATG
This sequence comes from Papaver armeniacum, assembly GCA_023531295.1. NCBI lineage: Eukaryota > Viridiplantae > Streptophyta > Magnoliopsida > Ranunculales > Papaveraceae > Papaver > Papaver armeniacum. The sequence continues at coordinate 58,334 of JAJJWW010002695.1, read as the reverse complement.
AATTCTACCAAAAGAATAACCTAACGCCTTGCGCTAATCAAGTTCAATTCCCATGGAGCATTAAGTTTCAGAAATAGGCTAATCAATACAATTGAAATACATTGCGCAAACAATTCGGACAAAGGTCATGGTTCACATATGATTACAAGGATATATCACTATAAGTTATAACCATATTTATGCTACATGTGTTCAAGGATTATCGCTCGATGATTAACCCTAAACTAGCAATAGATGTGAATATGAGTTCTACCAATTTGCAACTTGACAAAACAAATAATCAATCATGTTGTAATACGTCAATCATACAACTATACTTTCGGAGAATCATGAACGATACATATGAGACAAAACTAATATATTGAATCAAAGAATCATGTTATGTGAAATCCAACTCAAACCTTAAACCAATAATAAAACTCTAGCTCATGTTAAAGGAGTTCATCACAAGGAGGAAAAAAAAAGACTTCATGTTTCTAAACCCTAGAAGAAAAAAAATGAAAGATAAGAGATAATAAAAGAGATCCTCTTTTTATATGTTTCTCTGCCTTTTAAGTCTCGCACCAAAACCTACAGAACTCTCGGCCAAAGCTGTTCAGCCCATAATCACCATTCGGGCCTCAAACAAAACTCATAAGCCCATTAAAAAAAATCCAAGTTCTTCTCCTGATCAAACCGGACAGGTGATATAACAGTACAAACCTTTTTCTCAGGTTTTAGCTGAACTCATTAGTCGAATTTCGCAATTATAAAGCCTAAAACTCTAATACTCAAGTGTTTATAACACTTTTAGGTTGCCTCAAAAATTAATAGTGTATTTAGATAGAGAAATCTGCCTTAAACATGACCTTGGGTGCCTTAATAGACTTGCATGCATGATGGACACATGTCTAGTAGAGAAGTGTTAGGGGCACTTTTGTCTTCTCAGGATCAATGATAAAAACAGGAACAGAAAAATCAATGGGGGAGTTCTCATTTTTTCTTCTACCCCCTTTTCCTTTCTTTTCTTTCTCTAGTGATTTCTCTAAAACCCTAAAAATTTAGAGAACATGACGGAGATCACAAAAATTAGTAAGCCCCGTGGAGGTAAAATCACACCTAGTCGTTGATGGCATCTTGCATGTTGGTTGGATTATAAGTGGGGAAGAGGGATTTTAATTCTTCAATTTGACTTGAGACAAGTGATTTCCACTCCATTAATCACTGTGATTGTTATCAATGATGGGTTTGTGCTATTACATATGATGCATGTTTAATTAGGCACTTGTTATAGTTTCTTCTTTGAATCAAGGTTGTTAAAAATAAAAGAAAAGAGAATAATGGTTCATGATTATAGATTGGGGTTTTTGTTATAGTTCATGTTCTTCTAGAAATTGGTAAAATGGGTATCTCCTAAACATCATGAATTGCTGTCACATCCATTTGGTTTCAGTAATTATTGGAATTTCTTATAAATAATGTTGCTTGAACATTTTGTATTGTAAACCCTAGAATGTCTGTTCTTCTTTTGCTGATATCTTTAGATCCAGTGGTTGGATGTTGATGAAATTTTAGTATGTCATAGTTATGTATGTGATAGATGTCCTATAAAAATTTCAAGACGATCGGGTCATGTTTACTACTGGAAACACAGGACGAACTGAGACCTAAATGTGCTGAATTCAGACCCTGAATAGCGAACTGTTTGTAATGTTTCTCATTATTCGCTTATCGGATAAAGTTGAAATTTTAATACTCCCTCCGTCCCTAATTAGATGAGCTACTTGTAGTTTGCACAAATATTAAGGCAAGGAGGAAAGTGAAGTATATTTAAGTATTTTTTACAATTATACCCTTATGGGCAATAATTAGTAAAATTTAGAAACGATTTATCTCTTAAACTATATCATGGTTTTTCATAAACTTTATACCGTTGAAAAGCATTTTAAAACACCTACGCAACGAATATAAACATGACTATCAAATTATACATATTTCTTATGGAAAAAATAATCAATTAAAAGGGTAGTTTTAGAAATATCCCTTTGTTTAGTGAAATAGCTCATCTATTTGTGGACAAAACTAAAAACCAAGTAGCTCATCTAATTAGGGACGGAGGGAGTATGATATTTATATCCATCTAGGTAAACTACTGTAGAAATTTCATGAAGTTTTGATCATTTTTGCTACCCTGAAGTGTTATGAGTTCGGTAGGAACAATAAACGACGTGTATATATATGTGTGTTTGTATAAGCATTTTACTGAATTGAGTAGTATAGCGATGGATGGGTTGTTGTTAAACTCAAATTGCAGGTCAAGAAGGCTGTAGAAGGGGATCCAAATCTACATACCAAACTCACATTCTGTAGCACTAACTTATGCACATCAGGTGTTCGATAGTAAGCTTGACAGAAGGGTACATTTCTTGTATAAATTACATCTTTATTTCTGTAATTTTATGTGTAACTTGTGATTTGGTTGGTTATAATCTTTTGATCATTTAATCAAATCTAGAAATTGGATCATGGTGGATATATATTTCATTTTCAAGTAGAAATGATTTTGCTTAAGAGTCGATTATTTTTATCAAGTAGGAACTTAAACAAGTACCGTTCACCTGTAGCTGTGAGCTAATAATTTAGACTCAAACAAGAGCATAATTTGGTTAGTGTCTTGTTAACCAGATCTCTAACATCTTTTCATTTCTCCTTTGTTTAATGTGAAGATTAGGCGTGACATAAGTTAGTTAGCAGTTTGATGTCTTTATTAATGGTACAATTCTTTTCTTAGTCGTTAGTGGCACCTTGGCTACGAGAAACTAGCTAGACAGTTAAGTCGTGTGTATCGGTACTATCATAGTACTACCCCTTTATGATTTGCCAAATATTAACATAGTTAAGACACCATGGTGATGATATGCTAGTTTCATGATGTCTCTGTATTTTGCCACACTAAATGTAATGTTAGGACAGTTGATATGGCAGTGTGCGATATCGTTGCTTGTCAAGATAATAAAAGAGGTGCATCCATTTGTGTAGCGTAGTGGTGATGCTTTATATATACTAGTGCATATTAGCTTATTTGAGTAGATAGGCATGCATTTCACCGTCCGTATGTAGTAGAGTTACTGGCATTTCCTCTTCAGCACTTCCGTGTCATTTTTCCATGCCGGGCATATTCTTTGGCATTTGTAGGATTATTTTGGTTGGCGTTAAATCTAATTTTTTTTTTTAGAAAAGATAATGGGGAATAGAAAATACTTACTTTAGAGCATACTAGAGGCAGAAATAGATAGAATGTTATAGCCGGAAATGTCATTCATTTTTGTATTGCTGGTGCTCTGTTTAGTAGAATGTAATATTAATTTCATTTGTACCGCTATTGTTCATTCGGATGTAGATTTCTTTGAGAATCTTATGAATACAATACCTCTAGATTTAGTGGGATCTGATTTGAACTTCGAACTACAAATTAGTTATGTGCTGGACTGGTTATAATGGAATAGGTTTTCTTGTTACTTAATTACATTTGTGTTTACAGAAATTCTATGAGTAAATTACATATTGAGATACAAATTCAGGGTGTAAATTGGTATTCTGCTATATTCGGAATCAACTTACTTGATAGTTGATAAGAGATAGTTGCTACCGTGGGTAGTTCATACTATCTAAAACTAAATTGATGAACTACGGTCGTGCTTGATCCCTTCGAGCAACGGAGAGGGTACGTAGGCAGCCGTTTTGCGGTTCAGCACAACACTACAAGGTTGTTCGTATCATCTGAAAGTGTTGGTTGCTACTTGGCCGTTCATACCATCTATTCAGAGATGATTGCAACCCTGTAGGATTTTGTAATGTTTGTTAGAGGTAGTTGCGGCATTGGCTGTTCATACTACCTGTTGAGAGATGATTACTACCATCCGAGGTAAATCATACCATCTGATAACTGTACAGCTTGTGAGACAAGAGATGGTTATTACCGCTCGAGGTAATTCATATCATCTGTCTCGGCTTGTGAGTTAAGCAATGGTTTTTATCATACGTGTTAACTCACATCATCTGAGAGGAGATGGTTGTTGTCGATTAAAGGCAATTCATATCATCTCACGAGAGATGGTTACTGTAGGGCAGTTACTACCATCAACTAGGTTACAGTTGGCACTGGCCATCCCTCACCCGTCTGATACGGTGTGTTTTGTCAGGCCCACTGGGGCACCCCACCACATCGGTGGCTACCCGGAAGACCATTGGCACTAGCCGATGGTGGCTGGTATCCGAACTACCCCGACATTGGCACTGGCCATCCTCACCCGTCGATACGGTGTGTGTTATCGAGCCCACTGGGCACCCCACCACATCGGTGGCTACCCTAAGACCATTGGCACCGGCCGATGGTGGCTGGTATCCGTAACTACCCTGACATTGGCACTGGCCATCCCTCACCCGTCTGATACGGTGTGTGTTGTCAGGCCCACTGGGGCACCCCACCACATCGGTGGCTACCCGGAAGACCATTGTCACTGGCCGATGGTGGCTGGTATCCAGAACTACCCTGACAATATTGGCATTTACATGTTGCTTAAACAAGGTTTCTGTTCAGTAGAATCCCAGTCTTTGAACCTTGGTGTTCGCTTGGAGATGATTGTCACTTGCACAAAGTGATTCATATCATTTGGTTGGTTAGTCATGATATCCGAAACTGTACAGCAGTTTGACGAATTCGATGAAAATAAAGTTCCCCGGCTCAGGAAGCAGTTTGTCGATGAACATTTGCTTGGTAAAATTGAATCGGTCCGACAATTTTTTAAAAGTCTTGTTTCTCAAGTGGCGTATCAGGGAGTCGGAGCTTGCCAAGCGGGTCGTAACCCGACCCGTTGGAAGTGAAAATTTTCTGGTCCGCTACAGGTGACTTGGACCGGCTCACTAAGTCAACTCATCCAACTGAAATCCAAGCAGAGTTCTGGTTGTAATCTCACTGTTTCCAGGCCTAATTTCGCCTATTTTCATATCCTTTGCTGCATACATTCACTGTATTCAAATCCTAACACTTCAAGAATTCATATATTCAACAACAACTTTCCTTGTAATCTCTTTACTTCATTGCAGCACCAGCACCTCTGCAGTCCATTCCATCCTACATCGATTGCAACATCCACAAACACAGAGCAAATACCCATTGCATCACCACTTAACTCAGCTGCATCATTTCTTTGCCTTCAATCCATTGCCACTAACACCACCAAACCACCTGCATTTCAGCTCTTGCCTGCAACATTCAGTTCAACCACCTGCAATTAACTACCTCCATAGAAGCACAAGCCATTCCTCCAGTTCCAACAGCAGCAACTTCATAATCTCTTTCTCAACTGCAACTCTCTCCTGCACTTGATGTAGCTTCCTAACCCTAGCATCCAGCTGACAACCTGCAATGAAATTTCCAAGCTTTTGTTCACACTGACCGGTAGCTGCAACTCCAACAATATCAACCTCTCTTGACTCATTAGAACAAACACTTCTTCCATCTTTGTCTCATTGCAGCTGCACAACCAAACTCTCTTCACTTACTTCAACTCCAGTTGCAGCTCACTTTCCCAGCTGCAGCCAAACCAACTTATTCGGACTCTTTACATACTCCACCAACCCATTTGATCACCAGTAGACCACTACAATACCGTTCCAGCAACCACAAGCCAACACCACCTGCAATGCAACATCTCCATCACACACAAAGCTGCGACTGCAGCTCACAATCTCCATGAATCACCAAGTCCCAGCTTCTAGATCAAATCCCTGCAACATCACCTGCAGCTGTAGCTTCTTGACTGCCAATGCACCTGCAATGTTCATAACCACCAGTTCTCAAACTCATCTCCACACAACAGCAAGCACCAGTATCAGTCCCTTGCATACGACCACAGTCTCAATCTGCAAACCCCATGTACACAATTAAGCCAACAACAACCTGAGATTCATATTCTCTGTAACTAACGGCAGCAGCTTCTTGTTCTTCTCCTTGACTCGAATTCCTCTCTCGAACTCATTGTAGCACCAATGCCATCCAACTATAACTCCACCTACAATCTGCTTCCTTCTTGCCAATTCAATTCCATAACTAGCTTCATCAGTTGCTTCCAACATCTTAACTCGCATCTCTTGACACCTAAATTACCAGCAGCATACATTCATCTTGTTATTTCCTGCAATCGCATCTCGATCCACGACTTTGGCAACAAACAAGATGCAGTTCATTTCCTCAACACACAAGACCACCAAAGTTGTTCACTCAATACCCTTACACTGAACCTGGTAACCCATCTCAGAACCATGGCAAACAACATCCACCTGAACCATTTGAACTGCATCAACCTCTTTACCTGCTACAACCCCCACTCAAGCTCCAGAACCCTAATTTACCATCTCGGATCCAATCAACATTAGCATCCACCACCAGCAGTTCATCACCAGTACCCATAAGCTCACAATTTCAAACCCATGGAGAAATTCGGCTTCAATCGCTTCAAATCTCCATCACGGAGCAGCAGCCACACACCAGAGACTCGATCTTGAGACAAATTCATGTCTTAATTCACCACAGAGCTTCATTTCATATAACTTCAAAACCCAAACTCAATCTTTGTCTCAACATCCTCGAATTAAACCCAATTTCATTTCTTCCTTCAAAACCCTAAACCACAAAACGATTTCTTCCTTCTCAATCCTCCAACCAAGCACGAATTCAAGGCCAACCCATTTCTTTACAGATTTAGTTACTCATCACCAAGATTATCTCTTCTTCATTTACGCTCTGAATCTGATTCTTCATCTCTCTGGTTCTCTCTTACAATAGCCGCCATGGCTCTCTGCTCTGAGAATAACATTCGATCTAGTTTAGGGGCATGTAATGAACAAAATTACTATAGGCGCCCAGATATTTGATAAGGGCCACCTTAACAATCTAGTTCAGCTCCGTTAACAAATTCCACAACTCTAATACGCTTCAAATGCTCGCAGCTTCTTCGTACGATGTCGAAATGATCTTCTTCTTTCGCCACTGGCTTTTCCTTTCCGTTCTCGTCGCCATGATTAAAAGAAATCCAAGATTTGAGCAAGTTCCACTTCTTTTTGCTCGAATGACTCCAAAGTACCTAAATGACTCAAAAGCACACATAAGGTACATAATTTACACGACAATAGCAAAGAAAGCGTAAATATTAGATATAAAATTAGGTGTGTTAGACACCTATCAGTATTCCAAACATCAAAGGAACAATAAATCTGTTTAGTAACAATTCTATTGATTCTTTCAAGATAAAGATATCTCAAGTCATATGCAAAGGCTCTTCCGTTTAATATAATAAACTCATTTGCCTGGTTAGATCAATTTATCCAATAACTACAAAAGCAGTTAAGTTTAGATTCACAATCAATCAATATAGATCTCAACAAGAAACTATAAAGTGATGTTGATCTCACGCAACTAATCAATCGAATAAATTCGATTATAGTTGGATCCCAGCCGATCAAGGTTTGTGCACACACAAAAGTATGAGAACTAATAAGAAATCTTCTCCATCTTCTTTAATCTTCAATAATACCTGCACAACACCACTTGAATCTCTTGTGATCAATCACACACAGAACAGAGTCTATTAATAATGGATTATCACAAGATGTCTTTAGATCTAACAAAAGTTCTAACGATCCCATCGATACTTCGATCTAGTTTGAGTGAATCTTATATAAGAAGAGAAGATTTTCAAGAATAAACAAACTAGGTGCAATCAAAGTTTCAACAACCATTAGTCAATAAAATCAATCGAAAATTAATAACACTACAATTATCTAGTTTCCCCGGAACGGTACTCGTAGAGCTTCTTGATCCCACATAAGTCTTTAAACGAGCGGTCGTAAGAGATTTCACCTAATTAGGATTCTTTCCTCTCCGAATAGACGGCTCCACCAGAAACAACAAGAAATAAAGTTTGCCTGGCTTTTAGGATAGTTTGCTAGAAATGAAAAGTTAGGTATTTATATACCAAGGATGTTTGGACATCAAGGAATTTCCAAAACCGAAAATATTCTCAAGATTTGCAATGAATAGCAAAATTCGGTTTTCCTAATTCCAATAAATGCTTGTCCAAAATTTCTGAAATCTCTCAATAGAAAATCTCCAATTAGTAAATGCACATTACTAATTTTTATTCTCTAGAGATATGCATTTAATTGCTGGTAATTAAAGCATATAAAACCAAAAACCTTAATTAAAAGATTCTCAATTTATTTCAGCACAGGATCTCCTTGAGTATTAAGGAATATCTTTAAACAATAAATGATAAGAGTTATTGTACATGTTCAAAGTATGTTGACATCTTTCACTATAAATCCTTATTTATATTTACATGGATTTACATTCTTGGAGTCCGTTATACCACACTTCCAAACAAGTTTAGAAGTGGTTGACTTGTGTTCCAAGATAACTATGTGATTGATCAAATATCAAATCACATACATGGGTTCAATTGGTTCTTCCAATCATTAGGATCGGTTATACCTTAATATGGAAATACTTGTGATCGGTCACACAAGTTACTAGGATCGGTTACATCAGTTACCAGGACCGGTTACCATATTCCCATGGTATTGCTTGTGATCGGTCACACCGGTTACCAGGATCGGTTACCAATTACAAGGATCGATTACACTACACTTTGTGATCGGTCACACCAATTACTAGGATCGGTCACACCAATTACAAATATCGATCATACCATGTCATGGTGATTACTTAGGATCGATTACACCAATTAATAAAAACCAGTCATACCAAATCATAAGTCAGGCATTGTGATTAGTTATACCAAGATACATAACATAGTTACGATCGGTTCTACCATCTCACATATATTGGTTATCCAACGATTTGCAATGAATAGCCGGACCAATAAGCCTAATGATTTCCCTTTCGATTCACGAAACAAGTTCATGAATTACTTCTTTTAAATGAATGTAAAACATTGTTTCCTAGGATGAAATCTTCACCATAACCCATTCACATAATCATAAAAGTATATACAAGATTATGTCGATGTCATATCTACAGAGTTCAAAAGATAAGCGTTATACTTCGTAGTTTAATTCCCTAATACTATGATCATACAATTATGACCATGTCACATCACTAGATATGTACAATATATACAACTTCACATTTATGTTTTCAATATAACACGACTATAAAGATACGTTAGGAATGAAACAATTCAAGTTAATATTACTAACCTCAAGTGGAAGGATGATGTCGTCGTTGTAGTTCACTACTTCTTCATTTTCTTTAGGTCTTCGGAGTAATACTTGTATGTCTCAACATTTATAGACTTTCTAGTCTAACCTAAACGAAGTTGACTCTAGTATATAATCAAGCGACTTTAGACGTGTTTTGACACACTAAAATATGACAACCAAACTTGGCATACCAACGCTTAGTGAGTTCAACTGTGCTATGCTCTAACACCCCTTTTCTAAGTTATAGAAATTGCAAGTTAACATATATAGGAAGGGGTAGTTGGTATAAGGTGCTTATGCGGACTATGTGCCAAGTAAGCTTCATAGCTTAGCCGAAAGAGTATAAATGATGCGTAAGCCTCATTTATAGTTGCGTAGTGTTACAAATAGGGCATTTGATGCTCAGGCATCACCATGCCATGCCGCAGACCCGATAATGCGTAGTCTTTGTGCATTTTGACGAAACGGCCTATACAGACTAGGTCATTACCATTATTTCTAGGCCACAACCTTGCAATTGAGTTGACTTAAGTTACGGTCTCTTGGGGGATGAACTACGGTCTGTGCTTGATCCCTTTAGATTAGGGAAGGGTACATAGGCATCCGCAATGATTTGAAGCATTGCCGGTCTAGCACTTTGTCGCTCATATCATCTGGATCGGTATTGTGATGCAAGAGATGATTGCGGCATATTGGCCTCTTATATCATCTTGATCGGTATTGCGATGCAAAAGATGATTGTGTCCATACTTGATGAGGCTAGTTGCATGTCATTCATTGGATGCTCATACTGCCTACCAAGCTACGCGGTGTTGGGATATGCACTAATTGTGAATTGGGCATGGCCTAGAAAGTAAGCTACATTAATATGCAAGTTAGCGGAGCTTTCATAAGCCCAAGGAAAGTACGGAATGAGCCTGATTGATACACCCTTGGCAAGTGCAAGACAAGTGCATGCTCTCAGCAATGCAATGGTATATGTGTAAGTCCAAGGCATGCCTTATGCTTGGACAAGACTCGGCAGTATGATGGCTACTCAGCTAGATAGGAAAATCATTGACGAATTTCCTACGTTGAGGACAAGGCTTTAAACCCTTCGCAGAACAAGGGGTAATTTGGAACGGTGTACGTGAGAGCTAAGTTTGCCGCATCATACTCCACGAGCAGGCTTACAAGGGAAAGTAAACGTGCATTTGCCTAGTTTTAAGGCCCAATAAGCATCATAATAATGGTGCATCGAGGAAGTTATGGTCTGCGCGCCCTAGCACGCTAGGCATAATTTCCCGGTCCGTCATAGAGATTTAGTTGTGAATCTTCCACATTTGGTTAGAGGCCATCTTATTCTATCTTTGCCTGACCTAGGAATCTGATGATTAAGATCTTTTGGACTTGAGTGCTGCTATAATGATCATTTAATTTTTCCACATTCCAAGTCCTGGCCTCGGTATTTATGAATTTTGAAACTTTTGTTGTGTTATATGAGATCATACATTCTTACTTCAGGTGTAAGAAACCAATTGTGTTTGTGAGCCAAGATTGAAGTACCATCCCCAACTTCTCATATATAATACTTCTTTATGAGTTGGAGACATGTTTGTATGCTCTACCAAATCCAAGAACTTTTCTCCTTTGAAGTATCATTAGCCAAAAGATTTTTCCCTCTAAAATATCTAGCCTCTAGAATTTGATACCATATATCTTGATCTTCATTTACCAACCTCCAAGCTAATTTTACAAGTAAAGATAGATTTACCAACTTTAGAAAAACCAAATCCTCCAAACCTTTTTGTTATATTAACTTTTTTCCATGAGATGGGATTTCCTCCTCTTTCATTCTTTTTGCACCAGAAGTAGTTTCATTGAATTCGGTTCATTCTTGTGATGGTCTTTTCTAGGACTTCAAACAAACTCATTTGATAGTTTGCTGCGGTGCTTAAAGAAGCTTGAATATAAGTGGTTCTTCCTGCCTGAGATGTCAGCTTTCCTTGCCAAGTTTGTAATCTGTTTTCCATTGTGACTATAGATGGATCAAAGAATTTATCTTTACTTCTAGGAACTTGAAGAAAGGTTCCTAAGTATTTTTCATCTTCTTTTATTTGTCTCATCTGTAGCATCTAAAGAATATCAGTATATGCTTCTTTTTTTAAGTTCTTGCTGAAGAAAACACTTGATTTTTCTAAAATGGCCATTTGACCAGAAGAGGAGGTAAACTAGTTGATAATATCCTTTATATTAGTTATTAAGTTTGTTAGCTTTTAGCTCAAAGACTGATAGTGGTGATAAGAATAATATTGTCAGTATACTAAAGATTAGAAGGCTAGGGTTACAAGAAAAGTATTTAGGTGTGCCCCTCCTAATTCAGAGAAACAAAATGGAAACTTTTGGTCACTTTGAAAAAAGACTAGGATTGTGGAAGAGTAAGCATGTTAATCAACCTGGTATAACTATCCTTATTCATACAACTTTAGGAACTCTAGAAAACCACCATTTAGCCATTTTCCCAATGCCAAAAAGGTGAACTAATAGATTAGACTCTATACAAAGGAAGTTTTTTCTGGAATAAGAAAGAAAATAATAAAGGATTGTACTTTAGGGGCTGGGATAATGTTGCAAATCCTATTGTTCATGGTGGCCTTAATATCAAAAAAACTGAGTATCTTAATTTTGGTTTATTAGCCAAACTTGCTTGGAGGATGCATGTTAAAAGAATTTGATGCCTTATGGGATCAGATTCTTAAACACAAAAACTTCTCGTATGTGCCATCTGCTCGAGGGTAATCATCATATGTGAAAAGGCGAGGGTACCCAAATATACCTCAAGCTATAACTTTTCCTTCCTATAAGTCCTTTCTCCGAAAGCGATTGTCTATAGACTGAGTAGAGACAATACAACAAATCGGTTCACACTTCGTGTGATCGTCTATGGATACGAGATCGAGACAATACGACAACAAAGTCTGTTTACTTGATACAAAGGTTCAGACTTAACCAAACTCAATAGGATTGCATATCAAGTAAATAGGAATTAACGTTTGTGCAATTTACTTTAATTATAATAAAACAATTATAATGCGGAAATATAAAGTAAATGACACAACAAGATTTTGTTAACGAGGAAACCGCAAATGCAGAAAAACCCCGGGACCTAGTCCAGAATTGAATACTCTCAGGATTAAGCCGCTATACAAAATAAACCAACTTCGTATAGTTGAGACCAAGAAACTAAACCTATAGTTCACCTAGTTCCATCTGTATTCCCACGGTTCCAACCTGTAAACAAGTCACGTACTTGGACCAATTCCTTTGGTTCGTATTCCAAACAGTAAAGGAACAACAAATCTGTTTGGTATCAACTCTCTTCAACCAAGTGATATGAGTTGCGCAAAGGCTCTTTTGTTTATCTTAACATAAACTCCTTTGCCAGGTTCCAAGATCTATCTTATGTTCAATCACCAAAAGGTAATCGTTAAGATTTTGCAATCAATACCTTTAATCCCAAGGAAATGTATTGATGCCGATCTTCTCAACTATTCTATCAAAATACCACAAGGATAAATCGATTATAGTTGGATCCTCTATTAACGAAACAAGTATTGTGCACACCAAAGATTATAAAACCAAGTCTGAAATCTTCTATCTCTTCTTTGTCTTTAAATCTTCTTAGATCTTCAATAAACACCTGCACACAACTACTTGAATCTCTTGTGATCAATCACACACAGAACGGAGTCTGTTAACAATGGATTATCACAAGATCATCTTTAGATATAATAACAGTCTAAAGATCCATGTTGAAACCTTGAACTAGTTTGAGTTAATCTTATATCAGAAGAGAAGATTCTCAAGCATAAACAAACTAGGTGCAATCAAATTTCAACCACCGTTAGTCAATCAAATCAATATGAAAACTAAAGATAAACCGCAATTATTTAGTTTCCCACCAACGGTACACACTAGAGCTTCTCAATCCCAAAGAAGACTTTAAACTGAGAGGCCGTAAGAGATTTTTCCTAATTAGGTTACTCTCCTCTCCGAATAGGCGGCTTCACCAGTAATAGTACAACATAGGAAGTTTACTGTCACGAAGGATTAGTTTGCTAGAAATGCAAACTCAAAGTATTTATAGACAAGGAAGTTTGGACACCAAGGAAGTTCCAAAACCGAAAATATTCTCAAGATATTCAATATTTTCCAAATTCGGTTTTCATAATTCCTGAGAATGCACTGTCTAAATTTATGATCGAAATCTCCTTGGAAAATCTTTAACTAGAAAATGCACATCACTAATTCTTATTTTCCATATATAATTAAAAACCTTAATTAAAAGATTCTTAACTTATTTAAATTCGATCTTGGGATTTATTCCTTCTTAGATATTAAGGAATATCTTTGAACAATAAAAGATACACATTAAATGCGCGTGTTCAAAGTGTGTCGACATCTTTCCTCTTGTAAGTCCTTTTTCATACTTACTTACTTGAAACCGATTTACCACGCTTCCAAACAAGTTTAGAATTGGTTCATCTGACTTTCAAGAACTATGTGATTGATTAAGTAACACTCAATCACAAGTCATGGGTGTAACAGTTCTACCAAAACAAGTTTCGGTTCTACCTCCATGTGAGCACTGTGCATAATCACACTAGCTTACCAAATTTTCGGTTGACTAGGTACTAGGATCGGTTCCCGACATATATTTGGTATCTAATTTATATGTGTTGCACATGTCCATAGGATCGGTTCCCCTTTGCCTAAAAACGTGTTGCACATGTTCATAGGATCGGTTCCCCTTTCTACTATAAACCTTGCTGCACCTCATACAAGGATCGGTTCCCCTTGTGAGGCACTGCACCTCTTACTAGGATCGGTTCCCCTCTCCCAAATTTGGTCAGACACACAAATCCGATCATACCCCAGGTGATTACTTAAGATCGGTTTCACTAATAAAAGTCATACCAATACATAAGTCAGGCCTCATGTGAATAGTTTTACCAAGAACACAAACAAGTCATGAGCGGTTATATTAATCACACATATTGGTCGTTCATAAGATTTTCAATGAAGAACAACCCCAATAACGCCTAGCGATTTCCTTTTCGGTTCACAACACATATCATGAACTTACTTCCTTAAAACACATGTAACAACATTGTTTCCTAGGATGAAATCCTCACCTCATAACCATACATAGTCACAATAGCATTCATACGATTATGTTGATGTCTTATATACAAAGTTTAATGGTTAAGCAATAAACCTCATATTGTATTCCTTAATACTATGTTTATCTAGAGTGTTCATGCTTTGCAATTTTATGTTTTCAATATGCACGACTTGAAAGATACGTTAGGGAATGAAACAGTTCAAGTCAAATATCACTAACCTCAAGTGGAAGGATGATGTTGTGGTTGTAGCTCCGTACTTCTTCACTTCTTCAAGTCTTCGCAATACTTGTAATGTCTCATCCTAATACTTTCAAGCTAACCTATATGAAGTTGACTCTAGTACATTTAAATCAAGCGACTCTTAAATGAGTTTTGGCTCACTAAAATATGACAACTAAACTTGACATACCAACGCTTGGTGGGTTCAACCGAGCTATGCTCTAACAATATGCGTAGCACTGTACCAGTCTATAATCATTGTTTAGAAATTGAAGTTTCAAAATACAGTATTTGTTAAGAATTTATCCGCTAGGTTTTGTTGTTTCCGCCATTAACGATGGCGTAAGAGAATGAAGAACCATCTTCAGATGAGAAATCGAATTAAATGGATTTCTTCAGGGTAAAATTGTAATGTACAATAAATTTTTGATACAAAATTAAAATAAACTAAATAAATACCATTCAAATGGGACCTTGACGGTCAACGGTTAGTCTAGGTACTAATCCTTAATATTTGAAATGTTGGGTACCAAAGCTAGGTGTTGGACATTTGCTAGGTACCAAACGTTAAATAGCCCAAATATTTGTTGTTCCCATCTTCTTTCTTAGGTTCTCCCTTGTTTGCTGATAAATAATGTATGTTTTCTTGTTATACCAACAATTCAGTTCATCTTTAATGGATTTAATCTTGTTTGTATTTTGTTTACTTCTGTTTTTCTCCCTCTGAAGTTTTTGCTGGACTGTTTTAATTTCTGTATTGACATGACCAAAGACATTGTGATTCCATTTTCCAAGAACAATTGTTGTTGCTTAAAGTTTCTCTGTAATCTTCAGATGTTTATTCTCCTCTGAGTTCCAACATTCTTCAATTACTTCTTTGTAGGTTGGATGATTGAGCCATGCTTGATAGAAACTTTTTGATTTTTGAGCTGAGTTGGTTGTAGGTTGAGTATGAAGTAATATTTGAGCATGATATGAGCAATAAGGCAGAAGGTTATTTATAACTGCATCTGGGCAAGAGAATAACCAATTATTGTTTGCAAGAGCTCTATCTATTCTGGTTTTGACATTATGTTGGTAATATCTTTGTTTTGACCGTATGAAAGGAGATCCAGTTAATGGAATGTCTCTAAATCCATGATGATTTACAGTGTCATATATTATTTTGAAAGAAGGTGAAGAATGAGTAACGAAGCTTTGTTTTTTTGAAGAGTGAAGGGTGATGTTGAGATCTCCCAGAATAACCTAAGGGGTGTTTAAGTTTTCTCCCATCTTCAACAAGTACTGCCACAGTGCTTCTCTTTCATGTTTTTGTGGGAGCCATACATACAAGAGAACAACCACTTTTTGTTTTGTAAATTAGAATTCACATTTAAATGCATCATGTTACCTAAAGTATGCATAATTTCAACTCCTAAACCATTTTTCCACAAGAGAGCTAAGCCACCAGCTTTTCCTACGGTCTCTTGGCATTTAATATGGGTAGTACAAATTTGGTATATGAGTACAGTAGAACCTCTCTATATTAATACTCATGGGCATCCACAAAATTATTAATATAGGAAGGTTATTAATATAGAAAGGTACTCATAGAAAATGTAAACATTTAAGTTCAATGTATGTGCAACGTATTTGCAGTTGTATTTAGATGACGTATATACATTTTTATAGTTCTAATACACAAGTGCATGTATATATCTTGGAATTTTTAGTTCCAAGAAGCTTGGAATGTTTAAACATGCTCGACAAGTTGGAAATATTTTGGCATCAACAAGAAGGTGTTTATGTTGATGAGATATTACGCATCCGCAAGTTAAAGATGTTGTAGTAATCCAAAAAATTACTTTTTTTTTCTCAAACAACTATAGATAAGTACTTTGTTTAATAATAAATTTAATGTAACTAATGTTGCGACTGTAACGATAAAACACTAAACAGAAGATGTGAAGAAGTTAGAAGTAAAATTTCTGAAAGGTAAATAAGCACTCAATGGACAGCAAACAGAAGACAGAGTCACGTGTTCAACACGCTGTCCTTAACACAATAGTTGACCAAGTGCGCCTCAAGAATGAGTGATGCCTATACCACGTGGTCAAGTTGTATCCAGGATAAATCGCTTTGTTGCAAGTATTGTTAGCACTACAATACTTGCCCACTCTTACGAACTCAACAGCAAAGCACGGAATAAAAGAAAAAGACCACACAGAGGAAGAGAGACGAAAAGAAGAGGATAGTAGCTCTTCTGGACACAAATTGAAATGAAGGTTTCGAGTCTCTTTTATAGCAGAAAAGGGAGAGGTGCGATAAATGCAATTGATGGAGAATCAATTCCTTGCGCCATGCAAGGCAATGAAGAATAAAACGGAAAGAAAACAGCTATGGCATTTACTCGAAATTATGTCAATATCTTTTGATTTTTGGAAAGAAATCAATGTCGAAAATATGTCGTCATAACTTAAACTAGGCAATAAAAAGTATTGCGCCTGGTCAGACGCCGCCTCACATTAAAACAAAATTTATTTTGATTGTAAATTATTTAAGGAAATAATTCAAAAGAATTTTGTCAAAAAGATAAGTCTTGGTTGACGCAAGCACGAGCCAGAGCACAAGCCCTAATAAGCCTTAGTGAAACAAAAATATTTTGCCCCATCGTTCCACCCACATTGTTTTACTAACTATCCATAAAGGAATAACTATATAGTGGAACTCCTCTTTAGTTATACCTAATGTGGGACTAAAGGTTCTATTTCATTCACTCATAAGAAAATGAGCAAGTGCTCTTTAGAGACCCAAAGGTCCTAAGTTCCATTCTCACCAAGACTATAAAACAATAAAACTCATTTTCTCCAACAACTAAATATATATATTTTTAATATAATACTGATTATTATTTTTTAGAGGTAAATTCTTTAAGGCGGAACTGAAAAAAAATCATTAATATTAAATTGAAGAGGTTATTACAATTTCTTACTGTCCCAAGTTGGGATCATAAATTTTTATTAATATGTAGAGGTTATTAATATATAGAGTATCAGTATACGGAGGTTTTACCGAAACGAGTCATTCGAGCGCATACCAACACAGTGAGAGCCTTTGGCAGATAGTGCGTGTAGATCTTCCGATTTAAGTCAACAATCACAGTAAACCACTTCTTAGCGTAAAAGAAACAGAAGACTTTACCAAGATTGCTAAGGGGACTGGTTTTGCTTGGGTGTACCAAATGCTAATAAGACAAAACATAATTTGCCTTGGGGTTGATACACCCCCAAGCAAATTGGTACCCCATTAGCAGCCTTGGACTTTACGGCAGAAGGACAGTTGAACCACAATCACTTGATACCAAAGCACTTCATGAGTGTGTGAGAGAGAGACAAAACCCCAATCACTAAGATACATTAATTTACTAATCCCCATTACTGATTCTCTAAATTTTTTAATAAAATTGGAATCTAACAATGATTATTAAAGGGAAATGAAAAAACCCTTTTTTCTGACATTTTCCATGGATTCTTCTTCTTCTTCTTCAGCTGCTCTTTTCATCCTCTATCTGCTCACACATTTTATCTCTTCTTCCATTGCAGATCTCCATAAAACCAATAACTTATTCAGTTCATCACAATTGGAAAATGATGATAATCCCCAAATCACAACTTATTTCCAAGTAACAAAACCCATTAAACCACCCCCAAATGCAAATAAACCATGTGCATCCCTTCTTGTTCTACAGCATGATTTTGGGTACACTTATGGGAAATCGCCAGTGCTTGCCAATTACAAACCACCAACAAATTGCCCATCACCAAAAAAGGGTTTCTCCAAAATCGTACTGGAATGGAAATCAACAGCTAAAGGAAGGCAATTTGATAGAATCTTTGGAATTTGGCTAAGTGGTGTTGAGATTTTCAGAAGTTGTACTGCTGAACCAAGAGCATCTGGGATTATTTGGACTGTCCAGAAAGATATTACAAGGTATAATTCACTTCTTGTAAAGTCACAGACTCTAGCTGTTTATCTTGGTAATCTAATTGATTCTACTTATACTGGGATCTACCATGTCAATTTGACATTTCATTTTTATCCACTTGATCATAAATTGCCAATATCAAATGTTGAAATTCCAGCTGATTTGATCTTGCCCATTTCAAGAAATCTTCCTTTGAATGATGGGTTATGGTTTTTGGTTAAGAATTCCACTGATATTCAGTCTAAAAGGTTTGCAGTACCTCAGAATTCTTATAGGGCAGTGCTTGAGGTGTATGTGTCATTTCATTCTGATGATGAGTTTTGGTATGGGAATCCTCCGAATGAGTACTTAAAGGCGCATAATCTTACGAATACGCCTGGGAATGGACCTTTTAGAGAAGTTGTTGTTAGATTAAATGGTGAGGATGTTGGTGCTGTTTGGCCTTTTACTGTGGTGTTTACCGGTGGGATTAATCCTCTGCTATGGAGACCCATTACTGCCATTGGGTCATTTGATCTCCCTTCTTATGATATCGAAATTACGCCTTTTCTAGGGAAGATTTTGGATGGGAAACAACATGAGTTTGGGTTTGGTGTTACAAATGCTTTGAATGAATGGTACATCGATGCAAATTTACATATTTGGTTGGATCATAAGAGTGGCGCAACCACGGGAGAGTTGATTAGAAATGAAAATCCACCTTCTAAAATCTCTTTGGCTTCGAAGAAAAAGGGTTCTTATGTTACCAGCGCAATCAGGTCGATCTCATCATCAGGTTGGGTTAAATCTTCTCATGGGAATATCACTACTAACTCATTTCAGGAATTCAGTTTCACTAACGCAATGACATTGCGTGGAAGTTCACAAATTGTGAATCAGACAACAGATGCAAGTAACCGTGTTTATGCCATAACTCCATCTTCATCTTCTTATATATACACAAATGAAAGATATCAAAATTTTCCGATATATTTTCATACTGAAGAGGTCCCTCTAGGCCATGGCAACTACACTTCACTTTCATACGTCTCCCTGGGATTTAACGAGAAGCGATTAGCGGGTTCAAGTTCGTCTCCTTGGGTGTCCAGCGTTCTAAACAACTCACAACAAGGACAGGGTGCAATGAATGTTAGTGGGCACTTGGTGACAAGTGGATTAGGAAGTACTCAACAAGTATACCACCTTGATGGTTCTGATGAATGTTACTTTTGGAATGTGAGTAGTTCGAACTACACTATTCTTTACAATATAACAGGTGACCCATGCCAGCAGAAAGGACGGTATAACTCAGGCTTTAGAAATGGCAAAATTATCCGTTTCATTCTTGGAGAGCATCTACCAGGATGATTATGCTGTGGGAAGTCACTTTGAAGAGAGTGGGATCGATGTTTCTACGCTACGGTTGTGTGCACTAAGCATGTAAGTCTTTGATGATTATGTTTCAAGTACTTAACTTCAGTGACACATTAATAACTAGTCCTTGTTATCTTGCTCTCGAATGTTCTGTATTTTGCTATTCATCTGGCACCATAATGAATGTTCGTAGATGTATCTCAGTCATTTGAATACTATGTTCAGGCCTAACAGTTTCAACCTTAAAAGTTATCTGTTTGTGGAAGTGTTCATTAGCGTTTTTCTCTTCTCTGCTGCTCATAAAAGAAATGTGCTGCTTAATTATTTGTTTTTCCTGATGAGGTTAATCAAACATATATGCCTCATCAAACCTTCAGGCCATTTACACAAAATTGATGGTACCCTGAACACAACTTAGTTCTAAGTAACCTAACCGATTGAATCGCCTGTTAGTGAACATGATTTTGGTAATGCATTTGGTGAATCGCCTGTTCTTGCTGAATACACACCCCCTTCAACTTACCCATGTTAGCATTTTATCCATTATTGTTCTGCTTAGATGTTTATTGGTATATGGTTCGGTATTCTTAGAACTTGTACAGCTGAAACAAGTGACTGTTATCCCTGTGCATAAGTGTGATGAAACCTAAGAGTTTAAGACTAAAGTTATGGAGAATGGTCTTATGTTATGAGTCTTATGATAGTTACCACTAGTTTAACTCCTTTGTGACTGGAGTCTAAAAATTAAAAGACTGCATGGGCACTGAAGGTATGTTTTTGTATAGACATACAAGTTACTTCCTGGAGTTCTGAAAAACAAATGCGGCATTATAATCAACTGAAGCAGATTATGTGTTGTTAGTGTAGGACTGGAAGCTCAAGTATTAGTTTTGGCTTGCTTCAGTGAAGTGATAGACGAGCATATCATAGGTTTGTACAGTTTTCCTGAGACGCTGTTTACATAGTGAAGCAAAACTGCTGGTTACTAAAATTCAACTTCTTATCGAATTTCTTGCTTACAAATTAAGAATATGACATTAGTCTATTGTACTAGCCTGTAAACAGCCATTGTGCTTCTCATTTGTAATTCGGTGAATAGCTTGATGCAAAGAGGGGCTACCAGAGTCTTTCTTGTGCCCTGCTGGTACATTTTTGTCTTGTCTGTAACGGAAATAAACCAGATTATTATTCTTCCACTACAGAGCACCGCTAACGATATCAGAGTCTGTTTGCCTGTTTGTTTGCATTGTCAACAATTGTTTTTTTGCATTGTCAACAATCAAAAAGTGCAGCAGCAGTGGTTTCAGCAGGTATGGAAAGTAATTCAGCTTTTGTATGTCAGACTTGCATGCTTCACTGGTGGTTTAAACTAAAAAAGAAAACAAAATTTTCTTTTTTTTGGGAGTCAGACATGCATGCTTGAGTGCTTGACTGATGGTTTAAAAAAAAAACAGAAAAAAAAATTGGAGGCAATCCGAGAATTGAACTCGGGACCTCTCGCACCCTAAGCGAGAATCATACCACTAGACCAATTGCCCTTTTTTGTTCTGTTATCTTAACAAACATATATAAACTGAAAAGTATGAGCACCTCGAAGTGATACCAACACCATAACACGTCCGATGGAGGTTTTCCCTATTTCCTATCCCCACTTTCCCTATTTCCCATCTCCCTTAATTCCTACCCCCAATTATCCTAAGTACCATCCATATAAAATTTTATATATCCTAAATACCACCTATTGACTTTTTATTTACACCCAAATCAAGAAAAAAATAAAATAATTAGGTTACAAATCACGTTTCCATTCCATCTCCACCACCCACCACTGCCTCTCTAACTCCCATGATTCATCACTACCTTCGACCTCATTTAGCTTTTGTACAGCCTATATATCTACTTTGACTAATATTTGTTAAATATAAATCTTATAATACATCTAGATAAAACCTACTGAATAGGGTACTACAAATTGTGTGATTTGATTAGCCTGCTTTGGTGGATACACGAAGAGTAGTTTTGATGGATACAAGAAGAGTGGTTAAAGTACACCTAACACTATTACTGCAATTGATGATTATATTCTTTGAAATAGCCCTCGTAAAGCACCATCTTTAAGAAAAAAAAATATGATTGGATTCGAGTAGCCGATGGGTTTTAAATAGAATTAACATAATCTACTTGGATCGTTGATCAGACTATGATTGAGATATATTTTCCTAAATTTCAATGATGATACCTTCCATATCGATAGTTTATCGATTAATCGCCGATTAATTCATCGATGCTTCGGAAGGAATAGGAGTAACAATTATTAGGAATCTAGCCTAAGGTTTTTTTTTTGGTTTTGTTTAAGGAAGAAGATGACAAATAAAAACGGTAATAGGTAGTTAGAGTTAATTTTGACTTTTATAGGCGGTACATAGTGAAAACCATAATTCAAAAATAAACTAATTTTAGAAATTGTGAAAGGGATAGGAAATAGGAAAAATGAGGATTGGAAATAGGGAAAACCTTTTAAAAACTAAGGATTCTGCACAAGTATTTTTGTGTAATAATAACAGTAAAGTAATCTGGTATTTTTTCAAAAAGGAAAAAGAGGATAAATGATAATTTACTTGTCGGATTGGGATATACCCAAACTAACTGGGCATAGTGAAAGATAAAACAGGGTCATTTGAATGTAAAATCCAAAGCTCCTTATCCATATATCTTTGGTAATGCCTAATCTACCCCCAGATTAATTAGTACTAATATATTGAATTAATTAAATGAATAATGTTAGATTAAATTTGTTAAGTAAACATTTTGATTGTTGTTTGTATTAGATTTAACTTATGAATCTTGTTAGAAAAAAAATTTGGAATATTTTTTTTTTTTGAGAATTTATTAAACGAAAATGAATTACTCTAGTAAAACACTTCTCAAGATGGAATTGAATAGGGTTTTGTTGGTTTAATTCGTCAAATGATCGCAGGAATCCAGACTTTCAGAATTCAGCCTAATAAAAGTCGGCATGCTCGATTGAAAAAAAGCATTCCAACTAAGTACTTTCAGAATTCAGTCATGAAAAGTCGTCATGCTCCACTGAAACAAAGAATGCCGACCAAACTTAGTTGGCATGCTCGATTGGAAAAAAGCACGCCAACAAAGTACTTTCAGAATTTAGTTTATGAAAAGTCAGCATGCTCTACTGAAACAAACCATGTCAACCAAATTTAGTTGGCATGCTCGACTGAAACGAAGCATGCCAACCAAACTTAGTCATCATGCTTGACCGAAACAAAACTTGCAGACCAAGCATTGGTTTTTCCCATTTACAATCATCATGGTAGAAAATGCAACACAATGACGATTGTCTATTAGTCGTCATGTTATTTTTACAAAACCATGATGACCAATAACAAAATTGGGCACAAGAGAACTTGTTTTATGAGAATTATTACGTCATGGTTTAGATTTTAAAAACGTGACGATTATTCATACTATATCACTAGTGGTCAAGATTTATGGATGAATACCATGACGACCTTGTGAATGTTACTTTCAGAAATAAAAAAAAGTCGTCATGTTATTTATCCTCTTGACGACTGAAAATAAATATGAAAGGTCGTCATGATATGTGAAGAGATACCATGACAACCTTATAACTGCATTTCAACGATTTCAATTTTTTCGACCTAATATGCCATTCAAACAACAAAATAAAGTACTAGATAGAGTTTGAAAGAATTAATCGACAATATTTTTTTTAATAACAGACGGATTTTTTGTATTTGAAAACGTAGAGAATGAGAAAGGAATTGATCATTAGATTGATGAAGAAGGAAAAAAAAAAAGAGTAAATAAAATTGATATTACCACTGGGTTAGATATAATCAGAATCGGCAAATTCGTAAATTTACCCCTTAGAGCAACTCCAATGGGGCTGGAAAAATAACATATTTTCCCAGTTACCCCTACAGCAGGACTGGCAAACGAGTGAAATAGATGTACAAACCCTCAAATAAAAGGGTTTGTCTATCGCGTCTAAACCTAAGACGACTGCATCAGCTTGGGCCGGTCGGCCTCTTTTGGGTCGATGCTCAGCTCATACAGAGACGAGTCTCGTCTTACATTAAGACGAGCGTCCTTCATTGAGCCATCATCGGCTACTCTCTTCCCACGAGTCCCGTGACGGACCGGAAAATTACTCCTTGCGCGCCTGGGCGCGCAGGCCATATGTTCCCCGATGCGCCATTATTATGCTACTTAGCGGGACTTAAATATATGCAAATGCACGTTTATTTTCCCTTGCAAGCATGCTCGTGGAACATGATGCATCTAACTTAGCTTCCACACCTTTCCAACTTACCATAGAACAAGGATATAAATCCTTGAAGGCTATGGCAGATGACCTTGCATGCATCACTGGCTTCCGAGTCTTGTCCAGGCATAGGGCATGCCTTGGACTTAAACGTAGGCCATTGGAGGCCTAATTCCCCCTCTTTACTTAGCTTAGGCGCCATTGCTGAGAGAATGCACTTGTCTTGCTCGTTCTAAGGGTGCATTAATCAGGCTCATGTCGTACTTTCATCAAGCTTATGCAAGCTCTGCTAACTTGTATATTGATGTACCTTAATTTCGAGGCCATGCCTAATGCACCATTGTTACATGCCTAAGTTGAACGCCTTGATAGGAAGTATGAGCATCCAATGAATGGAATGCAACTTGTCTCATCAAGTTTGGCCACAATCATCTCTCGCGTCGAACTGCCGAGCCAAATGATATGAGAGGCTAGTATGCCGCAATCATCTCTAAGTTAGATGATATGAGCGAAAAAGTGTTGGAACAACAATGTTGCGACTCGTTGTGGCTGCCTACGTACCCTTCCCTACTCGTAAAGGATCAAGCACTGACCGTAGTTCATCCTTGAAGGGACAAGCAACTTAAGACAACTGGTTTGCAAGGCCGTGGCCAAGCAATAATAGTAATGGCCTAGTCCGTATAAGCCGTTCCGTCAAAATACATCCAAGTGATGCATATTTGGTATGTGGCATGGCATAATGATGCCCATGCTTAATATTCTCAATTGGAAAGGCTACGCAACTATAACTGAGGCCTACGCATCATTTATACTCTTTCGGCTAAGCTATGAAGCTTACTTGGTGCATGGTCCGTATATGCACCTTCAACCAACTACCCCTCCTTATATATGTTTTAAATTTTTACAACTTAAATTGGGGGAGGAAAAATCATTCATCAAGTCCTAAAGCCGTGATGGCTTCATATTACTACCCTAGCCAACTTCAATGTACGGTCGTCATGGATGTACATTCAGTTCTAGCTCACAGGCCAGTTCCAATGACCGTTCATGATGGCCGAACAGTCCTTGAGCTAGGTCCAGTGAAGGGTCATGATGGTTGTATTTCTGTCTTTGGCCTATAGGCCACTCCAATGTCCAACCATGATGGATATACATTGCCAAGGCCAGCCCGCTCTAGCATGTTGTGATATTGGCCATAGGACAATGACCTGCCTAATGTGCCATTGTGGCGCTACTTTGTTCTAGTCCATCCACCCAACTGTCCTGAAGCATCTTTGGTGCGAGATTGGCTCTTGGCCAATACAACTTACAACTTGTACCCTCTTGGTGTGATATTGGCCCTTGGCCAACATATCTTCACAATGCACCTTACTTGGCGCCATATTGGCTCTAAGCCAATGTTCCTCTTAACATGCAACGGAGCTTGAGATGAAGCTTCATCTCATGCCATGACGCATCTTTGCGCATGCGCCATGCTAAAAACATGGGGTGTTACTAGTTCAATCTTACTCTCTATAAATAAAATCAATTTTAACTCCAGAATCACACCTTCTCCACCTTCTATAAACCCACAGCTTCTAATAATTTCACCTCAATCTTAATATTTTGATCCCAAACTCCTAAAAACTCCTCAATCTTAATCTTTCAATCACAAACACTTCATTAATTTTACCTCAATCTTAGGAAAAAACTCTCAAAAAATGGCAACCCCATCGGAAACACAAAATACTTCATCACAAAGAGGTCGCGCTTTAAAGTTTAATCTGGATGAAAATCAATTTATTTGCAGAGGTTACGTAGTATTTACGCTTGATCCAATCAATATTGTTCAATCACATCATACGCTTTGGTATTTTTACATAATTATGTCAGGAAACTGGGAATCCAAAAAACCGTGATGCTTAAGGGTTGTTAAGTCGTTTTAGTACAATTAGCAAAGACCTGAATAGTTGGGCAGCTTTGATGACGCAAATGAACTGACAAAGATGAAGCAGTAATATTGATGTCGATGTTGTAAGTTGCATTTCAAATTGTTTAATTGAATTCTAAATCCTTCATCAATTTGCTGTAATAACTAATTTACATATTGGTAAAATTGCAACAACGGAAAAATCTAGAGGAATGACAAAGAACAAGAAGTTCTACTTTCAAGCACAAAGCATGCTTCCACATTATCAGAAACATGAACTGATATGACCGCGATCTCTTGGATGGGTTAGATGTACCAAATGAACCCCTTTACGAGACCGGTGGATCCCAACATGGTTCTCAAGTTTTCCTTATTCTTCACTAGAAACAAACTTAAGCCTCACCCCAACTGGTGGATCAACACATGTTAATTCTAATATGAATTTTAATGGAAATGTTGGATAGATGAGGTGGAGTGGGTGTGAGAAAAGAAAAAAGCTCAAAAAGGAAGATCAAGATGCTGCACAATCATCAACTTCAGAATTGCAACTTCAATATTTTTTTGAAAAACAAGAAAAAAAACTGATATTGTCAAAATAGTTGAGCATAAGAAAATGTCTCCAGAAATGAAAAAAGGTCGTAAGGCAGTTGAAAAGAATATTTTTAATGTACACATGAGAGGAATAATTGGAATGGACACGACAAAGATGAATCAGGCACAACTGAAACTCTGGCAAGAAAAATTTGATGAAATTCAAGCATATAAGGTATAATAACGCCCAAACCCAGCTGACGTTGATTCTGAAGAGGATGACGCCTTAGATGAGGAATTCAATGCTGCCATTACACTGGCTTAGTTATTGACCACACTGGATAATTTTCGTCCGCTAGAAAATATCCCATGTCATAGTTATTGTCGTTGATGGTGAAATTGGTAGCTGGAGCATTTCCATACTTCAATCCTTCAAACAGTAGTGATTCATGCAAGATATTGATGTCGTTGTTGCAACCCGAGAGGCCAAAAAAACATGTCATATCCAACAACCATAAGAAACTACCGCTTCAAGAACCACAGTTGATTTTATGTAGTGACCCTTATACCGACATTGTCAAGCATACGGAAATCCACGCCACACCTAATGCATGCAATCAAGGCTACCTAGCATTTCGGGAAGCCTCTCTTGTTATTTTCAGCTAGTAGCCGATCAACATCATCTTGCATTGGTTGTTGTAAAAAACGTGGACCAAAATGGTTGACTATAGTTTTGAAAAACATTTTGAGATTTTGATATGTTATTGTTTTGACCATACAAATGTACCCATCACAAGCATCCGCAGGCACACTGATGTGATTTTAACAAGTTGTAGTAAAGTGGTAAGAAAGATGTCGTTCCTCTCAGACTTGTAAAGATTTAGTTTCAGAAAACTCTAAAAACATAGAAAATATATACACAAGTTTGTCACAAATATCGAGAAGTAATAGGACTCAGGATTCCACCATAAAATTCATTCATGCGATTCATATATTTATTCTAGACAATTATAGCTCAAATAGTAATAAAATATTGACTCTGTTTCTTTGCCAAGGTAGATTTTTAAAAGATTAATTGTAAATCACAAGCATGACGCATCAAAAGTACTAAAACTAAGCATACGTCATCAAACGAAATCACAACTAATTAGTGAAAATCATAAAACAATTAAATCAAGTGCAAGAAGTCATATAAGAATTAAATATAATTACCACACGCATGAAAAATGGCTTCCTCCTTCGTCCCAGTGTTGGGGTTTAGCTCCTCATATTATTCACGTGCTCAAAATAATTATTCATAGCTCAAATAGGTGAAAAACAAGAGAAAACTAATAAATCAGGCAGTTCGCAACGCTAAAGAGGTGTTCAGAATAAAAGACTGCCTTTAAACGCTGAATAAATAAGTCTGTTACAGAGGAAATAAAAGACTGCCCTTAAACGATACTTCTCTTCTGCAGTAGATTTGCCACAATCCTCTGCGACAGACTTTGAAGGTCTGTTCTTCGTCTTCTTCTTCTTCTCCACCTGCTGCTGCTGCAACTCGATTATTTATGCTCTGCAATGCTCCTTAATCTCCCCCAAAGTCTCGACCCCTCTCTGAACTTCAAGCCAATGTATTTATACACCACAGGCCCCTTTTCTTGCGAACAAATCCTTCCCAAAATATTATTTTTTTTCTTTCTCCAAAAGACTCGGGAATTTCCTTACGTGTTTCTGCTCTTTTGTACGCGTCTTCTGGGTTTGGTAATACTCCAAACTAATAAAGTTAAATCCCAGATACAGTTGGACTCTCCAATCTCGCCGTAAACTTCCAAGTATATCTCGGAAAATCCCGAGATATTTTCTTCACCTCTGTTTATTCGTATCAACCCATATCTTCCTCTTCTATCGATTCCAAAACACATACAATCCCTGTTTTAGTAAAACAGGTCATTCCCAAACAAATCCCGTGATAATCTCCATAAGAACTCGACCAACTCACTTAAAAACCAATACCATGATGACTTCTCCCTGTTTGAGCCGAATTCAATGATTTAGCCAATTCCAGCCCAATCGAATACCCATACCATCTTTGGTTATCCATAACAGGCCTATCCCATGAAAATCAACGATTGAATCTCTGTAAATCATGTCCAAAACTTCAACCCTAAATCTGCCAGAAACTGCACTTACTTTCCCGCCATTTTTGATTTTTCAAATGAAGAAGATGAGACGCCCCCTATCCAGAGTAGGGGTGCAAATAGCAGATGCCTTGGGGTATCCCGAGGGTGCCCCTTAGTAATTGGGGTACCCCTTATCCATAGCGAGAGTCCGAATAACAATTTTCTCCCACGAGCGCAAATACCACTTTTCGAGCCTAATTTGCCGCAAAAGCTTATTTCTCCAAAAACACCTACAAAGACATAAAATAACCAAATAAGTACAAGATCGAGCACTAACAATATACATAATTGAGATCCAAATAGACACATAAATGCGTCTATCACACACCGTAACCTAGAATCCTTAAGGTTGTTGTGACCTTTTGTTCTATTTCCTCGTATGTTTCGTGCATCAAATTGATAGTTAAATTGAGGGTTGACCCAGAAAATCTCTCGTCGCATAACCAAATGTCGTGACATGCGTTAGTGACGTCGAAAATAGTGATCAGAGTGTACACTTTTATTAATAAAATAATCACATATTATTTGTTCATGACATTCCTCTCGAAATCTCCTTGTATATCTTCTTCTTAATACAGCTCCTGGTTCTGAATCTCGCGGAACTTGGACCGTATATAACTGTATCATGGTGTTGGTGGTCGTTCTCCCATCGTTCGAATCTGCATCCATTTGATCAAGCTGTTGCAAAGATATTACCGCTAACAATTTCTCTTCCCCATATTCCAAATTTGGATCCATAATGAATGAAACGAATGAAAACAAGAAATATATTTAAGAAATTTGAATATTTTTTGTGAAAATAGAGAATGGATATTAGTTGAGTGTGTTTAACATTGATGGATTTCATGTATTTATATAGGTAAAAGGACATATAGCCGTTGGTGTTTGAATAACAATTAGTTGTTGTTGTAGCAGTTAGGGAAGGTAAGCCCTACCTGAGACGAGGCTCGGCTTAATTTAAGCCGACCGTCTCAATCTGGGACGACCGTCTCATGTTGCTATGGTCGGCTCAGTTTGGGTCGAGGAATCCTTTTCTCAACGCACGAAATCCAGTAATTTGTCCATCCACTTGACATAGCAAATGCACTAGCCCGCAGGAATTGCTCTTAGCCTTGCTTTTAGGTCCAGTTAGATTCATGTATACCCATTTAGTTTGGGTAAACTCCAATCCCCCGAGAAATATTTTTAACATGATTGGCTATTCTTAGTGGCGGATCCAACATGCAACAAGGATGTGCAGTTGCTACCCTACGTATTGGTTTCCCAAGCCTAGGCCTCTAAGCCCAAAATTTCCGATCAGCCTAATCTTGCTACCCCTAATAGAATTTCGCTTCTCCTTAGTCTAGTTTTTAGATTGGCCGCTAGCTATTCTTATCTTATATTTTGCGAATGAATATCTCTTCACCATTTTACCATCATCTTCTCGGACCTCTGCCGGACAAGTTATCTTTGTAATTTTACCATTTTACTGGTTTGAATCTAAACAGTAATCTTATCACCCCAGATCAATCACCAACACCAACTTTAAAGAAAAGCCTTGGATGTTGCATCCAAATCCAGGCAGTTGCCAGCTCATGGTGTCGGGCAGAAGAAACACCCCCTCTTTCGCAATCGTACTGTTCCTACTTCTACTGCTACCATACATACCACGTGACCTTCGTGACTCTCTCTTGCCTTTTCTTTATTATATTATTACTACTACACTCCAATCACTTTATTAAAAAACAAAAAAAAGAAAGGAGATTAACGAACCCTGAAAAACAAAATTATATAAATAAAAATTCACTCATTTTTGATCTTACAGTAAACCACTCCTTTTGTTTCTCAAGGCAGCTGGGTTGTACGGATGCGGACGCGTAGACGCGGACACGACACGACGCTGACTCGGACATTACAAAATTTTTAAAAAACCAGGATGCGGACACGTATATACATATTTTATTTATATATATAATCATGTATTTATACAGCAAAGTCAAGTATTTCGACCCTAAAAATTAGAAAATGATGCTACATATGTATAAATTTCAAAAGAAAAGAAGATATTGTTTGTTTATACACGTCGAATGTCAAATAATCACTACTATTAAACACATAAAGACAATCAAAATGCATTCTTAGATCAACACATGTCCAACTAAGAGTATACATGATGTCATTTCCAGTTACAAAATCCTAATAAAGACCTAAATTATTGATCTAAATGTTTGTCTTTCTTCATTTGGTTAATAATAGTAAAAATAAAGGAAAAAGTTTATATGAAAATGAAAAAAAAAATGCGTCGGACACGTGTCATCGGTGCGTCCAAACCAGACGCGCGCAGGACGCGCAAATTGATGCGTCGGACACGAGTCGTGTCAGCGTCCCACGCGCATCTCGTGTCCGCCGCGAGTCGGACGCGGACACGGCTCAAGAAATGGAGCGTCCGTGCAACCCAGTTCCGCAGTCATATTCCCATACATCGCCGGCAATGCTTTTTTATTTTATTTTTCCGGCCAGAGCTGAGATTCAACTTTACTGTGACGGGGTTGGATTTGCCGGGGCGAGCTAGGCCTAATTGTGCGGCGGCATCAAGAGAGAGAAAAAGGAGAAATAAATCAATCATTATTGATATTTCCATTTTTTACATAAATTTATTTTAGAGTAAGTGCCAAAAAGTAGAAAAATAAAAAAAAAAGGGAAATGAAAGCGTAGTCTTGAGTCTGACCTTTATAAATATCATCATCATTCGACTTTCTTCTGCTTTTGTCAAGTTTTCTTGTCTCCTCCTCCTTCCTCCTATCTGGGTTTCAGTTTTTGGATTTATGAAGATACCAATCTCAGAGTTAAATTAATTTTAAGATGTGTTGGATAATTTCTGGTCATAACATTAATAAATCAGATTCAGATTCACGGATCTCTTCCAGGTGAGTAACTTCATTTCTACACATTCATCTTGTTTTTTTTTTTATATTCCAGATTGATCTAAGAAAATTGTGATTGAACTAATTAAGATTCTGCAATGGAAACTAGGTTTTGTTTTTGGTATTTGAACGGTTCGTCGTCATTAATGAAAGAAGATTTAGAGTTGTCATTCAGTTTATTGGATTAAATGTGGTGGAAAATTAGAGGTTTTAGATTATGTAGGGTTTTTAGATCTTTTAAATTTGGATGTGTGATGCTTAAAAACACACAGAATTTGACTAACTCTAATTTGATTATTGCATTGTGTGCCATTACTTGTATTATTTCTGTTAGTATGTGTTGGATCTTCAATTGGAATTTCTATTTTCAAGATTTTTCAAGTGGAATAAATTGTCGGTACTGAATTACTAGACCAGACTAACAGTAAGTTAGTTTCAATTTAAATCAAAGGAAGAGGTAGTGGCGTTTCTCCTTATCTGGAGAAGGACATTACCAAATGTTGTCCTAGTATGATTCGGTGTAAAGTTCATTACCTCAAATTTCAGCCATTACAGATGAAACAAGGTCAACACTATCATGTGAGGAATTAAATGCTAAGTTATAAAATGAAGTATGATCTGAGTGACCTGGACAATGATGTATTTTGGAGAGAGAAGAATGATCTTCTAAAGAAGATTATGAAGACATAGTACATTTACATAGCCTTTTGAGTTTAATTTCTCTAGTTCAATGCAGTCACTCCAAAAAGATTCAATGTAGAGTAGAAATCATTAACTACGTTTACCAGTTGCTTCCGTCGGTCATGTCTTCAAACTAGATAAAATTTTGCAGTCAAATGTGGACATGGAACAGCCTGTTTGTATTATCCCGAATATGAGGTATTGTTAATTAGAGTCAAGCCCTAAAGCAGCATTCGTAAGCAGGTCTAAGCCCTGTAATTGGTAGATTAATTGCTAAGGTGATTATTATTATTCTAAAGCCAATATTCTTCATGCATTCAGATCATATTTATCAAGCTCAAAAAGAGCAAATGAAATGTTGAGCATACTCATAGCGTCAACCGTCTGCTTTAAATATCATTTGTACCGTCTTACTTTCCTGAATAGCTACCCATCACCTACATTTTTGTGGACTATTTATTGAACTCATCTTTTATTCACAGGTTGAGGGACTTCCTTGTGAAGGAATTTGGTTGTATAGAAGGTTCACAAATGTAGATATGTATCTAAGAATTCCACTTAAGTTAAAAGTCGTTACACTGGTGAGAAGTGAAACGATATGGTTTTGTATCTGAAAACTTTAAGTAGATGGAAGAAACACGAGAAGATTCAGGGTCAATGGAAGCTGGGACTTCTGGCGTTGCTTGGTGGTCATCAAATTTCATGGAAAAATTCAGGTCTGTCTCTCTGGCTTCTCAAGATGAGACTCTGAGCAGTGAAGATTCGAGGTGCTACGGAGAACAGGATGAGGTGTCATCTCAGACGGAATCGCAAATTTTATGGAGAACTGGCACATTTTCTGGACCACTTTGTAATGGTTTCTACTCTGTCATTCCGGTGAGAAACAGTTATTTTTTGAGATATTACCAGTCCTCTTGAAATTGCTACTTTCCATGTTTATGTTCTTTGTGGAAGATAGAATGTAAAAAGATCGCCAAGTATATGAAAAATTTAGGGTGCAACTTATTGACAATTTCAAGGACAGTAGCAGATATACATCGCACATAAACTTCCTACATATGTGTTTATCTGTATTTAATTTACACCTCATGGGACGATTTTTTTGTGTGATAAGGTCTAATGAGATCAATTTATATATTTTAGTTGTTTTTTGCTGAAATTATTCCCCTCTACATAATTGATTTTCTGTTGTTTGATTCTGTCATTAGGAAGCATCTTAGTTATTTAACTTTTGTTATGTGCAGGAAAATATATATAAGGAGCTATTTGACAATATTCCTTCTCCAGATGAGCTTTATGCTTTGGGAGTTGAGGGTCTTAGAGCTGAAATTATTCTTGTAGATACAGAAAAGGATAAGAAGCTTTGTATGCTAAAGAACCTTATCGTGGCTCTGGCTAAAGGATTGAATTCGAATCCGCCTGCATTAATTAAAAAGATTGCTGGATTGGTAAGTTTTTCAGAAATTCTGTTGTCACAATCTATATCACTTCTTCGAGTACGGAGTCTATGGACTTACTTTATGATTGTGACTGCACTTGCTCACTCGACTATTTGCCATTTCGCTATCCTGAACCTTCATCTGTTAACCTATAGAATGGGTAGTGGATTAATGGAAGATGGTATTATGGAAGTCCTAGGAGTGCGCAAGAAGACATGAATACCATTACTTAAATATTATTTGTACACACCTCTTCAGTCAACTCAATACTGAAGGTCACGTAAAAAGATAACTCAAAATTTGAAGTCGTGTCGCTAGCATAGATGTGCATGCATATCTTAATGTGTAAAATGCATACTTGGTTATTTACACATTTGATTTCAGGTTGAGCTTCGTTTGTGAGCTTTATTATATGAGGGTGTTGGTTTGGTCATAGTGGATTTTGATGCTTTAAATGGATAATTCCAGCACCATAGGGACATTCTCACCATTGGAAATTTGATATTCAGTAATTATTGCTCAAGGGTCATCCTAATAATCTGCATCCTAAATGTTGGAATACCATACGAAGTTGTTTATCATTTCAGTTCAAACTATTGGAACCTACATATCCTTGGCCTATTATAATTTTTAGGTCTCCAGTTAAGATAATTTTCATGGCATCTAGTGCACCTCACTCTGCTACCTTCAGTTGTTGTGCAGTTATTAGAAGAAATCGTTTGTTTGTCATACATACATATGTTGATGCCATTTAAATTTTCATGATTTACAGGTTTCTGATTTTTATAAACGACCAACTTCCGAACCAAGTCCATCTAAGGCTGCTGCTGATGAAATCTCTCATTTGTCAGAGAATCGAGGTGTTCAGCTACTGGGGCAGATTAGGAATGGTTCATGCCGAGCTCGATCAATGTTGTTCAAAGTTCTTGCAGATACTGTAGGTCTTGAGAGCAGACTCATGGTGGTAAGATTTCTTCTTCTGGAGTATATTACTCGGTAATTTCTTATAATGCTTTGTATTTCATTTGGATATTTTTTGTCATTATTGAAATTCACAATAGTACCTATTGTATCTTCAAAACGTACATATCGCTTCTACTTTTCCAGGGTCTGCCTAACGATGGAGCTATTCAACACACAGACTCATACAAGCATATGTCAGTGCTAGTTGTTCTGAATTCAGTAGAACTACTGGTCGATCTAGTTCGTTTTCCTGGCAAACTAATACCTTGCTCGACTAGGGCCATACTTATGTCTCATATTTCTGCTGCTGGGGAGAGTGATTCTGCAGAGAACGACTCCTGTGATTCACCCCTTGAACCAAATAGCCCTTTGTATGGGTTTTCTGAAAGAGCTGATATAGATAGGTATGCAGATATTTTTTATTTTGTGCTTCAATTTTTTTTTTTTTTTTTTTTTTTTTGGCATACCTTAGCATGAAAATGTATGGTAATGGAGTCTTTTCATAATGAAGGTCTGTGGTTGTTACTTTATCATTTTCTATATAAGATCTTGTAGAGTTTTCACTGTATGTGCAAATAAACTTCTATCTTTACTTTGGGGAGATTTTACCTCTTTGTTGAGTTCATTTGTGCAATTCAAAAACTAATTATTTGAGTTTCTGTGTTTCTCTCTCCTCTGTATTGCAGTGCTGAGCAAGATGAAACCCTTCAATCTTTACGCCAACGCAGACTAGAAGCATCTTCAAATGCATTAGGTCCTTCATTACGAAATATAATGATGCGACCTTCAAACTCAATTGACAGATCGTTAAGGTAGTATTACTTGTTAATCTTAATATGCACTTTCTGTACGGAGTGATTTTGACGAATTAAAACTCTATTGATTCAATGGCTTAATCGCTGATGGATGTGCGTTTTGCTTGCATCAGCATATCTCATAGTGAACCCAATATTGCTAACACGTTCTGGAGACGCAGTCGGAGAAAAGTCATTGCTGAGCAACGGACGGCTAGTTCAAGGTGTCACTTTTTAAAGTTTAATTTCATTATCAGGTTATCCAGATGAAATATGACCCACCTTATGGTTGGAAGTACTTCATGTGACTGCTACACCCAAACAAAAATTGTTGAAATTTTAAAGTTAATAGGTTATTAAACGGGAGCTCCATATTTAGTTAAGGTTAAACTATAGTTGGTGTAAGTATGGTCAAGCAGAAACAGATTCAGATGATTGTTCAATCTTCAAGTCATATATTGTCTTTTTACTCCCAAAAGAGGACGCATGTAACTAGTGTTTCATGATTTCTGATTATTATTTTTTGGTTTGGTTTGATTATTATTTAGCCATAGTGGTATTAAATCTCCATCAAGTTAGGATTCTAGTTTGAATGCTTACATTGTGTATTTCAGATAATGCAATCTGCTATTAAATTTTGGCTCACATAAAAGTATGATAAGCTTTATAGTTTAACTACATAATCTTTTTGCAGTCCAGAGCATCCTTTGCTTCGAGCACGTGGACGCTCTATGCTTGGTGGCCGTAGACAATCATTTAGGGACTATGCGGATGACATGAATTCTGCAACAAGGTTTCTAACATAAACACATGCTATTATTGTTGTTATTACAAAACTGTTTCTAGCATTCATAGGCAATGTTGTTTGATGCTTTAATCGTTTTACAAACACCATTTGTTGCATATATACTTGCTCCTGTTTCTGTTTTCGGTTTGAGTTGTTTGACCTAATTTAGTTTTTCATAATTCATACAACAATGAAATGTCCCATTGGTCCATTGACTCAATAGCTAATAAATGCTTTCCTTTGTTCCTTGTTGACTACCCAAACTCTTAACTTGAACTTAATCTTCCGTAGCCTTTGCTGAATAATTTATCAGTTGATACAGACCTTGGGGATTTGTTTAAATAGCTCTTGAATGTTGGGAAAAGGATTGCACACAGTACATACTTTTCAATTTCTTTTAACCATCTACAGAAAGTTCAGCTTCTGATTTGACAACCAAGTAAGATGGAAGTAGATGTTCAGTCAGTACACAGGAAGTTACAATATGTAGGCTGAAGTGTTATAACTGATGCTGGTGGGGTTGTGTGGGTTCTATGCCTTCTTTTTTCTTAAGAATATTTAATACTGATATGGTACTTTCTGAGTTTGAGAAGCTGTAAACGTTAAAAGTCATGATGATATCATGATTATTTGCAGTTTTGCTATCAGCAGGGTTAGAGTTCTTCGAATTCTTAACTTGCTGCGGTATTTAGCAGCCTTGTTTTATTGTACTTATCTAAAAGATACCAGTCCCATTTTATTACCATTGTTTATCGTGAATTCCATTTTCCCTTCTTGTACTTATGTATGGCATATACATGTTTGTAATCTGGTTTGTTATTTCCAAGTGTAGTTACAGGTCAGAGGGAGCACCTACTTTAGAATCTCGAAGAATGAGGAGGCGGAGCATTAGTTTTACTCCAGAAATTGGTGATGACATTGTAAGGTTGATTTCTTTTGCTTTATCATGAATTGCATCAGCTTCTTCTTTCTTAGGTACATTTAAAAATAGTATCCTATCTTAGTTAAGTGGTGTCATGGATCAATGCCACATGTCAGCAACATCCCCGCGCTATTTATCCGCTCTCTGTACTACAGAATGATGGCATATGTAATACGAATATAGATAGCTTTCTGGTTTGTGGTTCTAAGAAACAAGATACATGGTGGTGTTTTGAGCCTCAGCTAGCCTAGCTGGTTTGACCAGTGTATTAGTTAGTCCTGGACAACTGATAAGGACATAGAAGCATAGGAATAAAGAAAAAGAATGCTTGTAAATGAAATAACTTCACAAATTAGTTGTACCATGGCCATGGGGCCAGTATACTATAAATGATGTGCTTCGTTGAGCAGGAGAGGCTTGAATACATTTTTAATGCTGCCATTGGGTTTGTTATATAAATGAAATTTTTGGTTTTATTGTGTGGGCTCTCAATTGGAGGCATAACCATATCTGTTTCATGATCCACTTGTGGATCGGGGATGTATCTCAGTTATATTAAACTTGTTAGCTATTGCTCTCCTATGATTTAAACAAAGTCTTACTTGACAGGGCTGTGCGAGCAATGAATGAAAAACTTAAACAACAGCGCCTTTTGAAAGAACAAGGTGATGAAGGATCAGCTTCTTATTCTACAGAGAACAATGCAAGACTTCAAAATGTATGTTGGCCTTTTCCTAGTCCTCAAAATATTCTCATTTTTTAGTTTTTAGGAAGTTTCTTTGTTTTACTGTTGATTTTCTTTGTCTGTTGAACCTACTCCTATAAATATCATTTATGTACTGTGGAGTATGGTTATTTGATGAAATGTTCTCCCATTTATCTGCTGAATTCTCTCTCATCTTCCATTTGTATGGGACTTCTGAATTTCATTACTTGGTTAAGTTTGAATGATAACTATTTACTGATAGATGTTTCTTTCATTCGTACTGCACTGGTGATTGTCATTAACTGTTTGGGATGCTCCAGGTATCAAATTTCGATGCAGATGGTAATGACGAAGTTTCTATCGGAAGTCCTGCCCCATACGATATTTGTAGGAAGCAATTCAGTTCCCAGAAGGCAATATCACTACCCTCGTCACCTCACCAATTCAGGGGCCAGTCATCTGACAGAAGTGAGCCTACCACCATGGTTAGAAATCCCAGATTGATCTCGACATGGAACAAAGTGTTAGAATCCTCAAAATTTCAAAACAATCCCGTGTTGCCTTTTCATGAATGGAATATTGACTTCTCGGAATTAACTGTTGGAATTCGTGTTGGGATTGGTAAGAAATCTTCTTCAGAGTTAGTGACTGCTAGATATTTTGTTCGTTTTACGCACCATACTATATGCTGGTTACGTTTCCTTCCTGATTTCAGACATATGACCTTGTATTCACTAGGAATCTTTGGATATTGTGAAATCATGATTTTGAAAAGAGCACCTATATACTCTGTTTCAAATACAACTTTGTTACTGATGCTTTAATGAGTGTCACAAATTTTGTTTTTGGCTATTGCTTCGTAAAATTCCAAAAGAATTCTCCAGTAAATTCTTTTTGTATGCCAAATTTCCATCATTTCTTGAAAAGGCATTACATAGTGACCACTTTGGTGGAAGTTTTTGGGTGTTATAGGTGCCTTTAAGTTGCCGAGCCAAATTGACCTTTTAAAGCTTGGGTAGCCTGCCGATTGAAAGAAGACTCTAGAATACTTAACCAATCTAGAGAAAACTGAAAGATCTGTAATAAATTGTATAGTTTGATTAGGTCTAATCACTGCTCTTCAACCCCATCCTACTTTTTATCTTGTGCCATCTGGTTTGTTAAATTACAGTTGCATGTTCTCATTCTCTTGATGCCTTTAAAAAGTCTTTTAACCGCTGTGTCAGCACCATCAGGGTGTGGTTCAATCTTCTCTTGCATGCCACTGTTTCCTCAACATAGCATTGCCTTTTAAAACTTTATGGATTTTCCTAAGCGTTTGATATCATTTCTTAGGATTCTTTGGAGAAGTTTTTCGTGGAATTTGGAATGGAACTGATGTTGCAATCAAGATTTTCCTAGAGCAAGATTTGACAACAGAAAATATGGAGGACTTCTGCAATGAAATTTCGATTTTAAGGTTCTTATTGATCTTTGGAAAACCCTAAGATGGTTCCATCTCATTATTCTTCTCTAACTTGGTCTTGTTTCTTTTTTTTTTTCCAGCCGGCTTCGACATCCGAATGGTACTCCATCACATCTCCAGTTGTTGAATTTAATTTATCGCATCTAGTTCTAGTATGACTGTGAAAGCATATTCTTGAATTTATGAGCGAGCTTTCAAAATTTTGGTTTTAAAATATCCTTTTATGACATTATTCGTGGTGTTTATTGCAGTAATCCTGTTCCTGGGGGCATGCATGAATCCTACTCATTTATCATTTGTTACTGAGTACATGGAGATGGGATCTCTCTATTATTTGATCCACATGAGTGGCCAGAAGAAGAAACTTAGCTGGCGTAAGAGGTTGAAGATGATGTGCGATATAACCAGGTATTTTCAACCTAAACCTGTTTTCGGTTTATGTATGTACTGATTGCAAAAACGTAGGCATGAGATATTACTCCACTTAGCATATTTCACAAATAACCGCTTACAAATTCATTTTTGGACAAGACTTGCTGCCAAGTTTTTACAATTGTTGCATCTGAACTGCAACCACATTTACCGCATACCATACACTACCTAAGGATCAAATAAGTGCCGCTTTCTGAAATCAACCTAGGTTTAGATGACATTCCTTGAAGTAT
Source organism: Papaver armeniacum (assembly GCA_023531295.1). Classification (NCBI taxonomy): domain Eukaryota; kingdom Viridiplantae; phylum Streptophyta; class Magnoliopsida; order Ranunculales; family Papaveraceae; genus Papaver; species Papaver armeniacum. Next base: position 18,139 of record JAJJWW010002695.1, on the reverse strand, counting down.
GGAGCATGACTCTATCTTTATACATATTTTCACTTGCAAATAGTACAATGAAGGGTTAACTAGCAGCTAAAGTTGTATGGATAAATGAGAGATATGAGTCAGTCTGGTCAGATTGTGACCTTAGTCTGTTGTTACTTGAAGTTCTCAGTGATTAAGTATATTGTTGGCAATGCAGGGGGTTGATGTGCATACACCGCATGAAGATCGTTCACCGTGATCTAAAAAGTGCAAATTGCCTTGTAAACAAGCACTGGACTGTTAAGATTTGCGATTTCGGGCTGTCACGAGTAATGACAGAAGTTCCAATGAGAGATTCAGCATCTGCAGGAACTCCAGAATGGATGGCTCCCGAACTCATACGCAATGAACCCTTCACAGAGAAATGTGATGTGTTCAGCCTTGGCGTGATAATTTGGGAGCTCTGCACCCTAAATAGGCCATGGGAGGGAATACCATCAATGCAAGTAGGTCCAGATGATTTCCTTTTATTATTATGATATAGAGCACAATATATGATGCTTCCAAAAAAAGTACACTGAAAGATAGAGGTAGATCACCATTATAAATGATTTCCTTGCTTTTTCAGGTTGTTTATGCAGTTGCAAATGAGGGATCGCGTCTAGAGATTCCTGAAGGTCCCCTCAGCAAGTTGATTGCAGGTAATATTTTTGCTGTGAGAATTTCTTGTACAAAGAATGACTTTTCAAACCTAAGATACGGCTGTAGGATTTGTTTCAGACTTTTGATATTCGAAAGCGCATTTAACCCCAAAGTTTTTTCCAAATTTGAAATATCAAACTTTTGCTAAAGATAAGAACATAAAAAGTGCTTACCAGTGTGCGTGCACATGCGTTTTCTATGGTTTTTCGTAGTCTCCTGTTCTCGGAAGCAATGAATCAATGACAATAGCATCCTCTAAATCATGAGCTGCTGGTGTTGACTACAATAATCTGTCTCGACGAGTTTCCTTCCTCGTCATTTTAGTTAAAGCTCACTTTTTTTCATCCTGATTTGTCTGCAGATTGCTGGGCTGAACCAGATGATAGGCCGAACTGCGAGGAAATCCTCTCTCGCTTGGTTAGCTGTGAGCTCATGGAGTGCTGATTTGATTTGATTTGATTTTTCATTTGTATAGAAACATCATACTAGAGATTTTGAAACTTAATCATCTCAAGTTGTAAAGTAATCATTGTTTTTTTACTATTCCAGAAACACATAATTATCATTTATAATCAAGTTTTCAGCCCCGCAGGTTCTCGAATAATCTCATGGTAGAGCTCTAGCTTTAAAAACAGTAGAAAAATACAAGATTTCTCGACTCTCTCCAAAGCCAGATGAACGTTGTTAGAATAAATGTAGAAACAAAGAGTTGTTAAACTAAATAGGTGATTTGTTTGATTCAGTTCGCATACAATGTGGAAGCAAAAGAAAGAAAGAAAAAAAGATAAATAGTAAAGCGGAGCAAGAGATCAATCAGACACATATTAGTCGAGGATCCTGCGGGCATTCAATGCATCTTCAAACCGGCTACATGAATGAACTCTCATTTCTGTACTCATATCATCTTCTGGTGCCGGATAGTAATCTTCTCTCAGCTGCACATCTCTGAGATTTGCAATTCTAAGAAGAAAGCTCAACCAATGTTCATGAGCAGTTCCATGAATGAAAAGCTTCCTTATAGTTGAACACTCTTGCAACAACCCAGCTGCAGGGAGCGAAAGACATCTCTGATTGACATCTCTATCCTGTGGTGGCCAGTAATCGAGTTCGTTCAAATTCAAGTAGCTGATTCCATTCAGGTAAAATCTTTCCCATAAACTCAAGTCCATTTGTCCCGTCGGAGCTGTTAATGCATACCCAATTGTATCTCCACAGTCTAACTTCATTTTCACCAGCTGCGGAAATTGCGCAAGGGTAGCCAACCCGAATGCTGCTTCTTTTGGTCTCCCTCGTCTTCTACAATCTCCTTCGACTCTTATAGCGATCTCTTCCAAACTAGGGCAATCTTCGAGGCCTGCAGAAATCAGTGGAGTCAACAGATCTCCAACAGCAATCCAAAGCGAGAGGTACTTCAACCTACTCCAACTTCTTTCCCAATAGTTCTCATTAGTGTACTTAAGCTTCTTCCTCTTGTTTCCTCCTCCATCGTCGCAATTCAAACTCCTTTTCATCGATGAATTACCGACACTGCATTCTTCAGCTGGATCACCATTAGTGTACTTAAGCTCCATCTTGCCATTTCCTTCTCCATAGCAATCCAAGCTCAATTTTGTCGATGAATAACCCCCCCTGCATTCATCAGCTAGATTACCACCACCATTGACAACTTGTTCTTCAGATTCTTCTTCCCAGATACAGTCAATATGAAGCCTCTGAATCTTATCTTGAATCGGTTCTAATGCCCACAGTGCACAAGCAGCATCAATATTCTTACAAGACGAAATCTTGACATCAATCAACGTTTTTCGAAGCATACCAACTAAATTCCTCAACCCAGTCTCTGTCACCATCTTACAACCTGTAATTTCAAACTTGGTTAATTTCTGGCAACCTCTAGATATCGCCATCATACCAGAATCATTCAAATCAGCAGAATTCCTGATGCACAAGGTTTCCAACCCCTGGCACAAAGCAATCCCATCCAATTTATGCTCCACAGCTCTACAGATCTCATGAAACTGACCCAACTTCAATGATCTCAATCTCTTACATTTGGAATTCAAAACCTCCAATGCAACCCCAGAGTTTCTAACATTATGACAAACATCAAGAACACAATCTTCAAGCAGAGGAAGTCCAGTAAAAACCTGCTCAAGCGTAAGAGGGCTAATCCTGGCATCTTCAGCAGTATAGCCATCATGTTCAGGATCCACCCTGACATTCGATAGCGAAGAAGTATCCACAAGATGAAGATGAGTTAGTTTAGGACAATTAGTAGCAACACCCTGTAAAGCATCATCACCCACAAAATCAATGTACCTAGGATCAAACATACAACCAGCTAGTAAATGTCTCAAATTAGGACAAGCCACAGATATAGCCAACAATTCATGAGATTTAAACCCTTCAGCCGAAGAACAAGTAAGTAGATCCAGTTTCATTAACGAAGACGAAACAACCGGATGAGCTTGTAAAGCCTGTGGTAGATCTTCTGTCCAACAGTAGAAATTCGACAGATCAAGTGACATCAAAGACGCACACGTCTGGAACAACGGCAAGAAATCTGAACCGAGCGGCGACGGCGACCGCTGATGCCAACGGACAAGCTTGACATGACTCAGATTCGGCCATTGTGGTGCAAGATACTGAAGCGTCGACGGATTGCGAGAATATATAGTCAAATTAGTAACCACCGGAAAAGCTTGACGGAGCAGCTGAGACAACAGAAACGGATCCGGCGATGAATCGAGAAATGAATGTCCCCATGGTGATAACAACGATAAGTCCAGATTCGTCACTGATTTGAAACAATTTGGTATCATAAACAAATCACGAACATTACCACGAAGGGTCAGTGAAATTCTTGTACTTCTTTCAAGACAACACCATTTCTTGCAGACTAAAGACATGGAGTTTCTTGTTCGAGTATCTTCCACTAGTGAAAATACATTCGAGAGGATTACATCTGGTAAATGGTCCAAATGGGTGTCGCTGTTACTGTTAGGATTACTGTTACTGTTTAACATCAAAGAACCCATGATTGATTTTCTGGTTTTTGCTTCTTTAGGTGAAGAGGATTTTGGGAAGAAGATGAAGATGAGGATGAGATAGGAAGAGTAAATGGAGGAGAAGTGATGGATAGATGAAGGATGGAAACAGGTGGGTTTGTCGTGACATGTTTAAGAGGGGCCATGTGATTTTATTATCATTGTTTTCTTATTTTTGTTTTTCATGTTTTCAAAATAGATAATTTTTTAAAATAGAAAATAATAATAGGTGTGATTACCAAGAGATAATAATAATAATAGGTGGATTTTATCTTGTACTAGAGAGTATGGACCAGATCCAACTCAAGTCTCTTCTTCAAATATGAGAATACATCAAGACCATGAGTTATCCTTTCCCCATTCTCACCAATTTCTTCTTCATTATCACTCGGTTCTTGAGTTTCATCAATTCCTTCTAGTGCTTTCCTCCTTTCCCGCGGCTTTCTTTTCCCTTTCTTTTTCGAAAATAAGTTGAACTAAATTTGGCAAAAGGTTTTCCACATACTCCACACAAAGTTCCCTATTATCCTTCACACACCAATTAATATATTGTAGACTAACTCCGTTTCCTACTTCTATACCACAACCAAGTGAAGTCATTGGGTGTGAGTCCTATTTCAAATGTAGGAAAATGAAACGTGTTTGTGGATTTCCAAAAGCGCTCAACAATTGCGTGTGTGAGTTGTTGATCATCTTTCGAAACATTAATCTCTAGTAATTAGTCCCAATCCACAATTGTCTATAAACGATTTACATCTATCATTTTGGCATACAATTTCATACATGTTATTCATATTACTCCAACCATTCGCGAATCATTGACGAATTTTTCCGTATCACGAATTTTACTGTCTTATTCGCGTACGTTTACAACTTCGAACCCAAAAGACGCGTATTATATGGTATTCCCGGATTATCCGCGAATCGTTCAGGAACTTTACGTATCCCGAATAATACGTCCGCTTAATTCGCCAGAAATTCTTTAGCTTTACGTTTTTAAAGGCCCCACTTTTTGGGCTTTACTGCCTCCCGAGCATACACAGCCCAATATTAGACATTGTTGTAACTTTTATGAAACAAAAATGACTGAAGAGATTTGAAGGTGCATCTAAACCATTATATCACGTCCTCTTGGATGACTAATATTGTATATATTATTAATATCATCATATTAAGTTTATTTTTCTTTAAATAACTCTCAAATATGCATAAAAATTAGTCTATGTCCTTATAAATAATGATTATTTATTATAATAGATACCGAATTTTCATAGCCGAACTCACATTTAATTATACACGTACGTATGCCGTTCCGAATTACTGACGAATCACGTCCCATTGACCGAATTTTGGACAGAATTTGGGTTTTACAAAACCGTATAATACTCGTACGTTTGCCGTTCCGTACGTTTGTCGAATCCCGAATTGCTAACTAGGGACCAGATCACCGGACAAAGAAAAAAAAAAGGAAGTTTGCAAGACCTTGGGAGGAAATATAATAATAATAACGGAAAATGGGTCCTTTGTCCAAAATTAAATATGGTTCAAATGGACGAGTAAAAATTATTATGGGTGAAATGGACACAAAAAAATAGCAAGGATGAAACTGGATTCATCCTGGCTTAAACTTAAAAAATAGCGAGGATGATACTGGATGCATCCTGATGTAAATTAAAAATAAGAAAAAGAATTTGAAAATGGGTAGAATGAAACTGGTTACATCCTAGTTATTTTTATATTTTTGTCCACTTAAACAGTATCAAAAGTTAAATGTCTTTTTCACCCAGCAATTATTAATTTTGGTCTTTTTAACCAATTTTGTGTAATAATAATAATATTGTGGTATTTTTTTTATTTTATCAGAAGAAAGAATATATATATATATATATATATATATATATATATATAATTAAGAATCGTATAAGAATTGTGATTTTATTGTTGATAGCCTAACATCAAGACAAAGGGTGCTGAAGACACCCACCCAAGATAATCTTGAATTATTAAAATTAAGAATTGTGATTATTATTGTTTTATTTTATAGAGGGGAAAAAAGTTAGAAAAACCTATTACATCAAGACAAAGGGTGCTGTAAGACACAGAAAAAACTCAAGATAATCTTGAATTTTTTTTATTTTTTTTCTAATTGAAAATCAAGATAATCTTGTTTTTTTCCCGCATGGGTGCATTGTGCATCTTTGGCCCATTGAAAACTAAAGCTGCTCCTCCAGTTTTTTCATTCCCCATTGTATCCCGAATGTCCTTTAGACCCGATGTAAACTCCTACAAAGTCATAAGCCACTAGTGTAGAATAAAAAAATTAGAGAACGGGGTCTTGGGGTGTGGATTTTGATCAATGCCCCGAGGACCCCTCTTTGGGAGAGGGTGAGACGGTGTTGGGAGATATGTTTCATGTTATGCACCATTGAGACAATATATGCTGCTTAATGTTTTGAGCGGTTTGCCTTGCATTTGGCTTAATATGATTAAAAAAATATATACACATTGCTTTCCAAATGAACCAGCAAGCAGTGGTACGAGTAGTTTTGTAAGAAAGAGGTGTTCAATCATGAAAAGATCTCTTGGGCAGTTATCAGGTTTGGATAAAAAGACAGCGGTAATTTCCAGCAATTGTCTTCTCGGATGCTGATTCTTTTGTCAGTCACAATTTTTCAAGATCTACGCTCATGTATGTTACTTGTGCCTTCCAGAATTCCTTCAGAGGTTCAGGAGTCACTAGCTTTTGGTTTCGTATCCATATTGAGGATTTTCTTTCTTGCCAGATAATTGGCATTCATGAGTTGAGACCAGAGGGAGAATTTCTCTTCTTCAAGGTGGAAACCAATCTTGGTTGTCATTGCATTGTTAAAATTTTTTCATATTCATGAAACCTAATACACCTAACTCCTTTGGTTTGCAAATAGTAGCCCAAGCCTTTGGATAATAGCGTTTTGGGTTATAAATGTCCTTGCCCCAAAAAAAGTCTCTTTGAAGCTTGTTTAATTCCTAGCAGGTGTGTTTGGGTAGCTTGAAACAATTCAACAAATCCTAAAAGTAGATGTCTCAAAGCTTATTAACGTGGCTCTTCCTACTGGGGTGAGAGAGTTGTTTTTCCAACCAGCAAGTCTCAGCTTAAGCTACTCCATATAGGGCTTGGAAAAAGAGAATTTTACTTCTGTTTAGTGAAAATGGGAGAGCCCAGATACTTATCCTCAATTGAAATCATCTGAACCTCCATGTTGTTACTTATAAAGAGACCAATGTCCTCTCAGTATTTTTTTTGAAGAAGACTCCAGAGTTGGTGAAGGTGACAAGATGTCCTGAGGTTGCACTGAAGATTTTGAAAATATCAACTAAATTTTGGTTTTCCATTTTGTTTTCCTTGTAAAAGACCCTGCAATAGTCACCAAACAGAAGGTGTCTCCCTTGTAGATTTTTATGCCTATTATAGACCCATTGTTTCAGCATGCACAAGGGTTCTGCAGAGGGCCTCCACGCATAAGGGAAATTAGTATGGGGATAGGGTGTCCCTATGTCGGAGCCCCCTAGAGGCATTGAAGAAATTTCCAGGGAAACCATTTATTAAAACAACTGAGGTAGATGTTAATATGCACTTATACATTTTGTTACACCATTTATCATTAATTCCTATTTTCCTTGTTATATCAATTAAGAAGTTACGTATCGATCTTAATACCCATGCTGCCATTTTGTATGTGGATATAATTTTGTTAAGTAAAGGTTTCATTCTTTGAGCTAATAGTTTAGATATGATTTTATATATGGTGTTGCAAAGACTGATGGGTCTGAATTATCTTAGGGTTGAGGGGTTATAAACTTTGGCTATGAGGGTAATAGAGTTGGAGTTTTTTTTCTTTAAGGATATATGGCCAGAGAAAAAAAAAATGTTGGGCTGTCTTAACCAGGTATGCTCCCACTACATCCTAATTTACTTGGAAGAAATTTGGTGGAAATCCATCAAGTCCCAGAGCTTTGTCACCAACCATGTTGAATATGATAGATTTGAATTCTTGAGAGTCAGGTATTTTGTTGAGGATATCATTTTCATTTTGGGTTATGGTAGAAGGGATGAGGTTAATGATATCTGGTTTGAGTATGTTGTCTTCAGCGGAATCCATGATAATGAAGTGGGCTGTAAAACAGGAAGCAATATCTTTCGAGTCGGTTATCCACTTTCCATTTTCATCTTTAATGCTCTCAATCTTCTCTTGGTTGATCTATGAAAGAATTTAGTTTTTCTATCTCCAAGCTTAATAGTTTGATGTCTACTTTTAGTCTTCCATATTTTTCTCTAAATATCGCACCATTCACCGAATTTTTTGTTGACTTTGTTGATTAGTTGCCTTTATCTTCTCTGAAGTAATTCTTGAAGAGCCATTCCAGATGATTCTTGCAGTCCTTTATGTCAATCTTGATGTTGTCATACACTTCCTTGTTCCAAGTTTTGACCTGAATTATAATAAAAGCAGAAGACTCAGATAACTCTCTATTTCAACATTCAACAATGATTTTCTTGATACATGATCCAAACAAGGGCCAAAAATTTTGAAAGGTATACTGCCACATTTCGGATAAGGATTGGTGTTGAGAAGAATGAGATGGTGATAAGAGCCAATAAAAAGCATATTGGTAATAGTATTAGTTGGGAAAAATTAAAAAGTCAATCTTCAGAGACCAGACCCCTATAAAGTTTTGTTCAGTAAGAGTATGAAAAGTTCTCTTATTTGACCAAGTGAAGGGACAACCAGTATAACCAATGTCAACAAGTTCCAGATCATCAATTTTGTTACTAAAGAAGGTTGCCCCAGTGGTGTCTATGGCGTAAGAACTATACTTTTGAGAGTCATGCAGAATGATATTGAAAAACTCCTATAACCAACCATGGAAAGTTATAAGAAGCAACATTCTCAACCACTATCCGTGACTCAGCTTTTTGATTCAAGTCATAAGGGATACCATAGTAGCCAATGAAGAGCCAAGGAGGGGCAGACGAGACAATAACATCGATATGGTTTAATTAGAAAGAAATCTGAGCATTTTCCCATCCTATCTCAAACTAAATCGATCAATTCAACTTGAGATGATCAAATCCGTTTTTGTCGATCGGCCAACGTTTGGACGAGGCTCATCCAAGGCGTGACCTATCATCCAAACGTTCTCACCGTACAATTAGTTTTATAATCTAAAAACCTACATTTGTTAGTTATATTCAATAATTAATGATATTTTACATACGAATTATAAAATTTGTAAGATTTTTAAGGTAAATAAGGGCTCATGAGATGATATTTATTCTTTTCCATTTCTTGAATCTGCGTAAAAACACATAAACTTTCACCTAAACAGGGACAAAAGGAGTATTAAAATTATATACAAAATCCCCACAATTTAATATGCCATTGACATGTGTGAAAAACTGAATTTTCCTATCTACTTTGAAGGAGAAATGAGCAAATTAACAAGGTTCCAACGGATTTGCTAACATAATCCCAAATTTGCTGAGAAAGTCTTGCAAAATTGGATATATCCTTTTGTTGATGGTGGTTTTTAGCTTAGGGGTAAAATCGTAAAACCCTAGTCAGACAGTGACGTCACAGAACTTGAGTAATAATGTCCAAACCAAGCACATTTATTGAACCCTTTAATTTGTCTGCAAGAAAAGTACCAGGGTACCTTTTTTTAATGTTAATTAGGGTTTCGACAGGCCAAAACCCTAATTCTCACACCGCATGTGCCAATGGCAAACCATGCCAACCACACGTACCGCGCCAAGGCATGCCAACCATGCTAGCTGCACCCCTGTGCCAATGGCAAACCATGCCAGCCACACCTACCACGCCCAGGCATGCCAACCATGCTAGCTGCACCCTTGTGCCAATGACAAAACATTCCATCCACGCCTACCGCGCCAAGGCATGCCAACCATGCTAGCCGCACCCATGCACCCATGGCAAACCCTTGGCCCCACATGCCAAGCCAAACCGCACCTAGCCAAGCTATCCACACCATGCGCCCATGGAAAACCCTTGGCCCCACATGCCAAGCCAAACCGCACCTAGCCAAGCTAGCCACGCCATGCGCCCATGGAAAACCCTTGGCCTCACATGCCAAGCCAAACCGCACCTAGCCATGCTAGCCGCCCCATGTGCCAATGGCTTACCAAACCCTTGGCCCCACATGCCAAGCCAAAACGCACCTAACCATGCTAGCCGCGCCATGTGCCAACAGCTTGCCAAACCTTTGGCCCCACATGCCAAGCCAAACCGCACCTAGCCATGCTAGCCGCACCATGTGCCAACGGCTTGCTAAACCCTTGACCCCACATGCCAAGCCAAACCGCACCTAGCCATGCTAGCCGCACCATGTGCCAACGGCTTGCCAAACCCTTGGCCCCATATGCCAAGCCAAACCGCATCTAGCCATGCTAGCCGCACTATGTGCCAACGGCTTGCCAAACCCTTGGCCCCACATTTCAAGACAAACCGAACCTAGCCATGCTAGCCGCACCATGTGCCAACGGCTTTCCAAACCCTTGGTCCCACATGCCAAGCCAAGCCACACCTTTCCTTGGCCCTAGCCATGCTAGCTGCACCATGTGCCAACGGCTTGCCAAACCCTTGGCCCCACCTGACAAGCCAAACCGCACCTAGCCATGCTAGCCACTCCATGTGCCAACGGCTTGCCAAACTCTTGGCCCCACATGCCAAACGCACCTAGCCGCGCCACCATGCTGGCCTTCCCTACGCGGCTACCAAAACTAAGGCGTGCGACAATCGACGGTCCCCCTTCAATTCCAGGAGAAAATCCTAGCCCTCCAAGGTTACTAGACGACGCATGGTAACCTTTGGCCCGAAAACCTAAGCTTGGCCACGCCATGCCATGCCAACTTAGATGCGCCTCCATGCCACGCCAATGGCATGCTAACCTAGCCGCGCCACCATGCTGGCCTTCCCTATGCGGCCACTAACGAACGAAAGCGCGTAAAGATCAACGACTACCTTTCCTCTTAAGATACAAAACCTCGACCGCCGAAGGTCACCAAGTTACCAAGTCTCCCGAGCTCGACTTGTCAGGAAACAACGATATGCTACATTTTTTCCAGAAAAACATTCGAGACATCAACACATATCACAAAATGGGGGATCCTCTTTGGGTATTGGTTTGGAGGTTTACAGCGTGCGGTGTACACTACTCCTGTCATAAGGAAGTGTCATAAGGGTGAGGAGGTTAGTAAATACGAGGAGTTAAAAGTGAAACATTCATGGGACATTAATTCCATACGTTAATGTTTTTATGGAACATAAATTCCATGCGTTAACGATTTTATGGAACATCAAATTCCATGCATACGGTTACCACCTCCTCCCATTTACTTACCCATTTTTCCATTCCTTAATGATACCAGGGTACGTTTCATTTCGACTTGTATAAATAGGTATTACCTATTTCCACAGAACAACAGGTTCATTCAGGAATACACAACACTCAGAAAATACTTGCTAGCTTACCATTTGTTAGCCTTCCCACTTTTTTGATACAAGTCGTAGTAACACAACTACTTTTCCAGAATCAACTATTCCAGTCTCATCACTTTCCTTGCTTCCCTCCCCAAAACCAACCCATTCTCCTTCACTTTGTGACCGAAGAAAGTCTGGAACGGCCATTTCTTGGTTTAGGCCGGACTTGTACAGATTGATCTCTCGAATCTAAAGTACTCCCTTGCAGTACATTGTTTAAGGTTTAAATTGTTTCTCACCCGTACACCCAAAATTACCGAAATCAGCAGAAACCATTTTCACCCTCAAACAATTGGCGACCACAGTGGGAGGTTCGATCTTTCGGTTACAATGTCAATTTTCGACCGTCGATCTCGTCCTTCGACCCAGACGTCAAGATGGTAGAGGAAGACGATCCACTCCGACTCGGTTACCCGACGACTCGATTATCAGTCATGACACGACAAGGGATGACTGGGGACTTCCAAGAGGATAGAAGCAGACGATCCGCCCAAGGATCAACGGCTCGGTTATCAGACAGCTCAGTAACGACTAGGGACTTTCCATGGCGGTGTTTCCCATAAAAATCGTTCTTACACCGGAAGGTTCACTTTTCATCAGAAGACCTAAAACCGAGTAAGTCTTACCTAGGCAAGATACATGGTTTACTATTTCAAGTTTTCACGGGAATGATAAAATCGGTAGCCATGTTACGCTTTGCCCCATGTCATCTACCAACACACGGTTCTAAGGTTTTCTTGGAATGTTTGCATCACTTGCAATCATAATAAAAAAACAATCCATTCCTAAACATTTCGTTCCAAAAAGAATAATCCAAAACTGTCAAGGTAATATTTATCTATCAACCCAAGAAAACCAGAAAATCAAAAACCATAAACTAGGCATCTCATTTGCCTTTCAAAAAAAAAAAACCCTAATATAAGAGGTTCAAAAGATAGAAATTGTATTCAAGGAAAATTTTCCAACAACGGCTTGCTCCTCTTAGCAAAGGCCTCCTTCGTGCTCTGGAGAGCCGCCCTTTTCAACTTCAGCTTCCTGCACAATTTTTTGAATTTCGCTTCCTGCTTCTTCACCATGTCTGCGGAAGGACCTTCGACTTTTTCGACCAGCAACTTTTCTACCTCAGAGAAACCGTCAACAAACCAAAGAGCATTGAACTCGAACTCCATGCACATATCGCGATGAAACCTCCAGCTTGAAATTATATCCTCAGAAACTGTGTAACCAGTCACGTTGCGCATGTCGTCGATCGAAGACAAGACTTCCTCCACACTTTGACCAACGCGTATCGACTAGTAATTTTCTTGGTCGTGGAAATATGACCATGGCTTTCCTATATCTTGGTGTATAATGCCTCATGCTTAGCTGGCACGCTAAATCCCCCAATCAACACGTGACCCGGATAAGGAACCAGATAGGGAGTAACAAAAGGAGAGCTTGCGACTGTATCAGTAACCGGTAAAGGATTCCTGACTACAATCGCGCCAGCAGTCCCTGGAGTATTCTCAACCACTCGAGTCATAAAAAGGCCTACAGGATGATGAAATTCAATAACCAAATCACCGGCCGACACGGTTTCCGCGATTGAAGGAATGGCTACGCTTCACCCTAATGGGTTTCTACTTCAAGGCCGTTCCCAGTAACGGTTTCCTTCTAGAATATCAAGATTTGGTTTTGCTTCAAAAAAAAAAGGAGAGAAGAGAAGGAAGAAAGAAGGAAGAAGAAGAACATGTAGAAGACTCATTGATTCGCTTTCAGACTGACTAGAGGAAGATTCAGCATTGTTATTGGAAGAACTACTCTCGCCGTCGCCGGACTCTGAACTTTCATCCTTTTCGGATTCCCCATCGCCATGGATAGGCTCGGCACCACCACCCTCCGTCTCGAAAAACGATGTTTTATGACTACTTGCAAGTTTGGTGAAGGCGTTCGTGCTGCTGAATCCTGGACGAGATACAAAGACGCATTCCCAGAAAAGAAACAAGGATATAAACGATCCAGCTAAAGTCAAGAGGAAAGTCATACGTACCCGCATGTTGGATGAGCTAAAAGTCGGTAGAACTGTGGAATCTGACTGGAAACCGCCCGCACGATCTTTAGATCTTCGCTCCTTCACTTGGGGACTATCTGCATTTGGACTGGCGGATTTTCGCCTGGGATCCCTCAGCAGTGGATGTTCCGCTAAAACTGCAGGAGAAGGCTTATCGCAACGTTTTTCTACCACATCATTCACGAATCCATGGATAACGAGAAACTCATCCTGCCAAAATATGTTGTATTTGAAGGTTGTTGATGGATTTCGTCCCGCGAGAAGAAAAGGCAGACTTTTACCCGACACAAGAACACTAGCATCGAGAACAGTCGACAACGGGATTTCTGGAAAAACCGGCTGACGAACGAGTGGGACCCCTTGGTCAAAACCCATATGCCGAGCCGCTCTATCGATATTATAAGAGATTGCTTTGCAAGATCCTCGAAAGAAAGGCGGCACATGACCGGGCATGCAGCTACGCATGAACACCATTTTTCCAACGCTTAGGCCCTCTTTATCAGAAAACAAAGACACATTCGAAGCAGGAGAAAAGGTACTAATCTGAGTTATAGACGCGTGTACCGGAGCCCATGGACGAAAATTAACTAAATACGAGTTGTCAAGAAATCTAACCAGGTTCGAACCAGTCTTTGGGCTCATGTTCGACCAGCGCAGTATTCTAGAGCCACCCCAAGACTCGGGAAGTGTGGCCAACGGTTTTGGGGCATACTTCTCGAAATTCTCCCACAACCATGCCTGGAGAAAGGCGGCATGAACATACGAATCCACTTTCATGTAGCCGTTTGAGGCGAGCATGTCCGAAATCAGCTGATCCAAGTGTGCATATAGAGAACCAAGAAACAAACCACCAATAGGGATAACGACGCCTTTTGCTAATTTTATGGCAAACTTGATAAGTTCATGTCTTATCTCTTTCTTGCCCGAGCAATCGTCAAAAATATCTCCGGATAGCCAAAGAGCCAAGAACGCCGCGACATGAAGTATGTTATTCTTCTGGTTCGACTCCAACTCGTCAGGAAACCACTGAGACACCCACCAGTCATAGAAGCACTTCGTCTCGTTTTCTTTCCGAACGAATCCATTTGACTTCGCAACCATGGCGGCGCACATTTCTTCTTCATCTGCAGACAACCTAATGTCGAGGTTTGCAATTACGGGAAGATTTAGCAACACAGCCACGCTCTCCAAGGAGATGGTCATTTCACCCCACCTGCATACGGCCGTGTGGGTGTCCGGACACCATCTGGAAACAAAAACAACTAGGCCTGGAATATCTTTCCTAATCTGGAGCACTGCGGAAGCCGCAATAGCACCAACGATCTGCGCCTTGGTCAAATTGGTTTTTACATGCTCCTGGCTCATCATAAACCGCATACATTTCTCGAATGGGCGCAACGGACTCACAGAGATTTTAAATCCAATAGGAGAGGCATGATATTCTTTCTTCTGAAGGCAAAACCTTATTACGCCCCCTGGATGAACCGATCGGTCTTCTCCCTCACTTTCCGAATCAGTCAGAAGAATCGACACATACTTGGGATGATTTCTATTAACCGTGGCCGATGTCGTGAAGAACTCATCATCTACGTTTGGCTTGGAATTGCCAACATCTTTCGGTACGACAAAACTTTTCTCAAGTGACATCATAATGAAGACTCTCCCACGCTTCACCTTCCAAACAACTACAATGGAACAATACGAAGAGAAATTATTACAGAAAGTGCACGGAAATTATTTTTCCACCCAAGACGCAAGCCAGTTTGTTTCAAAGTTGTACCCTGCAGCATAAAATTCTTGTCCGACCGAGGAGGTGCACCCCACCATGGGAACCATGCATACGGCCACACCAAAACAAGGAGTAAACCCTAAAAACTAGGTTTTCGTGGGGAAGGGTTGGCAATTACTATCACGTGCTTACTTTGCAAAATGAGTTGAGGCGGTCAACATTACTATGGTATTCATGCCTAAGTACTACTACAAGCTCGTGCAAAACATACCTACGGCTAGGATTCACACCAACATTTTCTACAAGGTCATGAAAAGGTACGCCTACAAATAATGTTTACACCAACACAAAAGAAAAGAGAAAACAAGTTAAAGAAGAAGTATTGGAAGGCATACCTGGGATTTGCTTGTCCGCTTTGCTTTACTACTACCACACGGCTGGGATAAGAAAAAAAATAGGCGTGAAACGAAAGAGAAGCCGGCTCTCCTTTTATATATACATGGTACGTGGGAGTTTGAACAAGGAAATTATTTCCTATTTTGAGCCAAAAAAGAAAAAGAGGAAACCGTTCCCGCAAAGACCAATTTCCACGCCCAAGACCGCTCACGCCATGCCTTGGCCCCACACGCTAAGCCATCCGCTCCAATTGTCGCGTCCCCACCACGCCTAGCCGTCCGTGTACACCTAGCCTTGCCATGGCCGCACCATGCCAGGCCGCCCGCTCCATTATCACGGCCCTATCATGCCAAGTCATCCACGCGCGCTTTGCCTTTCCAAGCTATCCGAGCCGTGAACCTGCCAATACCAACAAATTTTCCTAAGACCACGCCACATCATGGCCCCACGTGCCAAGCCGTCCACTATGCTTTTCCTTCCAAGACCACGCCCGTTTTGCCTCGGTGATGTACGGCCAGACCAAGCCAGCAACTTTCGTCTCACCACTCCACGGTCTCTTCCCCAGTACAACTTATACAGGGCAGCCAACAGGGGAAGCAAAAACTCTCTTCACCTCTCAAAAAGGTTAGTCGGATTTTCCTGACCATCTTTGCAATGATTTACGTCTTGATTCCGTCATTGACTATCACCATCATATGCTTACCTCGCAACAAGGCACTTGTTCCGAGCTAAGCATGGGACTTAATGTTGATGGTGGTTTTTAGCTTAGGGGAAAAATCGTAAAACCCTAGTCAGACAGTGACGTCACAGAACTTGAGTAATAATGTCCAAACCAAGCACATTTATTGAACCGTTTAATTTTTCTGCAAGAAAATTACTAGGGTACCTTTTTTTAATGCTAATTAGGGTTTCGACAGGCCAAAATCCTAATTCTCACACCGCATGTGCCAATGGAAAACCATGCCAGCGACACCTACCGCGCCAAGGCATGCCAACCATGCTAGATGAACCCTTGTGCCAATGGCAAACCATGCCATCCACACCTACCGCACCCAGGCATGCCAACCATGCTAGCTGCACCCCTGTGCCAATGGCAAACCATGCCATCCATGCCTACCGCGCCAAGGCATGCCAACCATGCTAGCCGCACCCGTGCGCCCATGGCAAACCCTTGGCCCCACATGCCAAGTCAAACCGCACCTAGCAAAGATAGCCACGCCATGCGCCCATGGAAAACCCTTGGCCCCACATGCCAAGCCAAACCGCACCTAGCCAAGCTAGCCACGCCATGCACCCATGGCACACCCTTGGCCCTACATGCCAAGCCAAACCGCACCTAACCATGCTAGCCGCACCATGTTCCAATGGCTTACCAAACCCTTGGCCCCACATGCCAAGCCAAACCGCACCTAGCCATGCTAGCCGCACCATGTGCCAACGGCTTGCCAAACCATTGGCCCCACATGCCAAGCCAAACCGCACGTATCCATGCTATCTGCACCATGTTCCAACGGCTTGCCAAACCCTTGGACCCATATGCCAAGCCAAACCGCACCTAGCCATGCTAGCCACACCATGTGCCAACGGCTTGCCAAACCCTTGGACCCACATGCCAAGACAAACCGCACATCGCCATGCTAGCCGCACCTTGTGTCAACGGCTTGCCAAACCCTTGGCCCCACATGCCAAGCCAAGCCACACCTTGCCTTGGCCCTAGCCATGCTAGCCGCACCATGTGCTAATGGCTTGCCAAACCCTTGGCCCCACATGCCAAGCCAAACCGCACCTAACCATGCTAGCTGCCCCATGTGCCAACGGCTTACCAAACCCTTGGCCCCACATGCCAAACGCACCTAGCCGCGCCACTATGCTGGCCTTCCCTACGCGGCTACCAAAACGAAGGCGTGCGACAATCGACGGTCCCCCTTCAATCCCAGGAGAAAATCCTAGCCCTCCAAGGTTACTAGACGACCCACGCCATGCCATGCCAACTGCATTCCAACCTATCCGCGCCCCATGCCACGCCAATGACATGCTAACCTAGTCGGGCCACCATGCTGGCCTTCCCTATGCGGCCACCAACGAACGAAAGCGTGCAAAGATCAACGGCTACCTTTCATCTTAAGATACCAAATCTCGACCGTCGAAGGTCACCAAGCTACCAAGTCTCCCGAGCTCGACTTTTCAGGAAACAACCATATGCTACATGTTTTCCACAAAAATATTCGAGACATCAACACATATCACAAACTGGGGGATCCTCTTTGGGTATTGGTTTGGCGGTTTATAGCGTGCGGCGTTCACTACTCACGTCATAAGAAAGTGTCATAAGGGTGAGGCGGTTAGTAAATACAGGGAGTTAAAAGTGAAACGTTCATGGGACATCAATTCCATACGTTAATGTTTTTATGGAACATCAATTCCATGCGTTAACGATTTTATGGAACATCAAATTCCATGCATATGGTTACCACCTCCTCCCATTTACTTACCCATTTTTCCATTCCTTAATGAGACCAGGGTACTGTAGTTGCAGGAAATCCTACACTACACCCCTCACAATAATCCACACAACTAAGACATTTGAAGATGAACAACAATGATTTTATTGATTAATTCCTTGAATGTTTACAAGATAAGATAGAAAAGAGCTAAAGAAATTACAATCAACATGCACTTTATCTCTCCTAAAGACTTGTCTAACACTCCGAAAAGATCT
>JAJJWW010002694.1:0-40182 GCA_023531295.1 Papaver armeniacum | reverse complement strand
TTGAGCGTTGATGAATGCGTAACGTAATCGAAAAAGCAAGAGAAGAGAATATGTACACATAATAATGGAAGTCAATCAATCATTCAACTAAACATCTTTATTTATTCCTTTAGACTAAGTCTTATGGGCTAGACCCCATAAGACTTAGTCTTAACGAAAGAGATTTCTACTAAAGAGTTAAAAAAAAAAATGTCTTAATCTGAGTTTCTGTTTAAACTTAGACAACGAACTTTTCTTTTCTCCTACACTATTACCAAGTTCTATTCTCCACTCCACTCCACTCCTTTCCTATGCAAAAATGATGTCAAATGTTCTTCCTACTAAAAGTAAGTTCCAACAAATTCTGTTTTATCTCTTCGTTGCAATTAGTACTAACATACTAATTTTTTTTTTTTGATTTTTAGTTTTGATTGGTGAAGAAGATGATGGATGGTGATGAATTTGTAGATATGGGTTCTTCCATAATTAACAACAATACCGGTTGGCTTATTGATTACATGAATGAAGTTCAAGATACCACTGCTTTTATGTGGCCTCCGCAGGTTCTTAACGATCAAAGGTGTTCTTCATATCCTCTTATGAATTCTTTTTGTGTTTGATTTTGTTTTTTGGTTTGATTTCTATTTCATTTCAGAACTCACAAGTTCTTCGATTTGAACAAACTGGGTTCTGGTTTGCTCAAGTAGAAACATGCGATTGCTATGAACTCACTTGTATTTTAAGCTTTCCAATGCAGGGGATGTCCTGGTGAACTGCTTGATAGCTCCCCAGAGAGAAATGAAACCAATCTTGAGAATTCTTGCTCGAAGAAACGGTAACGGATCAATGATCAACTCCTTCACTTACAATTTGGACCCTCATAATTGTTCGTACTTAGAAAATGGATATTTTTCCATTACTTGACTAATTTAGGTTTGATCAATTGGGTTCCGTTAGTTAGTACTTCTTGTCACGGAATAGTCGGTAATCGTACCAAATTAAATTTTTCTCTGAGGATTGTCCATAAAAAAGTAGTAACTAATCACACTATTGGACAGACCTCGAGCGGAGCCGTGTTGTGGACTGAAGAGCAAAGCTTGTCGTGAAAAGATCCGGCGAGACAAGCTTAATGACAGGTATGATTGAAAATTGGTCCATCCTCGTGCATATATGGTGATGACAGTGTAAAAACTATCGTTGTCTCCTCCAAACTGATTTTGACTGAACTCTTATGCATTCAGGTTCATAGAGTTATGTTCAATTTTGGAGCCAGGAAGACCTCCAACAACAGACAAGATCATTCTTCTGAGCGACGCAACTCGTGTTCTGAAACAACTGTTTCTTGAAACCAAAAGACTGAAAGAATCAAATGAAGCAATTCAAGAGAGGATAAAGTCCCTTAAGGTACCAGAATTTTGTTGCATACTTAGTTTCTTATGTTTTATGCGTGATGCGAGAAAAGATTTAGTGATAGAAACAGAAACCAGAATTTAAGATTTGAGACATTCAGACAACATGATGCAAGTCTGCTGAATATGGCAAATAATGAATGTGTGGTTTCTTAGATTGTTCAATTGGATGTTGAAACAGGCAGAGAAATCAGAACTGCGAGAGGAGAAAGTGAGACTTAAAGCAGAGAAAGAGAAGATGGACAAGACTTTGAAGGGAATGGGAATGCCATCTCCTTTCCTACTGCATCCTGCTGCATACCATACACCTGCTGCTTTTTCTACCGCAGGCAAGGCTGTGCCGTATCAGATAAATTATTCGCAACCGCCCATAGCTATGTGGAAATGGATGCCACCAGCATCTTTGGATACTTCACAAGATCATGTCCTTAGGCCGCCTGTTGCTTAGGCCTTTTTCCTTCTTGTTACCAACTTCGTTTCCTCTGATGCATTTACAAAGAATTTCCAAATGCTTCTTCTACCAGCATTTATTCTTTATGTATTTGGTATGTATGTTATATCCTAGAATTTGACCTACGATTATATAAGTATATAATCTTTGAATTTAGACCTAATCTCTTGTGTGTTTCAGCTTGTTGAACCCAAATTGCAGATAACAAGCAATGGTAATTGTAAACAGTTTTGCAGACTGGCCGATGATAAACCATGTAGTACTATTAAAATGAGGTACTAACATGGTTAATTTGATTGCTAATAATTTTATGTTTCCTTCATTCATTCACCGCACAGTATATACACTGAGAAGTTGCACAACTTACATATATGAATTCCTACAATTAAGGCAAAAACTACCTAAAAAAACTTGACTGCCTAAACAATGGAGTATCCAGATATAACAGGGCATAATTCTGTAGAACTCTTAACATTGAAAAAGAAAAAATTGCTTATAATTAAGGAACTCGAAGGCCTAACTCCAACTGACTGGATCAATTGATGACTGATAACCAAGGAAAATTGGATGTTATATTCACAGATATATGGAAACCGATATGCAAGAATGGAACCAAACTTGCAAATGAGTGCAGGGTCACAGAATAAATTATCAACCATATGTCTAATATGAAAGCCCGTTTTAGAATATCCAATCTTGGAGAGGCAAAAGAGAATCATACAAAAATACGTCACGGGAATACTGGGACTGGATATGGAACAACCAATTATCAACGGAAAAATTCGAAATATTATTTTTATTTTACTTTACACATGTAGTATTTATTTTGCTTCCGTGCAGACTTTTTAAAGTGGTCAGCTGCAGGCTCACAAGCGAGAGCAACAGTTCTCTTCAACAGTTGCAGAGGTTCAAGATCGCATAAGGGCACACAAGATCCAAAATATACCGCCTTCATGTGGATCTTATACGACCATAGACCCCCATGATGGTTGCAAAAGGATGTTGTTCTTGCTTTCGAGCTTACTACCGAATGCAATCTTGAGTTGAAAAACAGTATAAATGATAAATCTGTACCATCCAGTTTCATCCCACAATTGCTAATGCACACTCATAAATCAGTTAAAACCAGAGTGTTTCCAAACGCATATATAATCCAAAGTTATTGCGGCAACTTCAGCAACAAAATTCTGACTAATAAAACTAATCCATAAAATACTACAAAGACATAGAGAAAACATGGCAATGTTAAATACTTTACAGAAGTAGATTGAGTCTACAGGTTTCTAGCATTTAAACATCACCATGTTCATGTTCTGCATAAATTAGTTACTGTGTTAAGTGATTGAAGTAACACCCATATCAAACCTCTAACTGTATTTGTTCCTGTGGTATTCATTTCATCCTACCCTGTTCAAAATTTCATTCAAAGTTATGTAATAACAAAATGTGTTAGGAAACTTACCTGTCCTGAACTGTCATTCTCGCTTTATACTCTTTAGCATCAATTCATGGCAATTAAATCCCGAACAGAAATCAAGCTTTCCATATAAGTTTCGATCTGTGATGGTTCTTCCATAGGTTCAGTAGACAAACCTTCAGGTTTGAAAATTGTTACACATTTTTTACTTTCTGTGGCATAAGAAAACAATTCCCCAGTATTCGAGGATACGAACAAAATATCTTTGTTTTGAATGCGAACAGGAATTATGCTTCGGCAGAAATTCAAATCAAAATCCAGTTTAATGCAATATTTCTTGATCCACACATTCTCCTTCTCGTTAAGACACCTTTCTTCCTTTAGCATCCATATATTAAGCAACTGCAAGCTTCTTTTATCATCTACATAACAAAGATTTCCATTCAGTTTTACCAAGAAAGTTACGCTTTGCTGTGCTTGAATAGCTTCCAGAAAGTAATCTCCATTGATATCTTCTGGCATCTTAATCAACTTGGGTCGAAATTTGTCTTCAACATTAAAACATAGAACGCACGCATCGCAAGTCCCACTGTATAACTTGATAAGCCAACAAAGAAAACCATTCACATAAATAGGATTACTTGGTTTTGCCCCATGCAACTTATACCAAGAGATGTCTGGTTCCTCCTCTTTAGCCTCATCTGCCATCATTTTCCATGACATTGTACCCAAAGTAAAAATCTCAAATGTCCACGCCTCGTGCTGAGAGTCATAAAACAAATGAACAACTTTATATTGATTTCTTTTCGCATCAAATGCAAACCCACATGAGCCTTTCTCGAATTCTTTCCTAGGCCTTGGAAGATCTATGATTTCTTGTGTCGTGGGGTTACATATATATACCACGGAATACTTTTCAACATGTCTTTTAGGTATTTCACTTAGTACCCCTTCAGTTTGGTTCCACATATCCATAGTAGTCTTACAGTAGTTCCCATAAATACAGATTAAACCATTGCATGCTGCCATCCACAGTTCTTTGCAAATGTCTTTCGATACAGGTAAGCTCCAAAAGTTGGTTTCCCATTCACCATTACCACCACCACCATTCTTAATTTTCCACCCTTCCTGAAACGATCCCAAGTAAAACTTCTTACCTAGATAACCATCTGTAGTAGTAGTAATAGTACTAGATAAAACAGTACATCCCATAGACTGCGAATCACAAAATCGTTTTCGAACAAAATTGGGATCCTTGATTATATGATACCATGACTTACACACACACTTTACGCTCAGTAAAGATTTCGCAGTAGTTCGCAAAAATATTTCCTCCATGAGAGAATTAGGAATGAGACTCACAGCCCCAGAACAATGCATTTCATCCCTAAAAACGAGATTTATGAAAATTTCAGACTCATCAAATTAGCATGCGCACATAGAATTTTAAAGCCTAAATCATGAAAATGTCATTCACAATCGGAAGCCCAGAACTATTAAAAAAAAAAAAAAAACCTAGATACTCATTACATTCACTTAGTGTAATAAATCTTTGAGAATCCGAAAATGAAGCAATGTAGACAATGATTACCTTGTAGGATATTGTAGTGGGAGTGAAGCTGCTGGATCATCAGGGGGAAGAAGAGCCGCCATATGGCTAGAACCAGGACTGGAGAATTAAACGAAATGAAACAAAGCCTTAGCTCCGAAGGAATCAAATCCCTAAATTTGATTGCCATTTTTAGGAATGATTGTACTCTAGTATATTGGCCAAAGTAGTACTCGATTAGTCGAACTTATCTTTGCCACGTGTGAGAGACAAGTTTTTCAGAAAAAAAGAAATACTCCATCCCGGTGGTGGAGAAGGTAATCGAGGTAAAAGAAGAAAAATCAAACAAAACCCTTTTTGTGGGTTGTTTCCAGGAATTATCCAGAAATGAGAGAACCGGTTAATGTGTAGTTCACCCCCAGATTAGAATTATCCCCAGATTAGAATTATCCCGGTTGGACCAGAAACTTTATTCCTTAGTCCATCCACGTGCGGTTGACACAAGACCGTAATTCAAATATTCCAAATATACCCTTCTGCAACTCAAAGTGACGAACAAAAATTGAAGTTAGTTTCTTTCCTCTCTTTTTTCTTCTCAGATCGGTTCTCTCACTTTTCTCTGCTGCTGCGTTTTGGATAGAACCTAATTCTGGTAGTGTATTTCAATCATCTTCATCTGAGCTTCGGATTAGGTTCATCTGAGCTTCGAATTAGGTTCATCTGAGCTTCGAACCAAGGTATTTATCCTTTTAATCTGCTGCTGTTCTTGGAATCTTGATGAATAATTAGGTTTATTCTGATCCGATTTCTATCAGGATAATTGTCTATGATGTACATTGTTATCTTTCTTTTATGATGATTTACATTGTTCAATTCAGTTTCCGTTCGATTTTTTAAGTAATTTGCGTGATTTTTGTGTGTTTCAATTAGGTATCTGAGCTTCGAATTAGGTTTATCTCAGATTCGAACAAGGTATGTTCTGTTTTGTAATATGATTTTTGTATTTTCTACTTTTTTTCTGCTGCTATTCTATTTAGTTTCATTAGACAGATCGTGTAGTAATGTTTGTTTTCTCTTTTTGATATATATGCAGTTCATTAGCATGCTTTTTTTTGTTGATATGATCATGATTCTCAAAATATAATTTATTCATAGGCACGGTACTACATATATCATGCTAATGATACACTATATTTGTATTAGATACCAATACGTACTGCATATAGCATGCTCTCTTTTCTTCCTACAGTAGATGCCAATGCATATCAATACGAGTCAGTACATGTCAATACGTAATGCATATAACATGTCAATACATATTGAAATGATACAATACATATCCATACAGAGATTCTTTTTGGTTCATCGCAGTACATGTCAATACTGAGTTCGAGGTAAACCATACTGCATGTCAATATGTAGTTTCAGCTTTTCACATATTGACAAAGAGGTAAACCATACTACATATTGGCCTTACTGAGTATGAGATAAACCATACTACATGTCAGTACGTAGTGTCAAGCAGTTGGTTACCTTACTGAGTATGAGATAACATGTTAATACATATCGAAATGATACAATACATATCCATACAGAGACACTTTTTAGTTCATCTCAGTACATGTCAATACGTATGATATCAATACGTATCATATAGAGACTCTTTTTTAGACTCAGTACAACCTTATACGTATCATATTGATATGTATATTACCAATAGTTAATTTTGGATCATTTTTTACATGGTTAACATGTCTGACGTTGCTCCCGAACCAGATTTTTCTTGCTATTCTCATGTATACCGTAAGCAATACCATTTTGCATATTTTGTTACATCGTTTTCAACTTTAGAGGATTTGAAATTTTGCATCTGTAATATGTGGAGCTGGTTGACTCCATCGACTATTCTGGTTAACTATTTCCAGAATATCAAGCGATAGTTCTTATTCTTGCCGACGTAACGCTCCAGAGCATCGCTGCATTACATTCTGCAAATCAATCGGCTTTCTTTGATTTGCAGGTGGATATAATTTCAGCTGGCGCATCTAGTTCTTCTAGGCGTGTGGAAGTTGACAGTAATGCAGACTTAGTTGTTAGTTCAAAAAACAGCTACTTGAAAGATGGTAAAGAGGTCCCAAATGTGTTTTTTTCAGATGGTTGGGAGAATATTTTTGATGATCCAAAACAATTATTCTATGGTGGTGTTGATGTTGTACGTCTAGCATGCCAAAAATACTGCATGAGAACTAAATATGAGGTAATTAAGAAGAAGAATGACCTTGAGAGATTCACCGCTGTATGCAGCGTGAAAGGTTGTTCATGGAGGCTTCATGCAACTTCCATTGGTAGTTCTCTTGATGTTTTTAAGATAAAGGAATATGAGGGAACGCACACCTGTAGCGGGGGTTATATGTTGAAGAATCCAAAAGTTACGAGAAAACTCATGAACAATCTAATTCATGAGCATGTCAGGCACAACCCTCGCATAACGCCAACAAAGATCATAGATTATATTAAAGTTGCTGGCGGGATCGAAATCCAGTATCACCACGCATATCATGCAATTGAGTTGTCGCATAAATAGATTTTTGGTAATGATGTCAAGTCCTACATTGATCTTGCTTGGTGGGTGAATGTTGTTAGGGAAACAAACCCCGAGTCATTTATTGATTTTGACTTCAATGATGCTACAAAAAGATTCAAAAGACTTTTTGTTTGCTTTGGAGCTTGTAGAGAGGGCTATAAACTATGTCGTCCGATGATATTCTGCGATTGTACATTTCTCACTAGAACTTTCAGAGGAGGTCTCATGGCAGCAACATGTCTTAATGGTGATCAAGGTAACTGTTTTTTTTTTTTACTACAATACTGACAATGAGGATAGTACTACATATTGACCTTACTGAGTACGAGGTAAACCACACTGCATGTCAATATGTAGTGTCAGCTTTTCACATATTGACAAAGAGGTAAACGATACTACATATTGACCTTGGTGAGTATGAGATAAACCATACTGCATGTCAATATGTAGTGTCAAAAAAATAACATCAACTATTTATAAAGTAGCTTGGTTATTATTTACCTTTTAGCAGAAAAAGGACTACATATGAACATGTACTGGTTGTCTCATTTTAGCAGTTGATTAACATAACTAATACCTTTTGCAGGTTTTTATCCCCTCGCATATGCATTAGAATCTGGTGAAACGAATGACAACTGGGAATGGTTTTTCAAGAATTTGAAGGATGCTTTGGATGATGATCGCCCAATCACTTTTATGACTGACCGAGCTGAAGGGTAGGTTAAATATATTCCCAAAGTATTCCCTAATTCTCATCAAAGCTATTGTTACTTCCACTTGGACAAAAACTTACCTATTGCAAAGTCTGACGAAAAGTATAAAGAAGTGACTGATGCTTTCCGAAAGGCGACATATGCTCTTTCTCCTGCAACATACGAGGAAGCTCTTAAAGAAATGGTTAATTTGGGAAGGCCTTGGGTTGCGGACTCTGCCGCAACATTCCAAAGGAAAAGTGGTCCAGTGCATTCTTCAAGGGCTGTAGGTATGGTCAGACTTCTTCAAGCGTTGTTGAATCATTCAATAACTGGATTAACCACAAGAAGAAGTTACCCGCGTGTGTGTTCGTTGACTCGATCAGGTTTGTATCATTTTCCTTGGTCACAGTACAATCTATTGTTCATATACGTATAATGTAGCATAATAGACTCGCTACTCTCTTGTCGTGTAGGCTACGTATGATGGAATTGATGTCAGAACGTCGTGAACAAAGTGTGTTGATGAACCCGGAATCGCTAACCCCCGTATCAAGCCTTTCTTGAACTACACATTCAAATTGGCCGTCCCCGAAAGTTAGCCACCGGATGCTAAACGTTATGAAGTGCATTCTCCAAGGTTAGCATTTACCCCTAATCTCTATTATCTGAATTTTAGTTATTTTCTCTTCTTTTTAAGTAGCATGCACTGTGATGTGATATCCACCAAACTAGTATCTTAGGTGTACTGAAGATAACATATCAATATGTTCTGTGTATGTATTCAGTTGATAATATGGTATTTTTTTGTGTGTGCATGTCTCATATGGTAGATCTAGAGAGAAAAACTTGTACTTGCCAACGGTGACGCGTTTATGGTTTTCCATGCTCGCACGCTACTGCAGCTATTACTAAATTTGGAGGAAGGATGCTTGATTACGTCGACGATTACTTCAAAGTTACCAATTTTCATCCGCTATATTCAATAGCTATTAGACCAGTTCCTAACCACGACAGGTATGTGTCTTTAATCAGTACATTTTGATATTGTTTTTGAGGAACAATATATTGTGTACATATTCATATGTAGTTATGATACTATATTTTTTCTCACGGGCCTGATGAGTATCACGTAGACGATATCGTTCTCCCACCAGAAGTAATTAGGGCTCCACCAGGCAGGAGAAAGGGGAAGCGTATTAAAAGTGCACATGAGACTAGTAGAAAATCTGTCAAGTGTTCAAACTGTAATTTGAAGACTCATCACAACAAGGCAACATGTACTCTTAACCGTCAGTATGAACTTTCTGAAGAATGATTTGTGTCAGGTATGTGTTTCAAGCAGTATAGTAAATATATGTCTTGGGGTTGGATGATACAGTACAATGTATTTTTAAAAGTAAGTAGTGTTTTGATTTCTCCTTTTTCTTTTATCACAGGCTTGAACGTGCAGCAGAATGTGATACCAATGACGTTGCCATTCTTTCCGCCAGTAATTATTTGGAAAGATCACCACCAATTTTTTCCTCTAGTCATTTGTTCTATTCTACTGTTTTCTTTTGATTCGTCAGTACCAACTGAATTTGGTTAATAACTGTTTCTTTTACAGTATATACATTACAAGTGTACTGAAATTACTGTTTTTGTTGTTTCTTAGAACATCTTTTTGTATTGAAACATTATAAGTCTATCAAAATGTAGTTATATTGATTTTTCGAATAATGAAATATGTCGCTAAGTGTCATTAACTGTCGAATAATGAAATATGTTGTTAATTAAGCATCTTTCCACTATATACTGATATGTAATGACTATAGTGTAACCATACTGACATTGTAACAAGAATACAATCAGTACTTACTGATATGTACTGATTGTGGTGTAACCATACCGACATTGTAACAAGAATACAATCAATACTTACTGATATGTACTGATTGTGGTGTAACCATCTTCCACTACATACTCACATTTGCATCAGATTAGTTTAAGATTTTTGTGGTTTCCAAGATGATTCACCATGTACGGGGGTCTAGAGGGCAGCGCCCCTCGTATCAACAATACAAAATCACTAATAAGTTAGACTACACAACAATATCACTGCCAGTTATTATTTGGAAAGATCACCACCAGTTTTTTCCTCCAGTTATTATTTAAGATATGTTTTTGAACATTCTTGAACTCATGAAATGTAACCAAGAATAAAAGAAAAATAGGTAAATATTAATATGTACTGTCAGACTACTTTTAGCAATTAGGATCTATTCCAACTGATTTCCGGTGGAGATGTTGTCAGCAATTTGCATGCTAACGCGACCCTTTTGTTACGAATCTTCACTTGCACTTCATCATCATCTCCCAAAGATACTCCCACATATTTGCTTTTCGACTTCATCTTCATCAAATGCATCACAAATAGTAGGAAGTCTGGTGATCCACCTTGTTGAGGTGCTTCACATTCATTGATTATTACATTCTTCAATGTTTCTTTATTATTCTCCACCAAGTACAGGTTGATAGGTTTGTACATGTAATCTGCCATTATTGTGGCATTTGGATAACATATTTCTTCCCATTCAGCCTTAGAAGAATTGTAGTGGTTGAACACCATTTTTTCGCAGTCATACTCAAGTAGCGTCCAATGAAGATTGCTATGGCACATTGGTACAAGAATCTTCTTGATACTTTTATCCATCTCCAATATTGGTTTGTAAATGTAATCTTCTCGCTCCTCCTTTGAGCTTATCCTGAACTCGACAAGAAACCGAAAACATGGATGTACTTTGAATAATTATATTTAATTATGTTTTTACGCAATATAGATATGTAGTGTACCTATCCCTACATACTTTTAATATGAACATGTGTTGTAGTAAATATGCACTGTAAGATAACAACTTACCCAAGCGGACGGATCCAGATGCAAGACAGGCAAGTATTTTCTGTCTATTTCGTGCATCGGCTGCTCTTTCTGAAACTTGTTCTTAAGCTTGTATTGTGCGTAGTTGAGAAGATCTTGCTCTAATAAATCGTTATGTACCAAGTCATCAACTGTAGCTCTACTTACACAAAGACCACCTTCTCCCGTTCTCCAAGCAATTGAGCTGGAAAATAACGACGTAAAGGTTAGTATTCTTGTGTAACAGAACATACTGATATGTCCCCAAACATATTGTGTAACAGAACATACTGATATACAAATCTAGTATACAAATATGTATGTATATCAAAAGTACATATACAAATCAATAGTACATATCAATATCAAAAGTACATATACATATTGATATGTAGTAGGTATGTACCAATATCAAAAATATGGATCAATTTTTGTATATGCAGATGTTCCAAATAAAAGTACACAAAAATTAGTATTATATGGATCAATTTTTGTAAATGCATATGTTCCAAATAATAGTGTCAATTAAATACTCACCTAACCAATTTTGCATTATCGATGAATGTGGAAAGGGTAGTATTTTGTTCATCCTTCATGTCATTATAGAATGGTGATTTATTCAGTTTTCGGAAGACTTTGCGGCGCAATCTAAGCTTCTTGTTTTTCTTTAGTGGTATCCATTCTGTTGCTCCAGCTTTCGGCTTCTTAGATTCTTTATATGATGGAGAGAACTTACTTCCACTTTCGTAAATATCATCTTTCTTTTTTGCAGGATGGGCACGAGTAACGGGTTTGGCAGGTGTGAACTGCTTCTTTTCGAGCCCTTTGACGGTCTTTTTGATCACTGCTACCCTTTTTTGTTTCTTTCTTGGTGTAATTGGTTCCTGCATTTTTACCAACATAAAAAAATAGCAATATGTAAACACACAACATATCTGCTGATTGACATTCACTTTTTATCTGAAACTAAGTATGCAAAAATTAGCATCCAGTACCTGTGATGGAACCTCAAAAACATCTTTCGATGGAACTTCGAAAGTATCTTGTGATGAAACTTCGAAAGTATCTTGTGATGGAACCTCCACAGTAGCTTCTGATGGAACCTCCAAAGTACCTTGTTGCTTAGTTGTAACTTTACCTGCATCTTTCGGTTCAATGGGTTCTTGTTGCTTAGTTGTGTGTGGGATAAATTCTACGTTTTCCAAATCTCTTCCAATTACATTATGAAAACATTGTTTTAAGTCAATGCCAAAAAGACCAAGGTTTTGATCAGCACCACCATCTAGAAGGAGGTCAGCATACTCTTCGACGTAAATTCCAATGCCAGAGTTTGCCATGTCTATATAATCTCCCATAGAGAGCTTTTCGATGTGTTCCAAACTCGACATCTCAGTAAACAAAAGTGCATCCATCAAATGAAACTCTTCCGCCGCCATCTCAAATATTATACTACTGCTGCAGATTTCTCATGAATTAACTACAACTGAAGCCTTTGTTTCTAGCATAGTTGTAAGCAACTCCTTTGCTGCTTCCTGCCTAACTTCAAGTTGATCAACCTGCAAAAAGCAATCGAAACTGTCAACAAAAACCTACTTAGGTGAGTTTTTGTTACATAGCAATATATAATGGTAGATACCACCACAAGAATGTAAGTATCTACCACTACATATTGATATTTAACAGTACATATCAATATGTAATGGTAGACACCACTACAAGAATGTAACAGTACATATCAATATGTAATGGTAGATACCACTACAAGAATGTAAGTATCTACCACTACAAACACTTTTATCTGTATCAAAACACTACATACCTTCTTTCAGGGGTACATTTGCTCCCCCCCCCCTTTTTGCTTTCCCCTTTGCTTTTGGTGAAGGAGTAGTAGCTCTCAGGACAAGCGCTTTGTTCCCCTTTGCTTGCGGTGAAGGAGTAGAAGCCTTTGTCGCCTTTCTTCCTTTTTCTTTAGTAGTTGCCGCAGCTGCTTTCTTTCTTTTGCTTTTTGCTTTAGGAGTAGCTGCTGCTTTCTTTATTTTGGTTTTTGTTGTAGTAAACCAAAAACAACATCAGATGAAAACATGCAGTTGTCCTACATATTGATATGTTGTGTTAAATTACATACACAACAGATGAAAACATGTAAACAACACACTACATACAGAGATGTAGTGACTCTATTAAGCATACAACATATGAATCACACACTGCATGTGAATATGTAGTGTAAAATTGGATACACAACAGGTGAAAAACATGTAAACCAGACACTACATACATAGATGTAGTGATGCTATTGAGCATACAACATATGAATCACACACTGCATGTCAATATGTAGTGTCAAATTGCTTACACAACATATGAAAACATACATATCAATATGTATTGATTCTATTGAGCATAGAAATCAAAAAGAAAATCGACAACAACTTACCTATTTTCTGATCGACATGTTCCTTCCTCTTTGTTGGTGAAGGAGCAACAACTTTACTCGTACTTCTTGTTATTGGTGAAGGAGTAGCATCAGGGGTGGTTTCTTTGGGGTGTGTTGTTGGTGAATCATCATCGTTTTTTTTCCTTCTCTTTGGTGGAGAAGGGTTTTCTTCTACGATTTCTTCTGTAATTGTCCTCTTAATTGTTCTATTCAATCCCATTTTCTCTCTTCAATTGAATGTGATGAAATTAGGTCTGAAACTTATGAAAATTAGGTTTTCTGAAAATTAGGTTTTCTGTAACTGTTGATGTTAGTTTTTTCGATTTCGAATTCGAAAATTAGGTTTTAGTGTGTTGATTTCTTCTTTAAAAGTTTTACGTTTTTCAGTTTTTATGCAACTGTGGAAGAAGAGAGAGAAGTGAGAAGATGAAACTGAAAACTGAAAAGAAGATGAAACTGACATAAACGTGTGTATGGGGTATAGAGGTAATTTCGGTTGCTTTTAAACTTTTTTGGACTAAAGGATAATTGTTCAATCCCGATGGACTACACACTAAACCCGGGTCGGGTTTTTGGACTAAACATGAATTTTCTCTTATGTTTGGGCTCAATCTATTGGCTCGGGTAGGATTCGGGTTATGGGTAGGGTTTGGCTGGATCTCATCCTTTCAGCTTCTATATGGGTTTTCTATTTTATTGGGTTTTCAAATTTGGGCCCTCAATTATTTGAGGGGTTTTTTCTTATGTGGGTAGTGACATTTATGTTTGAAGGATGTTTTTAGGCATACCTAAATCTTTCTAGGCATACTGAATAAAGACAAAAAAAGGATGTCAAATAATAAAATCAGAAACCCCCTTAACCAAAACTTTTTATAATGGCAAATCTGCCCTTTGTGAGAAAAATTTTTTCTTGATTCAATGGAGGATGAGGAGGGTCATTCTTCATCTAAAAACCTAGGAAATTACATATCAACTACAATAATGATCCAGAAATGGCTGATTTCTTAGATTATGAGAATGATTTTACACAAACTCAAACTCAAGATGATAATTTTTATGAGCCAAATCCAGATGATGAATACATATATGAGAAACCCAATGCTTCTAACACACATGTACACTTCTATTTTATGTTTAATCTCACTTTTGTAGCTTGAAATCATCAAAATATTGTATTTTTCATCATGGTTCGGCGAACCAGTACTATGTTCGTCTTAAAAATATAAGCCGAACCCACTAAATTGATGAACAGTTCGGCTAGCTGAATTTGTTAACGTTATACGCCGAACCTTCATTTTCCAACTTCCAAACTATTTTCAAGATCCTAGTTCGGCTTATATTAAAGTCTAATAACAAGCCGAACCTATTTCTGAGAGTTAGGTTCGGTTTTCACTCTAAATATCATATCAGCCGAACTATATATTTTTCCAAGTTCGGATCATATTCGAAAAATCACATCAGCCGAACATGATACTGATTTTCCATGAAACACTTAAATTCATACACATTTAGGGGTTAGGATTTTTATAACATATATTTTCTATTGTGCGGCCTTTTCATAGGATGAACCAAACAAAAAAAGTGGAAATTACTAAAAGTGTTAAGAGAATGAAGTCTAATGATGGAGAATACCAAGGTACATATTAAACTCATTAAAATCAATGAGATCTTATGTTCAACTTCATGATAATGAAAAGACAAACACGACGCAAAAAGAATGAGTTCATTCCGACATCGGACGAAAAAGTTATGGCCAAAACAAGATCGAAAAACTTGAGTGTGCAAAGACAAGGTTCGGCTGATAAATCAACAACACGAGCTAGCCGAACCTAGAGTCTGCAAATCAATATTTTCGAAGTGTTTACATAGAGAGGTTCGGCTTGAAAGTGATCTAATCGAGTCAACCGAACCTGACAACCACCTGGGGTAAATTTCACTTCTCGGGTTCGGCTGGGAAGGTTTGCAAGGTATTAGCCGAACCTGACACTGTTCTGGGACGTATTTAATACACATTTTGGGGTTCGGCTAAAAATTGACATTTACGGTTTAGCCTAACTATTCATAGACACTTTCAGGGTGAAATTTCAAGAACAGTTCGGCTCAAAACTCAACTCAATTATCAGCCGAACCCGCTATTGTAACCGTCAAAAACCCTAACTTTTTAGCAATTTAACCCATTCAATCCATGAAAAACAACAAATAAAAGATTGGGTTTGTAGGGAATGCCTTCTTATCCTCATTTTAGCATTTGGAGTTTCAAATGGTTGAATTTCTGATTCAATTTATGGTTCAATTGTAGTTTTTACACCTTAATCTTCAATTGGTTCTTCTTCTTTAATTCATGGATTGGAAAAGGATTTAGAACACCTGACGTTTTATTTTTTATTTGTATGATCCATTATATAGTTCAATTTAACCGATGATCGAATTTTCACGAATCGATAATTAATTACGGTAATGAAAAAAAAAAATCTCAGAGAAAAGGAAGGTGGTTTGGATGGAGGAAGAAGAAGAGATGTTTAGGATAGTTTATTTTTGATTTTAGGTTCAAGGGTATATAGGTAATTGAACTATCCAATAGACACCCCTTATAAGGTCACTTAGGATGGGAAAACTATTTTGTATGCCTTTGAAAGTTTTTGGTATGCCTAAAAACAGCCTTCTTTATGTTGTTATCTTCTGTAATAAGGGTTGCACTACAATTGTATAATGTACACAACATTTCTTTATATAAAACTTATCTTTACCGATCGAAAAAAAAAAGAATAGCTGGGAGAATTACCTTTTACTGATAGAATATCTTGTTGGCAAAGTGATTAAGTAGGGAGAATGTTTTACTTAGTGATTAAGTAGTAAGTACTTCGTAGTTCGTACTTTATCCTATGGCTGGGAGAATGTTCGATCTTCGAAAACACTGACCGTGATATACGGAGAAAAATATCTCTATAATTGGTTATGATTGGGTTATTTATAATTTTCTTTACATTAGCAGATATTTCTAAATTTGTTCTTTAAAACAATGAACTTACATATCAGTAACTCATTTATTAGGTTCCCTGGTAGACTGGTAGTCAGAGGTAAATTGTTTTGAAAACTGGTCGACCTAGTAAAAAATTTGGGTTGGATTAATTGGGTTCATCCAGGAGGAGGGGGGATTGGTTTGATAAATATGTTGTATTATATCACCAAACAGGATAGAGACGCAGTCGTACAATAGCAAATAGGAGAGAGATACAGTCGTACAATAGTAACCAGAAAAACAACAATGAAAATAACCAGGAAAACAACCATGAATGTAACAACACAATTTCAAAAGCTCCAAACCAAATAGCCAAACATAATCAGAATAACCTCAATGTTCATCCAAACAATCAAAATACTCAAACAAGAAACTATAGAAACAGATTTAACAGACTCCCAAACAAATCAAACTTTCAAATAAAAAACACACACAACCCAGTACACAATGTTCTTTCAAAACCAAATCTCTCAACTTCAAAGAAGATAAAAGTGAAATTCAAATCTCAAGACTTCCTGCGCTTTGGAACCACCTTTGCCTTCATCTTTTTCATCCCTGATGCTTTGGCCCTCAAATGTGCAGCTCCTGGTTTTTTATCCTCCTTTCTCTCCGTCTCTGAAGTCCTAAGATTCACAGGCTCTGTCTCCACATCTATCACCTCCCGTCTTCTTGCTACTGAAGTAATGAATATTGGCCATGGAACTGGAAGTATCAATCCATCTGCTCGAGCAATCATTTCTACCTTGAAAAGGCGAGGGTACCCAAATATACCTCAAGCTATTACTTTTGCCTCCTATAAGTCCTTTCTCCGAAAGTGATTGTTTATAGACTGAGTCGAGACAATACAACAAATCGGTTCACACTTTGTGTGATCGTCTATGCACTACAAAAAATCTGGAAAAATAAAAAGGCCACTAAAATCTGGCAACTACCCTAAAAAATTAGTTGCCAACGGTTTTCGGAACTTGTCAAAGGCAACTAGTAGTTCCTATATACTTCGGAAACAAGTTGATCGCAACTACTTTTTTTATTAGTTTCAGAACTCTTTAGCAACAAACATATGCCAACAACATGAGATACCCTAGTAGCCTAATGCTTCCAGAACTAGGCAAAGGCAACTGCTAGTTCCTATATACTTCGGCAACATGTTAATGGCAACTCCTGTTTTCGTTAGTTTCCAAAATCTTTAGCAACAAATGTAGGACAACTACATAAAATACACTTGTAGCCTAATGCTTTTGTAGCTAAGCGAAGGCAACTTCTAGAACTACTAGTTCCCAAATACTCCAGCAATAGTTTAATCGCAACTACTGTTTCCATTAGTTTCTAAACACAAAACCAAGTAAATTATGTGGTGACTTGAATTCCGGCATTGCGGGTGTAGGTCATCAACCATCCTCAATAATGTTCCAGATTTGTAAGCTTTTAACACTATCATATATAGGGCTGCTCATTGGATAGCATGAATAGGATATGCCCTATTTCGACACCCTACCCACCGGGTAGGTTTTTATCAGACCCATTAGATGGTGAGTCGGGTAGAATGGGTGGCAGGTATAACCGGCTTCTTTCTTCATCTTTTTTTTTTAATTAATGAAATTCCAAACTATTTCCCTTGCCATATCATGTCATAATTACATAACACGGTCTCTCTTTCACACAAATGTCACCTACAATAATGCAACCTTTCTTGGTTAGGAAAGAATGCCTAACACCTAAATGACGACGTGGGTAGATTGTAACTTAAGTGTCTGGACGGAACCAAGTCAAACATAATCAGTTATTCTCCATCAACCATTGACAAAACTAAATTGAAACTGTAGTAATGGGCTGAAATTGACTATGCTCAACAAAAACATAACATGACAGTACTTAAAATCACTTTTATACACCAATTAGCAAGAACCATGAGCATCAATTTCAGTATTGCAGTTGATTAGACTTATGATTACGCTTCTTCTTGTTAATGTTCTTCATATAACCTGCTTCTTCAACCGTCATCTAGGAAGATGGAATAAGCACTAAGATCACCAAAAAAAACTCAGCAACAAGAGAAATGAGCAATTAGAAATTGAACAAACTCATGCACAGGAAAAGACGAAAACACAAAAAGAGGCATTTAGTTTCCTCTACTATTTATCCTGGTCCAGACTACGGATGTACTCCAACCAGAATTAAATTACCCTCAACCATATCAAAGATCACTCTCATTTCTTTCTGTCGCTTCTAAAACATAAATATCAATAATTTCTTTCTTGTTGCTCTACAAGCACATATCAAATGAGTTGAATAAAACAAAGGTGGCGGTTCAAGACTATTTTAGATACCGTCGTATATTTTCTAAACAAGTGACAAATCCAACAAACAATGATCTTGTTGCTCTACAAGCACATATCTGTGAGCTGGAACTGATTTTAGGTGGACGAATATTATGATTAGTGATGGATGAATATGCGTTAGGTGGTAGTATTTTTACGCATACAAATATGGACTTGAACTTGTATTTTCTACCAATTCAAACTTCAAATACATTAGAAAGTTTGCAAAATATGAAAGACCCAGTGGTCCTAGTCATATTTTTCGTAAACTGAAACCCAAAAACCACTGTACAAGAACTGTTGCTAGATATGATTCTTTGTGTAAACCACCATGAGAGGGAGTTATGTTCAGCAATCTTATCTTTTACTAACTAGTAATTCCTATAGATGAAATATGGACTTTCGAAAAATCTGATGGTTGGTGGGAGCTAGACCTGAACCAACACTAGAATCAAGTCTTCGAACCAAAAGTAGTATTTACAAAGATTCGGATGCAGGACAAGGAAAAGATTCACTTACCCCTGTTCTTTGTTGGTTTAGACCTCCACTAGTTGCAATAAGCAAAGATCCATTCAACTTGGCTCACATACAACACCTAAAATTCAAAACAAAATGTGAATAGAAAAATACTAGACAACTGAAGAGCAGCATTTAAAACGCTTTCTCATTCCAAAGGTATA
Organism: Papaver armeniacum; assembly: GCA_023531295.1. Lineage (NCBI taxonomy): Eukaryota > Viridiplantae > Streptophyta > Magnoliopsida > Ranunculales > Papaveraceae > Papaver > Papaver armeniacum. Next base: position 20,748 of record JAJJWW010002694.1, on the reverse strand, counting down.
ACACAAGCATTTAATCAAAAGTAGCCACCGAGATTTAATAAGGCCAATATGTATTCCCATTAAGGGGGAACTAGAAGTTAATATTGATAGAAGAACATTAATGAATATACATATAAATTGGTTCTGTTAAGTTTTTGTAAACGAGTTGAGCATTATGGTTTCTTTCCCTTTACCAGGGGACCCGCAGGTAACAACCTAGGCACAAGTCGTACCTCTAGATCCTTGGTCTCGGGATTGTAGCTTCTGTCCCTTTTGTCATTTTTTCAAAGGTTTGGTCTTGGGATCGTAATGAGGTTGGAAAATCGAAATTGCCAACTAGTTAATCACCGCTTGACCCGCATCATTCCAAACAAGTGTACAAATACTACGGAGTAACAACAAAAATGTAATTGCTGTAAATAGTCATAGGGAATCAGTGAACTGGATTCATAAGAACATATTTAAGATTGTATTCAAGTTCTAAAATATTTTGATTATTGATGTGCACTTTCAATCCAATAGAGACAAAATAATGCACATTTATTAGCCCACCACTCCGCTACATTGCTTCGGTTAAAGGACTAGAATGCAATCCTACTACACTTGTTAGGGAACTACATCCAATTGTATATGTTGGATTCTTAAATTAATTTCAGATTAGCTAAAATGAAAAGCAACAAAGTTCAAAGCATTGGTGGGATATCTCACTTTTACGCCGATTTAGGAAAAATAAAAATGCACTTGTATGCTATGTTACTTTCGTTTTGAGGCCGCATACATACCTTCCTAGAGCACACAAAGCAGAATATGCAGGACAATACCATTTTTGTTCAAAATTTTGTATCAAGGGGAAAGGAGAAAGCAATACATGACATGATTAGAATTCAAATGACAACAATTGCGATTCCCCCACAAAAACATAAACAATTAACTTACTGATATAGTCTCTACATCGGCAGCAACACTAAAAATTAAAAATGGGCCAATTAAAAATCAGTTTTCACCAATTAAGTAACAAGTAAATTAGACTAACTACTCCCTACAATTGAAAAGCTCAAATCAGTTGAAAACCCCAATCTGTTGAATAACCCCAAATCGCTTAAATCTCATTATAAGTTCGGTATTTGATTTGGCGATTTAGAAATTAAGAGAAACGGCAATCAATCTCGTTTCTAACCTTATATTTTCTAAGCTAACCATCTTTTAAACAATCTCATTAAAATACAACTTACATCCGGAAGCACGAGATCGAGCTCATAAAAAACCAAATTAACTAAATTTGAGAGAACATTCTTAGAGTAATTTTGTCAAATAGCATATAAGCATATGTAAATAGCATATGAAATGTCGAAACTTAACTTGAGGTCAAACCCAATTGCCAGTAGAGAAGGCAAATTCTCCAGTTCATATCTCAAACACAAATGGAATTCATCATATATCGACTTAACCAAATCTAAAAGAAAATTCATAGAGTAATTTTATCAAACAAAGTTATAAGTATATGTAAATAGAGATTTGCAATGTCGAAACTTAAATTGAGTTCGAACTTAATTACCAATTTATCTAAATTCTCTGATAACATCTCCAAAAAAAATTCTCTCGTTACGCTTCTTCTTCATAAAGTGGAAGCCCTACATCTTTTCTGCATAACTGCAACAAGGTTCTTCGGCAGGAAGAGAGATTTTAAGTCCTTCATATAAGTGAAGTAAAAGTTTTGGATAGAGAGGGTAGGCGACACTGTAGAAATAGGAGTGTGTCTTGAACTTTTAGGTTTCAATTTTGGATACCCACTCAAAATACACAAAAACTAGGGTACCAAAAATTGCCGGCATTTGTCTATGCCTCAAATTCTTTTAGCGGGACATTTAAATTAGGCGCCAAAACTTACCGCCATGTTTATTTAACTGAAGTTTGGCGCCAAACGAAAGTGTGGCAGCAAATTTACATTGGATAGATAAGATGCCAATCCGTTGACATGTTTTTTTTTTTTTTGTTTCTATTGGCTAAAGTGATATCATACGGATTTCCCTTTCTTTTGTGTGCAAATGTGATCTCTGCCATAACTGTGTGATGATGACGGATGAGATGGTAATCCGTGCGATAAATAGCCTATGATTTCTATTGGCCGAATAGATAACATATGTTTTCTTGTTAACATCTTTTGTGTGAATTGGCTGATGATCATTTTTGTTCAATTTCATTGGACATGCTTAGACATCTACATAAGCTGATTCTGAAATAGATTCATCCATCTCTATGATTCAAGCGGTCTCATAATTTTATTTCTTGAAATTACATAAGTCAGTGTTAAAGACAAATCAGATGATTCAATACAAGAAGTAAAATCATGTCATTTTCTCAATACTATGCATACTTATGAAGTTTGCACAGAAAATTATTCTCTCTTAGCAAAAACTTCTATTAACTCAAATTCTGATTCAGAATACGAGTCTAACACTGAGATTTTGGAATTCTTGGATAAAAGTGAAGAGATTCATCAAGAAAATATTCATCTAAAATAATTTGTTGGAGAAACTTGAATCATCGCTTCAGGTGAATGAGTCTTGAGACTGATAACCTTAATAATGAATTCACCAGAACTCTATCTCTAAAGGAAAAAGAGATTGATACTCTTAAGTGTGACTTGCAAAGGTTGTCTGAGAAATTCTTTGGTCAGAAGTCCTGTGGAAACACAAATGGTATTGGGTTCAAAAGCAAGAATGTGAGCACAAAAATTCTTTGGTCCACTCTGTTCTGTAAAGATGGATGTAAAGTGTTGTGATAAACATGAGGCCGATTTCCAAAACATAAATTCCTCTTTGAATCGCTTGTTTTGTGGAAATGTGAATCATGTTCAAAGGCCCATGTAAGATGAGTCATGGTTTATAGTAGATATGACCAGTTGTATTTTGTGGGGATGTACTCGGAATCAATCTTTGAGTCAGATATGGGTGAATGACGTACTTACCATAAATATTAAGACTCTGCTCATGATCATGAGTAAAGTCGTGGACACTGATGAGTTTTTAGAGCCTAGATAACCATCCTGTCTCATGGAGACGTGTGTTAGGAATCGTGACATCATGACCAACGTGTCTCGCATGGACGTATGGTAGAAATGATGGCTATAACTGCCCTGTCGACCAATGGCTGAGTTTTTCTCATGAGAGTTGATTTTGATCTGTGAGGGTTAAATTGCGTCTTTTTAAAACGTGGGCTGAAGCTAAGGCTCGGCTTGTCTTTTAGCAACCAAGATTGAGGTTAGGGCAGAACTCGTCTTTTAGCGATCATGGTTGAAATCAAGTTTTTTGTAACGAGGGCTGAGGTCAAGGATATACTTGTCTTTTAACAAAGAGCGTGGAAATCAAAGCTGAACTTCTCTTTTGGCGACCAGGGCTGTAGTCCGAGATGAACTTGACTTTTGGCGACGAGGTCTGTGGTCGACGTCGAAGGTTTGTTTACTTGATACAAAGGTTCGGACTTAACCAAACTCAATAGGATTAACGTATCAAGTAAATAGGAATTAACGTTTGTGCAATTTACTTTAATTATAATAAAACAATTATAATGTGGAAATATAAAGTAAATGACACAGCAATATTTTGTTAACGAGGAAACCGCAAATGCAGAAAAACCCCGGGACCTACTCCAGAATTCAATACTCTCAGGATTAAGCCGTTATACAAAATAATACCAACTTCGTATAGTTGAGACCAAGCAACTAAACTTATAGTTAACCTAGTTCCGCCTGTATTCCCACACCTCCAACCTGTAAACAAGTCACGTACTTGGACCAATTCCTTTGGATCGTATTCCAAACAGTAAAGGAACAACAAATATGTTTGGTATCAACTCTCTTCAACCAAGTGATATGAGTTGCGCAAAGGTTCCCTTTTTTATCTTAACATAAACTCCTTTTCCAGGTTCCAAGATCTATCTTATGTTTAATCACCCAAAGGTAATTGTTAAGATTAAGCCAACAACACTCTTAATCCAAAGAATTGTGTTGATGCCGATTTTCTCAATTAATCAATCCAATCTACCACAAGGATAAACCGATTATTAATTGGATCCTCTTTTTCCAAAATAAGTATTGTGCACACCAAAGATTATAAACACCAAGTCATAAATCTTCTATCTTATCTTTGTCTTCAAATCTTCTTAGATCTTCAATAAACACCTGCACACAACTACTTGAATCATGATCAATCACACACATAAACGAGTCTGTTAACAATGGATTATCACAAGATCGTCTTTAGATCTAACAACAGTCTAAAGATCCATGTCGAAACCTTGAACTAGTTTGAGTGAATCTTATATCAGAAGAGAAGATTCTCAAGCATAAACAAAATAGGTACAATCAAAGTTCAACCACCGTTAGTCAATCAAATCAATAAGAAAACTAAAGATAAACCGCAATATCTAGTTTCCCACCAACGGTTCGCGCTAGAGCTTCTCAATCCCAAAGAAGACTTTAAATTGAGCGGCCATAAGAGATTTCACCTAATTAGATTACTCTCCTCTCCGATAGGCGGCTTCACCAGTAACAAAGACAAAAGAGTAAGTCTATTATTACGAAGGATTAGTTTGCTAGAAATGAAAACTCAAGGTATTTATAGACAAGGAAGTTTGGACATCAAGGAATTTCCAAAACCGAAAATATTCTCAAGATATTTTTCCATATTAACCCAAATTCGGTTTTTATAATTCTTGTGAATGCACTGTCCAAAATAATGATCGAAATCTCCTTAGAAAATATTTAACTAGTAAATGCACATTACTAATTCTTATTTTCCATATATAATTAAAAACCCTTAATTAAAAATATTCTTAACTTATTTAAATTGGATCTTGGGATTTATTTCCTTCTTAGCTGTTAAGGAATATCTTTGAATAATAAAAGAATAAGCATTAATGCACTGTATTCAAAGTGTGTCGACATCTTCCTCTTGTAAGTCCTTTTTCATACTTACTCATTACAAGTCATAAGATCGAAAAATCGTTAAACTCCTAATCATCTCTCGCGCCACAAGTAATATTTTCTACATCTATTTAATATATGCGCAAGTTATTGGTTTTGGGGAATTAAACAAACTCAACCAAACAACCTCCCACTCAATTGTTTTAACATGTTATTCAATCAATAATAATAATTCAATCAAACATGTTATCAAACCAAAATGATTATATAATCAATCAACATGTTATCTTGACATACAATTCAAGAAGATATGAATTCAATCCAAAGACCATACATGTTGTATATTAAAGAAATTAGACAATCACAACATAAACTATTCACATGTTATCATGGATAAAGCGATTAACCATATAATTTCAAAGAAACTCTATCATGTGAATCTAATTAGGTTTTGAAAATAGTTTTATTGAATTCGGAGCGTCGAAAAAACATAGGGTACCAAAATTGGGGTTGATCCGACAAACACAAATAGAGGAACAAACAAAAAAGCGAATAACCCGGTCTGAACCGCGAACCGAACCGAACCGAACCACTGGTCAGGAAAGCGAACCGAACCGTGAACCGAATCATCGACCTGAACTGCGAGCTAGACCGCGAGCTGACCCGAGGTCTGATCTGACCACGATCGACCCGGGACCGAGCCGGGACCGATCGACCGGTCGACCCCATCGTCCGAACCGCGGGCCGAACCGCCGATCCTGGACCGAGTTAACTCGCCGATTTTTAAACAATGTAACTCGCCAATTGTGAACAGTGTTGACTCGATTCTTGTTCATCGTCTTCTCTAAAATTCCAACAGCCGTCTGTACGCGCATGACCAACTTTGGGAGACCATATCTCACTCATACGAGCTCCGATTCAAGCAAATAATATGTCAAAAGAAAGCTCTCAGAGAGCACTATCTATCTACATTAATTTTAATTAACATGGATCGACATATATACATCAAAACAATCATCAAACCACTGCTCACAAACATGATATAAAACTATGGTTTTTGCAATATCTTTCAAACCACACGTTCAAACGATACAAAACTTTCCAGGAGATCATTTTAATCAATAATGAACATACCCAATTAAATATTTCAAACCAAAACACCCTTATCAAGATCCGAAATATTTATACATCCATTAATGGTTTTTAACCCAAAAAAAACAAGAACCCTAATCAGGATACTATCATGTTATCAGCAACTTTCAAGCATACAAAGCATGTTATATCAAGCACGAAAACGCATCAAACTAATAGCTCAAGATACCAATATCGAGAGATTATACGATTAAGCGGAAGCGGGTATCGGTTCATACCTTGAACTTGAGCTCCGATTTGGAAAAACAAGGAACAGCACCAGCAACAACAACGATCCAACCCGACGATTAGCAGGTACTACAATCACCATTGATGAGCACAAGCTTGTTTCACAGGCTAAGAACTTAAAACCTTTTTCTCCTAATGGTAACTCTCTTTAGGGTTAGAGTTACCACTTTTCTTATGGTAATGGTAAACTTATGTGTGATATTGGTGGAATCACGTAACCCTTTACACATATGTTAGAGATGTTTATATAGATTCCAAACCCTAAGGAATATGGAACCCTACAGGGCTTGCCACATACAATATGGACGACCATATTCGGATCCAACCCGAATATGTAACACTAACCATATTGTGGGAGCCTGTGTAGTTTTATAATAATGGTCAAGCAAATGTCGATAGTATCTTCCGGCCTTATTGCTTACAAGAAAAAAAAAAATAGTGATTAAGAGTTACCCAATCACGGTATTCCAACCACAAATAAACGTACTCAAAGCAAAGTCATAGAATATTTTAGTTGACAGAGCCCAATTGTAATAAAAGTCTGGATACATTTAACTGAGGTGATCAGCTTGTCCGTGAAATTTTATTTACAAAGTCTAAATCCAAAACTAACCATATCGTGGGAGCCTGTGTAGTTGTATATCCAAAACTCATAAAGTATGGGAAGAATGAACTTTGTAAAATATAGGTGCAGGTGAAAAAGACACAAGAAAATTTAGTCATATATATCTGCTTACTTTAAACTTTATTCTTCGTATATATCCTTTTCTCTCTCTTATTTATTTTCACCATCAAATTTAAAATTAATCGCGAGAAATGCCTTAATTTTCGAAATATAAGTCGGATTTTAACAAAATTTATATTTTTGGAAAGGGCTCGAAAATCTCTACAAAACAAGATCCATTGTTGGTATGAAATTCAAAAAAAAAAAAAAAAATCAACCAGACCGAGTATACATTATGCACCCAGGTGCAACCAGACCAAATTTTATTTCCTATAAAAATATGCATTATGCACCCAGGTGAAGCTTAGCCAAAATTTTATTTCCTATAAAAATATGCATTATGCACCCAGGTGAAGCTTAGCCAAACTTTATTTCATATAAAAATATGTATTATGCACCCAGGTGCAACTAGGCTAAACATATTTTTATATGAATATGCGTGACATGCATCAAAGCGCAACCTAAAAACATATACTTTACTATAAGAAATATGCATATGCATAAGATGCACTCGGGTGCATCTTATGTACTTAGTAAATAAATCTAGGTTCATCTTATGTACTTATAATATATGATACACAACCAAAATTACTAGTTCATGATCTCAATAATAAAACCCCCACCATTACCTTCACATTCACCACTAAAACATCAACAAAAGCATGTTGAAAGAAGAAAAATAAGGCGAACAATAAAAAATTATTAAAAAACAATACAATGGGCACTGGGGTGCATCTAGGTCAAAAACTACTTTTTTATGAGAATATATAATGTGCACTCGGGTGCATATCGAGTATTTCGTGGTAATCACCTGATCATTGTAAAACAGTAGAACTCCATTTGCTATCTAACTCAAATGGGCTCTAACAGCACCAAATGACTTTCAAATGTGAAAATCAAGAAAAAAGGATAATAAATTTCCAAAGAAAATGACAAATCAAAATTCTTGATGTTATTCACATCAAAACTATGAATCCCATCATTTCCATTCAATTAATTATGCCAAGATGGATAAGTATGAAACACAATCCGATCAAATACAGTTAGACAAAAATCTATACAACTTTTATGCCATGGGAAAAGATGTTCTTATGTACATAGAATCGATATAGATCATCGAATTGCAAGCATCGTTGCTGAAAACAAAAGGTAATTTAATTTGTTACCTGATCTCAAGTGCTAAACCGACCCCAAGAAAAAAGAGAAAGAGATTTATTGATGAGCTTATATCTAACACCCAGCCATCAATCAAATCAAACTTAGATTTCCAAATATGATGTTTGATTGAACCCAATTCATTTTTTTTTTTGATACATCGAATCAATTATATCCTTCGATTGATGATTGATCCATAGCCATTACTCTTTCTTCTTTCCATGGTGAAAATACCGGCGCCGTTAACACTGTAGATATTGCCCTAACTAGTCGAAGTTGTATTTCTCGGTAACGATGAATGAAAAAGCTGATATAAATTATTCTTGTTTTTGGGTGGTGGTAACGGTGCTGGCAGTGGCGGAGATGATGCTGATGACGGTGGTGCTGCTTGTAACATACGGTGGAGTGTTGACGGTGGATGCAATTGAGATTTCTATTACGTCAGAAAGAAAGATTACTGTGATATGTGATATTTTTTTTTTATCGATTAGAAGAAACGGAAGAGGGACATACGGGTAACTTACGATTAAATATTATAAATTTGTTTGGGCGAGATGTCCATAAAGGATAATAAAACCATAAAATTTTAATTTTAGGTTATTTGAGCCAGAGGGATATTTTACTTGTCTTTTGCACCCAGGAATTCAAATTCAAGACCTATTTAACCAAAAAACTGCTATAATAATGGCCAAGCAAATGTCATTTGAATTTTGATAATTTTGTATTTTGATGTTTTTGATAATCTTGTAAACAATCACATAATCATCATTTTGACTTGAATGAATTGAAATGTGATTCCCACCCAAAAAGAAAAAAAAACTACGAGGCCTTAGGGAAATTCTATGGGATGAACAAACTCTAAGTTTGTTCATTTTGATCCCACTATGGGATGAACAAACCAAGAAAATGGATGTTCAAATGAACAGATCTGTTCATTTGAACACTGAGACACACTAACAGACGCGCGTCTGGCGCAAGGACGCGCGACATGGATAATTGCGGTGGCGACATCAAGGCTGACGCCCGAGTTGTAGTGGATGTCGCTGGAGATAGAGTGGATGTCGCCCCTCACATATTCTCTCTCCAAACCCTTATTATTATAATTATGGTTTATTTTTTATTATTTATTTTATTAGTTAAATAATCTGTGGGACCAAACTTTTATTAGATTATATACAAGTAAAAACTCCATATATTGATACTCCATATATTAATAAACTCATATATTAATAAAAAATCATGGTCCCAACTTGGGCCAGATTATAAATAGTGATAAACTCTCCATTTTAATATTAATAGATCTTTCTAGTCCCACCATAAGGAATTTACCTCCATATATTGATATAATAAACATAATCGGAAAATTATAGATCCTGTCACACCATACACCAAAATTTTAGATAAATAAAAATATGTATTTATAGTTGTTTGAGAAAAGGATGTAATTTTTTTATATTGTTATCGCATCTTTTGATTTACATATGCTTAAGACCTCGTTACTATGTGAACCTTCTTGTTGAAGCTAAAATATTTCCAACTTGTCAAGCATGTTTAAAGCTTCTTGTCAAGCAATTTCTTTTTGGTATACCTCCCTATATTGATAAACTCCATATATTAATAATTTTGTGAAGTCCCAAGTTTATTAATATATGGAGTTTTTACTGAAAATAAAATGATTAGTGGGACCAATTCTTATTAGTTTATGTCAATAAAATCAATAGTGGGACTCTAAAATATTAAATTTGTTCATTTTGCCTTGTTTCCCATAGTGGAGAATGCAGTTTGTTCATCCACGTGGATGAACAAATTTTGATTTTTGTTCATTGCCATAGGAATTGCAATTATGGGACAATTGTCCTCGGTTCCTCATTGTGGCATGCAACCATTGCAGCTCAACTAAGTTGCATTATTGGCTGTTTCAGATATGCTAAAATGTTGAGAGCCACGAGAACCAGTGAATCAATCTCCTTTTTCATCCACCAATGAAGTTATTGCGGACCCATGACAGTACAAAGTAATCCAACACTCAAACCTGAAAACAATTTTACTTTTTTTGATGGTGAAGGAGAAAGATGTTGGCTGGTCCCTTTCCTATGACCAAATCGATTTCCTCACTCACACCCCACACTGTACTGTATGTGGGCCCGGCTCCCACAATGAGTATCCACTTGTTCCTATTTCAGTTCTTCGGTGTTTTTGTTCACATAAGATTTTGTTTTCATTCTTAAATTCTTTATCTTAGATTTGCTTGTCGAAGAAATCTAAGTTTCTTTTTCTTTTGAGAATCTTTGTTGATTTTGGTCTTTGTTGAGTATAAAATCTTTGTTGATTTTCCTTGCTAATGGATTTCTAATTCTTTTGGCAGGACTCTCTGTTGATATCTGTGTAATCTCCAGTCGTGGAAACCAATTTGCTGAAACCTACAACAATTACAGTCGATTCATAGCACTTATGATTGCTTTCGAATAGGTCGTATAATAGCCCCTATATCACTGTGTTCCAGAAGGTCGTTTTGGGATTCATATCATTGTCAGCTCCAAATTTTCTACATGAAACAATATCATAGTTTGATCATGATCAAACTTCATCATCTCTTCCTCACTCAATGGGTTGCAAAAGTCAAAAACCTAGTCAAGTGCCAACAATCTAGTAACCGAAACAAGGAAACTTTCCCTCTCTGTGACATTCAAAAAAATTTCAAACTTAATACCCCGGAAATTAAGTCTCACAGTTATCTCTTCACATATTTTAGGAAACAAAAAAATCTTGTTTATCCTCATCCCTTCTATAAACCAATAAAATATCCGCCTTTACTTCAAAACCCTAAAGTTATAAGACCTTTGGTTTCTTTGATTCCTGATCCAAATAATCTTAAGAAATACTGTGGTGAAATCAGCAGAAGGTAATGGAAAACTTAAATCAAAGTCTGCAATCTGCAAATCTTGGTAACAGCAACCCAAGAATTCTCAGAAGAACAATAACTTCAGCTCAAGTTGTGAAAGATGCAGCAGATGAATGGTGTTTTAGCTTGATGGGTAAACTCATCTGTAAAGACCCCCTAAACCATGAGAAAGTTAAGGATGAGGTGAATCTTAAATGGAGATGTTACAGGAGATTTCAGATTATTTCAAAGGGAGTTAATCTCTTTGTGTTCAGATTTGAAAGGAAACAAGCTTATGATGATATTCTTATCAATGCGCCATGGTCGATGTTGGGTTATCTTCTATGTATGCAGGAATATAAACCTGAGATTCCGCTTGAAGATTACAAATTCTTAAGTCAAGTCTGGTGTGTGCAACTTCGAAATCTTAAATAAATTATTTTGAATGAAAAACTGGTGAGTGATATTTGTTTGGATATTGGGAAGAAAGTATCTCCAATTGGAAGGAAGAGGATTCCTAGAGGACATGTATCTAATACTGTCTTTTGGTAGGTCTGTAAAAGTGATTTCCTACGTCTTAATCTGCAAGTGCACAGTGCCTTTGGAGTGCGTTGGCAAGCACAAAGTCGAACCACAGAGAACTAGAGTGTGCAAGGGTTGATCTTAAGCTTTCTTTTACTGATTTCTAGGAAATGTAACAAAAGTCAGGGCTGTTTTGTGGTTGTCGATACGACTGAATTGAAGATTACATAGCTAAAGGCAAGATAAAATACAAATATTGAGGTTGCAAGTACTAGGATTATCAAATCCACCACTAACTCAAGTTATGTGATTCAACTAATTTGAGTGTCTCTGTTCCTATGACAGATAAGTAAAGTGTGTCAGGCTATTACTTATCTTAAGGGTTTCACCAGGGGATAGTTCAATTTGTCAGCTAAGGATGCTAATTCAGAGCACTAGTTGTCTAATGAAGCACAACTAGTCAAGGGTTAGCAGTAATGGTTGTAGCTTAGGGTGAAATGCACTCAATGCGGGGGTTATCCTAACTACAATGGATACATGGCATCCATTGTGAGAGCAAAGCAATGAAAGTGCTAAAATTGAACTATCATATGATTTAAGCATGCAAACACAACTCAAATGAAGTTGAACTACAGAACAAAGTGTTAGGGTTTCATTGTAATCCTAGCAATTAAATTTAGAACATGTTAAACATAAAAGCAGACTTAAAATTGAAATTGTAAACTAACTATGAACCCTAAAAACCGACTGACTTCTTTCCTCAAGAACCTCCTTTATATCTCACAAAACAATTCAAAAATACAATTGTACACTGACCCAAACCTCTATCTTGCGCTGAATCCACCATGCCTCGGTTGTTGGTGAAACCCAGCTTCAATCATCTCAACCTAGCTTCTAGGTTATGGTAGAAGCTATGGATGGAGAAAGGGTGAAGCGAGGTGGCGGAGCGAATGCGATGGAGTTGTTGATGATAGGAGATGGAGTGGTGGTGGTGATGATCTCTGCCCGGGTATGGGAGGAGAAGAAGAAGTATGGGTTTTCTTTGTGGAGTCGTGGGAGAAGAAAGAGAAGATGGAAGAAGAAATGGGTTTGCTCGATTGGGTATAGGTATAGGGCGATTCGGTGTTGAGCGGGTGCGGCGAGAAGACGATGCTTAAAGCTTAGCGACCGTTGGATCTAGCCGAGGTAGATCTGAACGGCTCGGGGAGAATCGTGGTGATTTGGTGTTGAGCGGGAGCGCGAGAACGATGTGAGTGAAGGAGCGACCGTAGGATGTAGCTAGGCGAGATCTCGGCGGCTCGGGGTGGATGGGCTCGGATCCGGGTCATGGCTAGCTCAAGCCCATGTCTTGTAAGTTGGGTTTGCAACCGATGCGCGTGAGCTTTGGCTTTACTGCTCCATAGACGCTTGTCTCTAATTATTTGCTCTTTTGGCTCTTGATTTCTCAGAGCTTTATTTATTACCTAAAAATACAAAATTAATTAGTACAAATATTTATTCTTGAAAACAAAGAAAATACAGAATCACAGGATAATATCGATTTGAGCACAAAAGATGAGTTAAATGCCAATAAATAGATGTATAAATATGCAATATTTGGCACTCATCAAATACCCCCAAACCGAATTTTACTTGTCCTCAAGTGAAAAGAAATTAGGAAATCCTAACTATACCACATCATGGGTCTCTCGAATGCATTTAGCGTATGCACTAAGCCTTTAAACCCCTAGGTGTCCCTAGTGGACGAGTTGTAGTCTCGTGAGGGTTTACAGTAGGTGTACCCACAAAACCTTCTCCAACTTCGGAGTGTAAAAAAGAGTCTCAAGCATCCAAGGAGCTATGAGGACATAGAGTTTCGCATGCTAGTAACAAGAAGTTAGAACTACCAAAGAACGCATTCTCATCCTTAAGTGCCGAGCGAGAAGTAACCATACCATATGAAAAGGATTCGGATTCGATTGTGATCATAAGCCTCGACCTGCTCACCAATAGGGTTTTATGATAATTGCACTCAAAGATCGCTTTTTAGTCTCTCATGTGTCCCAGGAATAAAGAGAGAAATCCCGCACACGTTGTAGGTAAGAAGGATAACCTTCCGTAATAATTTCCGGAGACTCCGCAAGTGTGGACAAAAAGAATCTTTTACGATGATCTCTAAGAAAGGAAATCAACCATTAGCAAGGTGGGAGTACTCACTTACCTTCTCACCTGGATCGACAATTAACATCATACTCTCATAGGAGCCATAGAAACGTCTTCAATCTTCGGTCTTCGGTCTTCAATTGTTGATGACGAACTTCTGAACTTCACAAAAACTTGACAATTTTTTTTTTTTTTTTTACACTTGTCTTGATTTCACAAACTTCATTAATTCTCATCCTATTTTTTTTTTCTTTGTTGCACATAAACCTTGGACTATCTCAACTTTTCTTCAAATATTCTGATGGTGCTCCACTGGCGACGATGATGTGTTTCTATGAATCATGATGTGGTTGAGAGGGAGAGAGTGATGCTAACTGCAAATCGGTATTTAGAAGAGTTTTCATCTTTAGACGTCACCTCATGATTGACGAAATTAGCACTCAAGAGATCAAAAATAGTGCTGAAAGTGGTGCTGGTTGGGTAGCTCACAATTCTACCCTGAATTGACGTGCGGTGACACACACTCTAACAGACTTTTCTAGAAAGTCACAAAGAGTGAAGGTCGGTACCTCGCTTGATGTAAAATGGGTAGTCTCCACTATGGGTGATCACAATTCTACTACCAATGTATATCTAAACAACACCTAATTCGCCCTCCGGTATGGTTAAATCCAACTTTAACGCTCTAATCAACTAAGAAACCCTGATTGTGTTCTCGGACTTCCAAATTCTGTTATTTCGGTCAGACTCTCTATGTAAACATAGCTAGAAGCATGCTAGTGACTCTAAAATCTCTAAAAGTTGGAGGTTTTTATTTGCAAAAAGTTTTGAATTTTTTTTTTTTTTTTTTTTTTGTTGAAGTAAAAGAAAGACTAAAAACTCTATATGCAAATGCAAATGCACCCCCAAACCTAAATCAAACATTGTCCTCAATGTGTCAACAGATGATAAAATTTTAAACAATCACATACCAAGAGAACTATGCCTGAAGTAGAGAAAAGGGAAGAGATTACCTGGATGTACAATGATGTTGCTAAACCAAAGGGGGATGAATGCTTTGAAAGCAAACAACCAAGGGGCAAGACAAAAAGTTTGGTTAGCACACATAGGAACTATGCAAAAGAAAAAGAAAAGGGAAGGAGAATGGATTTTTAGTCCATATGTATGTACACAAGTGAACTAGTCTAGTCCACATAGATGGGGTCTTCCAAGTCAACGGTCTCAACTTCTGGTGGAAGATGCTCCAGAAATGGTTTCAATCTCTGACCATTGACTTTGAAAATGTTCTTGTTTGCTGGGTTTTCAACTTCTACAGCTCCATGGGGAAAGACTATGACATTGCAAGAATGGTCCCGACCATCGAGAACGTAGCTTTCCCGGAAACAAGTGCAAACGAGTGTTGTACAATAAAACTTTCGACCTGGTGTGAAAGACTTGCGCAATGCGCTTGTCGTGAAACACTTTCATCCTATGTTTGTGCGTTTTGGCACTATCATATGCATCGTTTCTCAATTCTTCTAACTCATTGAGTTGAAGTTTTCTACGTTCCACCTTATCAAGATCAAAGTTCAACTTCTTCACCCCAAAGTATGCACGGTGTTCTAACTCAACGAGATGACATGCTTTTAGTACACAAGTCTGTGAGGAGACATACCAATGAGAGTCTTGTATGCGTTCTATAGGCCCATAAAGCATCGTTTAAGCACAAAGACCAATCTTTCCTAGAAGGATTGACGGTCTTCTCAAGGATATGCTTAATTTCCCTATTAGAAACTTCTACTTGGCCACTGGTTTGAGGATGGTAAGGTGTTGCGACCTTATGAGTGATTCCATACTTGCGCACTAGTGATTCAAAGGGTCTATTGCAGAAATGACTACCTCCATCACTGGATTTTTGCCTCTTTCCAAAACGGGAGAAAATGTTCTCCTTAAGAAAAGAAATAACAACTTTATGGTCATTTTGGATGCGATGGCCTCTACCCACTTAGAGACATAATCAATAGCATACAAGAATGTATAACTTACCTTCAGAGTTAGAAATGTTCCCATGAAATCAATACCCCAAACATCAAACAGCTCAACAATCAAAATGGGTTGTAAGGGCATCATGTTTCTCCTAGAGATACTTCCTAATTTCTGGCATCGGTCACAAGCAACACAAAATGCATGGCAATCCTTAAACAGTGTTGGCCAATAGAAACCGCTTTGCAAGATCTTTGCAGCTTTTTTCTTGGCACTAAAGTGGCCTCCACATGCATGGTCATGACATAAAGAGATGCCGTCCCTTTGTTCGGAATTGGGGACACACCTCCTAATAATTTGGTCTTGGCAAAGATTTAACAGATATGGATCATCCCAAAGGAAATGTTTAACTTCAGCCAAGAACTTAGAATCTGGTCTTGTTTAACCAATGCAAGGGCATTCTACCCTTAGCAAGGTAGTTCACAATATCGCAAACCAAGGCATTTCGAGACCTAAGCATCAATTGCTCATCGTGGAATGATTCCCTAATTAGCATAGATTCATCAACAGATTCGACATTCAACCTAGACAAGTGATCAAAGAACAACATTCTCGATTTTCTTATCTCGACTTTCGAGGTTAAACTCTTGTAGCAAGAGTATCCATCGAATTAGACGAGCCTTAGCATCTTTTTTAGACAAAAGATATCTCAATGCAGCATGATCGAATAAATGATGACCTTAGACCCTATCGATAAGATCTAAACTTGTCAATGCAAACACAAATGACTAGCAACTCTTTCTCGGTTGTGGAATAATTTAATTGAGCATCATTAAGTGTTTTACTAGCATAGTAGATCACATAAGGGAGTTTGTCTACTCGTTGGCCTAAAATGCTCTCAAATATAGTCGACGCATCACACATAATCTCAAATGGTAATGTCCAATCGGGAGGTCGACTATAAAAGGCGGACGTAAGGAGAGCCTTCGATTGCTCCCATGCTTCCTTACATGCATCATCAAAGACAAATGCAACATCTTTTGCAAGAAGATTGCACAAAGGTCGTGAAATTTTACTAAAGTCTTTGATGAATCATGGTAAAAAACCCATGGCCTAGAAATGATCTCGATGTCCCTCGCAACGAGGTTGAGGCAAGTGTTGAATGAGATCTACCTTGGCTTTGTCTACTTCATGCCTTTTTCCGAGATGATATGCCCTGAAACAATGCCTGAGTTAACCATGAAATGACATTTTTCCCAATTCAAAACCAAACTCTTCTCCTTACACCTAATCAAGACACAAGTGAGGTGATGCAAACACTCATCAAAGAAGAACCAAACACCGAAAAATCATCCATAAAAATCTCAAGAAACTTAACTACCATGTCGGAAAATATGCTCATCATGCAACGTTGAAAAGTAGCGGGTGCATTACACAAATCGAAAGGCATACGACGATAAGCAAATGTTCCATAAGGACATGTAAATGTGGTATTTTGTTGGTCTTGGGTCTTATGAATTTGGTTGTATCAGAATAGCCATCTAAGAAACATTAGTGACTATGTTTTGCTAACCTTTCAAACATTTGGTCAATGAAGGGAATGGGAAAATGGTCTTTCTTGGTTACTTGTGTTCAGTTTTCTATAATCAATACAGACTCGCCACCCCAGTGGTCACACGGTGGGAACGCAGCTCATTCATCTCGTTTTGAACTACGCAATGCCAGACTTCTTGGGTACTACCTGAATGGGGCCGACCCCACTGGCTATCGGGGGCCGGGTAAATGATACCCGTCAAGCGATTTCAAGATCTCACCCTTGACAACATCTCTCATGTTGGGGTTAAGTCTCATTTGCATTTCCCTAGATGGTTTAGTGTTCTCTTCAAGGTTTATGTGATGCATGCAAATTGTGGGACTTATACCCTTAAGATCGGAGATGGTCCAACCTAAGGCTCCTTTATGCTTTTTAAGCACTTCTAATGTTGACTTTCCTGTTAAAATGTCTAAACATGATGCAATAATCACCAGTGTAAAAAGTATCGGAAGGACCAAGAAAGCATACTTGAAAGTATCGGTAATGGTTTCAAATCAAGCTTAGGTGGTGTATCAAGAGGTGGGGCAGATTTGGTATGGGAGTGGAAGAGTTCCCACCGCATGCATGCCATTTAGCAATATCCATGGGTGGCAATGAGACTCTGCAAAGTGGACTTCACTAATGTACTCGAATCAAGAGAGATCTAAGTCAAAATTGTCTAAACATGCTTGTACTGGATCCACAAAAGATGATAATGAGTCTTGAATCGAGACTCTCAATCATGTTAACCTCGATTCATCATCATCACACTTTATGGGTTGTTGGTTCACGAAAGACATTCTTCTCTACGGTCATGTTGCCAAAAGACAAATTCAATATCCCGCTACGACAATTTATGATAGCGTTTGACGTTGCTAGGGGACGTCCTAAGATAACGGGAATATGATTTTCGGGATTATGCACAAAGTTGAGTATCTAACACAATGAAGTCCACAGGGAAATAAAATTTATCAACCTTGATTAGCATATCTTCAACGATTCCCCGAGGGACTTTCAAGATCTGTCCAATTGTAGCGTGGACAGGTGGGTTTCTGCGATTCCCCAAGACCTAATCACATACACGTAATATGGCGTAGATTCACACTAGCTCCTAAGTCCAATAAAGCTTTTTGATTGTATGCTCACCTATAGTAAAGAGATAGTTGGGCTACACTGGATCTTTAAACTTAGGTGGGGTTTTGTTTTGAATAATTGAACTTACTTGCTCTGTGAGAAAGGCACGCTTATGCACATGAAGCTTTCGCTTTTGTGTAAGCATGAGTCCTTGAAAACTTAGCATAGGCAAGGTATTTGCTCGATTGCTTCGAGAAATGGAATGTTTATGTTAACTCTTTTAACATTTCCAATATCTCATTGTATTGGTACCCCCTACGTTGCACCAACCGTTGTGGGAAATGGAGCAACGGGTACATGACTTTGGCAAAGGAACATCTATATCGTAGGACTCTTGGTTTTATCAACGTGCTCGATTCTTTCTCTACTGCGATGTTTTCTATGGTGTTGTGTGTACTGGTGAGTCTGATGTAGACTCGCTTGACGGTGGTACACCTAAATGGTTCTCAACAATTCTACCACTACGGAGAGTGGTGATAGCATTTACTTACTATGTGAAGTTTCATTGCAGGTAGAGGAGCCTGCATGAAACACATTCTTTGGATTTTGTTGGGGTTGACTAGGGAATTTGCCTTTCTCTCTCTCATTCAATGCATCACAGTTTGACCCATTTTAAGTTCTAGACTTGTGAAACGTTGGTCGGTGGTTTTCTGAAGTTGTGAAAGATTTTGGGTTAACGGGCCAGGCACGGTCTTCTAAGCTAGTCTTTTCTCTACGGGTGCTTGAGGGTGTGGTTGTATTGGGGTTTTAGGATAGGAGTATCCTTGCTTTGTTATTTGTTGGTCCCTCTTGTACAGGTCCCTTGGACCATGAAAAGTTAGGGTGATTCCTCCACCTGGATTGTAGGTTTGAGAGTAAGGATTGTTCTCTTTGCCTATGGTACAATGCGTTGGCTTGCTTGGTTTTGGACTCTTGAAATGCATGTAAATACGACAAATTTGTCCACTAAGTGGTCGAGAACTATGGCATGCGGCACAAGTGGCCATATCAATTTGGTCACGGAGAGTAGGGGCATTAGATTTTACATTCTTTTTGCAACTCAAGCACTTCTTATTCTCCGGGCCAAAGATGCCATTTTGCATTTCCCTCAAAGTCGACTCTCATTCTATGAACATTGTTTGTGATAGTCCTTCTCTGGTTCACGGATGGATTCCCACGTTGAGTCTTTTCAGAGACTTCAATTAAGAAAGTCCAAGCGTCATCAAGACTCTTGTCATAAACGCACCATTGCACATTGACTCGATTGTGTACGGGTTCTAACATCTAGACCCTCATCTGAAGATTTGGACGAGTCTCCATTTTCAAAACCATGGTGGGGACATTGGAGTAATAATTCATTGAATCTCTCAAGTATTTTGCTAGAGTTTCGTCTTCTAATTGCACAAAACCATTTAGACTTTGGCCGGTGTTGTCACGATCTTATGGTTTGGGAAAAACTTTTGAAAACTCTTTTGTGAGGTCATCCCGAGTTCTAATGGACTGTGGTTGTAGGGCATGAAGCCAAGACTTGGCCTTGTCTTTCGGAGAAAAGGAAATAATCTCAATTTGAGGGACTCTCCTGCATTTGGTTAAAACGAGTCCCACAAATATCCTCAAAGTCTCTCACGTGATGGTAGGGGTTTCAGCATCGACCCCTCTAAACACGGGTAGCATGTGAATGGTGCTTGCTTTCGATTCAAACCGACAAGCATCGGGCCGGCGAATGATGCAAGGGGGTGGCTTGCCCTAGTTGGGTACATGTAGTCTTTGAGACTACGGGGTTGGTTTTGTTCATCACCCATAGTTTTTACATTTGGATAGGTGCAGGCTTGGGCTTTGTTGAAGTACCGGGTATGCTTACGATTTCGTCCCGGATTCTAACTAGTCGATTTGTTTGGTCTCTAAAAGACACAATCATAGCCTAGCTAGCGCATCTAGCATGTTAACAAACAATCAAGTTCAACACGAAAAGCAAAAATTCAAAAATGACCCACTAATACAAGACTCAAGCCCAAAAGATGGCTTTTTGATGTTGTAGGGCCCAACATGTGGGTTCCTAGCCGAGATGATGTAGGCTCAGATTGAACGGCCCGGCTATGAAGGCCAAGTTATGTGGGCTCGGTTTGTGCCCAACAAAATTTCGGTACGATGTGGGCTTAGTCATTAAGGGTTTGGTTTAAGCAGCCCAGTTTGTACACAGCTTTGGCAGTGGCATGTGATTGTAAATGAGCACAAAGACGATTTCACACAAAATGATACACCCTAAAGGTTGTGCAAGTCTGGTCTATGCTCAAAGACAAGTTAAACTTATACACAAAAGACACCTTATGAGGTCACATCACAGACTAAGTGCGACTCTCAACACAAAGACAAGATGTGCAGAACAGGCTCAA
>JAJJWW010002693.1:71344-134369 GCA_023531295.1 Papaver armeniacum | reverse complement strand
TATACTTGTAATCATTCAAAGCTGTTTCATTTGAATTACCTACTGATATTTGTTTTAACTTTATGAAAATACAACCTAGAGTTTCTGGTTTTGGTACATTGTTTAATGATACAGCTTTTCTGTATTGATTGTGAACCAGTTGTACTCGCCTACTTTCTTGTGCAGAGATTTTGTGATTTGGGGTGCTACTAATGGATTGACATGAGTGGTCTGTCCACTATGTATGTTATTCCCAAGTGAATTACTTTAGATCAGCCAGCATCTGTGGCAAGGCTAATGGATGCTAGTGGAGGATGATTTAGATGTTTATTCATACAAGGTCATCTTAGTGCCTTGAAATGGGTTTATAAGCTCTGCACCTGCAAGTTTAGTCAATATCTGAAAGTTCGTACTTGTATAGGTTTGTTGATGAGCAGTTGGTGGTCAATATATCTTCCGAAGAAATCCCCCGAGAGCTCTCAGAACCTGTATCCTGCAATAGCTTGGCCAGGGAAGGTGTGCAAGCACAAGACTTAGTTGCAGCTTTCAGGAATATCGAGTGGCTACTTGTTTGTGATGTGTTTGCTTTGATGAGTTTATTATCTGAAATGACCTGCTTGCTTCTTGAAGTGAGTTTGAGGAGCCTGAAACGGGAATCAGTTTAACTCGGTGCTCTTAATAGCAAGTTATAGCCAAGAGTCAATTGCTGGATTGCATTATCCCGAGGTTGGCATTAATCCCGAACTCAGATCTTCCAATTCATTAGTGTGCACAAGTTTAATGATTTTATTTTGATAATAAAGTGGTTATTTTGGCTGTTCAACAAACTTAGCTGAACCATTGCTTTGTACAGGGTGCTATTATTGCATAAGCTAAGACAGTAGGGTGCTATTATTGCATAAGTTAAGACAGTTCAGGAACATTCAAATTTGTGTACCATTAAGTTATGCGGAAAAAAAAAAATGCTTTCTAAGATATCTGTGGGAAGAGTCTCCTTGATTACGGTTTCAGTAGAATTACACTTGTTTGCATATAAGACCAATGGGTACAATATGCGGTATATATAGAGAAAGAGAGACGATATCAATAGCCAGTTTATATAACAAAAATCCTTTGTGAATTTGGAATCCTTGGGTCACTTAACAAATACTAGTCTGATTATGTATTCTATTTTGAAAACAATAGCCAACCGAATAATTACTCCGGCGAATTGAATTAACAAGTACTTCCATATCCGTGACCAAATACACAATCAACTGAAACAAAAAATAAAGATAACATTGACACGGCTTATGATAACCTTCAATTACCTAATCAAAGAGTGTGTGTACCTCGCCATTATCTATATATTCCCGATAATCTTTCAACGAAACAAAAGTGTTCATATGAGGTATTATTTGAACAGAACTTCCTATATGATTGCCATCCCAAATTTTCTCTAAAGTTGCCGTCCAAGGGTCATAAGAACAGAGATGTCCACTGGTTTCCCACAAAAGAACTGTATTGCTCTTCGTTATGGAAAAAGGCCTGTACTGTCTATAGCTGTCCCATGATATGGTGGTGAACTTACTCCAACTCCATGTCTTGTCGTAGTAACACCCACATTGATCTTCTTTCGGGATGTTGCCATAACTAGCATTGTTCCTCATTGCCTTCCTATAGTAATACCCACGTTGATCTTCTTTCGGGATGCTGCCATAACTAGCATTGTTTCTCATTTCCTTCTTAAACATCCATATATCCAAGTATTCAAATTCCCAGTGCGTATTAACACAACACAGATTACCTCCCAGCAACAAGAGTTTAGCCACAACATTGGGGCGCCTAGAATCGTAATCCATCATAGGTGGAGGAGGAGATAGGAAGGGTCTAAACTTCTCCTCCCCCAAATCAAAAGCTAAGATCTTAAGTTGTTGTTTTCCGAATCGTTTCCTATAGATCCAGTGAAACCAATGAAGAGCTCCATTAGCAAAGGTACCTATCTCATCATTTCTTGAAAACCCAAGAACCTTTTTTGCTATCACCCTCCATCCACTCCTCCTCCCAAGAGTATATACATAGACATATTCTGAACTGATTCCAACAACCTTGTACTCATCAGTCGAACGAACGTAACCAAATCCACATACATGTAGTGTAGTGTTCGTTCTTTCAATATCAATGGATTCTCCAGTCATGGGATTACAAATAAAGGCAACATACTCGTTAGCATCTTGTAATCCAAAACAAACCAAACCATTGCATGAACCAACCAATAATGCATTACCCTTTGTAAAAATAAGATCTTCCGGGTCTAGTTTTGTAAGTACTTTCGCATCACCACAAGGATAATCATCTCCATAGTAGAGTTGTACATCAATGAGACAGGGTATGAGTAACGGTAAAAGATATAGAATGCAAAAAGGAGACCAACCTTAATATCAGCCTCACCCAACAGCATTCTCCAAGTTTTACAAACTCGTTTGCTTGGTAGGATGGATTCTGTAGGTAAACGAGAGAGTATGTCTCGTAAGATATCTATAGGAAGGTTCTCCATCGGGTTAGGGTTTGATTAATCTTCTTCCTGTCCTATGCATCTGTTACCTCATCAATGTGTATGATAGGATCCTGAAACCTTCACACAAGAGCCTAAAAATTGTAGTGAATAAACTGGATACCTGAACAATAATGTCAGGAGAGTATATATAGGACTTGAAAGCACTCGCATGAACAGCATTAACAATTCCTGAGGTAACTAAATATTGTCAAGAATCCGAATAAAATTAGTGTTGGTAGAAACAAGAGTTTAGGGTTTAAAAGAGTTTATTACGGTTATTAGAACTCGGGTAGAAATATGGAGTTCAATTATGTAGACTAGTAAGGCCACATGTGCGATGCACATGCTTGAATGGGATTCTTTTAACAACACTAAATTTGATAATAATGGGGAAAAAAAAAATTACAAAAAAAATTTTAATATCCTTATTTGTACTCATTACCTAGATAATTTAAAGAGTTTTTTTCAAATATATTAATTTTGTACCTAGATAATTTAAAGAGCTTTCCAAATATATTAATTTTGTAAAAATACGATCTGTATTTTTAATAATATCTAAGTTTTAATTTTTTTGATCTATTTTTAAAACAATGGCATTCCTGTAAATATACAAATATTAACTAAAAGCTTAGTTAATGGGGGTATTATTGTCATGTGAAAAGGCTTTACTAAACAATTACCTCTTTTCTTTATATTAGTATAAGATAAGATATATCCGATATACAAAGACTTTGAAGAAGATAATAATTAAAAGAATTCCATTACTCAATCAATAATATATTCTGGTGTACAATTGCTTCATGGCATGCCTAGCTATTACCAAAGATGAGGCATGTAATAGTTTTGATGCCGTACGCGACGATGAACAAAGCTGCTGACGAATTTTTTTTTTTTTTTTAATTGATGAATACGATGAATGGGATGATGATTGAATAAAGATGGTTTGTACCTTGGAGGTGGCAACAGTGATGATGTAGTACTTGCGGAAGTGGGATAGGAGCGAACTTGCTCTGATACCAATGATAAGAAACGATTTTTTTCTTATTCACGGCCAGCAGAAACAAGCTCAAAGTTCATGATTCGAAGAACCAATGAATTACGTTTCCCTCGGTACATTTGGTTGCCCAAATCCCTGGAATCACGTTTCCCATGGGAATTACTTCTCCAGCAAATCCTCCATATAGAGTCCGACCCCCCCCCTAAGATTTGCTGGGAAACTTCTCAAGGGATTTATCGACCCACTTTTTTTTAACTCTAAATGTCATATATGTACTCCCTCCGTCCCTAATTAGATGAGCTACTTGGTTTTTAGTTTTGTCCACAAATAGATGAGCTATTTCACTAACCAAGGGGATATTTCTAAAACTACCCTTTTAATTGATTATTTTTTCTATAAGAATTATGTATAATTTGATAGTCATGTTTATATTCGTTACGTAGGTGTTTTAAAATGATTTTCAACGGTATAAAGTTTATAAAAAACCATGGTAGAGTTTAAGAGATAAATGGTTTCTAAATTTTACTAATTATTGCCCATAAGGGTATACTTGTAAAAAATACTTAAATATATTCCACTTTCCCCCTTGCCTTAAAATTTGTGCAAACTACAAGTAGCTCATCTAATTAGGGACGGAGGGAGTACAATTTTAAGATTCTAAGATAATGTCAAACAATATTATGGACTTTAAAACAAAGATAATCTCATGAATCCTCGGAATTTTAACTGAGTTATCAAACACACGAGGGATTCACATCAATCCCAATTTGTAATCCCATGGGATTATAAATCCTTGAAATTGTGAATTCTGCAAACAAACCCACCATCTATGAAGCACGGACACCTGAAAACCGTGACGTATCCGTGTCGGACGCCGTATCAGTGTCGGACACTTGGGGATACGTATCAGACACCCCATTTAAAGTGTCCCCTTTTATTAATTACGAAAAGGGTAGGGATACTTTTGGGATACTTCTCGGATACTCTAGAGGGGACACTTCTTATAGTATAAGATATATATATATATATATATATAATATATTGCCAAATATTTATATACAGAATATGTTAAATATTTTTGGATATGTAATATATTCGTATTTATCAAAAATTATTCTATAGAAAGCATATAAATGTCTAACCCTAACATTCTTATTCAATATTGATGAGTGATGGGTTATCTTTTTTTTTTATCTATTTTTTTTTTTGATATTCCAGATAATATTTTAGAATTTTCTTATTTTATGCGATTCTTTTCACTATTAATAAATTAAATATTTTTTAATTAATACACGTATCTTATCCCGTATCCCCATTTTTTGGAAATTGCCGAATCCTCGTATCAGTATCCGTGCTTCATAGCCCACCATTAATATTTTTTCTGATTCTTCATCAATGCATGGAAAAGGCCTATTTATAGGCTACATTACTTGGAAAATAAGAAAACAAATCCTATGAGAAATCCTAATAATATTAAAATACTTATTCTAATTAATAATAAATTCATAATAAATCTAATAATAAATATCAAGTTACCCATAAAATTCATATCCTCATGTTTCGCAGTCACTAGCCAAGGCGGCTTCCACAATTTTGCTAGACCTGACCCGTACAAATGCTCTCTCAATGAACTTAAAGTTCAACAAGTATTTTTTTTATCTTTCTTTTTTTCTGTTTTCTTTTTCGGATTTTGCTCCACAAATAGAAGGTAACAAGACATAATCAACTGAAATAAGTTCTTTCATTAAGTTATATAGTAAGCAAAGTTAAAAACTAAAAAAAAAAAAAAAAAAATTAACAAAAACACGGTTTATCATAGCTTTCTACTACCAAATCAAATAGTGAATACCTTGCCACTATCGATACGCTCTCCGAGATAATCGACCTTTCAACGAAACAGAAGTGTTCATATGAGGAATTATTTGAACAGAACTTCCTTTTTGATCCCATTCGGGCCATTCCAAAAGTTTCTCTATCGTTGACGTCGTAGGGTCATAAGAACAGAGATGACCCCTGCTGCTTTCCCACAAAAGAATTGTATTGCTCTTCGTAATGGAAAAAGGCTTGTACTGTTTATAGCTATCATCCCATGATATTGTACTGAACTTCCTCCAACTCCATGTCTTGTCATAGCAACACCCAAGCTGATCTTCTTCTGGTATGCCGCTAGAACTAGCATTATGTCTCATTGCCTTCTTAAACATCCATATATGTAAGTGATTAAATTGTACATCCGTATGAACACAACACAGATGACCTCCCAACAACAAGAGTTGAGCCTCAACATTAAGGCCCCTAGAATGGTAATCCATCATAGAAGGAGGAGGAGATAGGACGGGTCGAAACTTCTCCTTTGCCAAATCCAAAGCAACAATCTTAAGCTGTTGTTTCGGTCCTTTCCAATCGATCCAATGAATCCAATGAAGAGCTCCATTAGCAAACGTACCCATCTCATTACTTGTGGTTAACCTAGGGATATTTTTTCCAATCACCCTCCATGCACTCCTCCTCCCAAGAGTATCTACATAGACATTTGCTGAATCCATTCCAACAACCTTGTACAGATTGGACGAACGAACGTAACCAAATCCACATAGACGTAATGATCTTTGTTTCTTTAATCCCTCAATATGAATGGATTCTCCAGTCATGGGGTTACTGATTAAGCCAACATCCTTGTAAAGATACGAAGGCCGGAAACAAACCAAACCGTTGCACGAACCAACCATGAATCCGTTGCCGTTTACCCGGCCTAGATTTGTAAGTATTGTCATACCACTACAAGGATGATGATCTCCATAATACCATGAAGTTTTAGTGAATGCAAAAAGGAGACCAACCTTAATATCATCACCCAGCAGCATTCTCCAAGTTTTGCAAACTCGTTTGCTTGGTAGAATGGACTCTATAGGTATACGAGAAAGTATGGTTTGTAAGATATCTATAGGAAGGTTCTCCATCAGGATCAGGTTAGGGTTTGATTAATCTTTTTCCTCTCCACTTCTCTTCCTCTCCGGATCCCTTTAAGTCTTCAATATGTACCGCAAAGATAAAGGGTTTAGGGTTTGTTAAAAAAAAAAATACAAAAATTCTTTATAAACCGTCAACTCTAATTCTATTAGTCCCACCAGTTAAACCGACCGCTGAGGTGATGCTGATGTTTTGATTTCTCCCGTGGAGTGTCCCGCAAGAGATAGCAGGATGGGACCCTCCTCAACCGGATGATTTAACAAAGAACCTTCTGACACCTATTTAATGTTGTATCCACTGGTAAAGTAGATCCAAACTTTACGAGAGAAGTCACAGTGCATGAGCAAGTGATTGACAGATTCTTGCTGAAGATTGCAAAGAGCACAAGTGTTTCAAATATCGTCCTTCCGTACGTAATTACCAAAATTTAATGTCCCAAGAATAATTTTTAGAGAGTGCACAAAATCGGACTTAGTTCTTTTTTTTTTCTTTTTGGTATTGATTTGGTTTCTAACGAGTTGTTTCATTGTTTGAGTTTTCTTCCACCAGAATCATAAAAAAGGCTGAATCCGTCATTGCACATAAGGTTCCATTAATTGCTTCTTATAGATACTGTCAATGAGGCCTGGACAGCCATAGGGTGGTAGATTCATAGTCTGACAAGGTATGCTATGGCTTCTTACAAATTTGCATAGGCTCAGATAGGTCAGTAACTTTCAGATTTGCACAGGATGAGTTAAACGACAAAAAGAGGAAGAAACTATAACCACAAAAGAACATTTCTTGCATGCATCCAAGATCAAAAACCCAATTATTGATGAAACAACTTGCTGATTAAAATGGGGAGACTCAAAATCTACACAACATAGAATCATGTGCAATATGAGGAATGACACCGCAGGTTCATAACAGCAACAGGCTTTATCTGAATTTCAGAATGATTCATCTCTTGCAGAAGTAAGGGGAGTAACAATCTCAACTTTATAATCATCAAAAGTGGAAGGGGGACAATAATCTAAAATAAATACTACCTCCGTTCCTAAAAAAGAAAAGAGATACTAGTATTACTTTTTCATTTTAGCCTAAAAATAGGTCAAATATCCATTAGCAAAGACATATTCTACCGTAATAAGCTCTTACATGAAATTAACGTAAACAATGAAAAAATAAAAAATAACAGAAACACGGCTTATTATAGGCATCGATTACCTAATCAAAGAGTGAATTCCTCGCCATAACCTATACGTTCTCCGAGATCATATATTTCAAAGAAACAAAAGTGTTCATATGAGGAATTATTGGGACAGAAAATCCATTTTGATAGCTATCCCAAAGTCTCTTTATGATAGCCGTCGTAGGGTCATAAGAACAGATATGACCGATGCTGCTTTCCCACATAAGAATTGTATTGCTCTTCGTAATGGAAAAAGGCGTGTACTTTCTAAAGCTATAATACCATGATATAGAACTGAACTTACTCCAACTCCATGTCTTGTCATAGCAACACCAGAGTCCACTTCGAACATATGGTCTCCCCGGGAAATGCAACAAGTTTTTTTTTTTTTTTTTTTGGGGGGGTTTTCCTTTCAATGTAGTTAGTTCAAAAGGTAGGTTCAATTATTAGATAGTGAAGTCAAGTCAACTGTAGTTGACTTGACTCTGTACTGTTTTGTGTGTGTGTGTGAGGTGTACGTGTGCTTTGTAATAATCCTACATCTCTAATGATAGTCTATTTAAGACTAATCATAACTCTGTAATAGTTATCTCTTTCATCAATATTATTACAGCTCATGGTATCATTCGGTTCGATCCAGAGATCACAAATTTTCCTCTGCAAAAATAATCTTTCATAATAATCTTTCATAGCAGACTCATTGAATCTTCCATACAATTTCAAAAAATTTTGATTCAATTTTCATAAATATCAAATTTAGGTCAAGAACAATATCTCAGTTCTTGTTCTCACTTCATCAATTGTTTGAAGAAATTCTTTCATGAACACAGTTGTTTACACAAGAAGACGAAATATGGCAACAACTTCCCACGCTTCCGATGGTAATTTTTCCTTGCCTTTCTCTAATATTGGGAATTTTGTCTCAACAAAACTTGATTCAACAAATTTTCTATTATGGCGTGATCAATTTGAATCGATTCTATATTCTACATCATTGTTTGGGTATGTTACTGGAGAAGAGGTAGAGCCACCAAAACAAATTTTTATAAATGGAGATCTGACACCTAACCCTAAGTGGATTTATTGGAAGAAAGTTGATTCTTTTGTTATGAGCTGTTTGAAGGCTACTTTCACTCCTTCTGTCTCTGGTGATGTGTTGGGTTTGTCGACTGCACATCAAATTTGGTCTTATCTTGAACTTAGTTTCAAAAGTCAATTCATGGCAAGGAAAGGAATGTTGAGGAATCAATTACATGGTTGCAAGAAAGGTAATTCTTCTATTCTTGTCTATCTTCAAAGTTTAAAAACCATTGCTGATTCTCTAGCTGTCATTGGAGAGAAAGTTTGTGAATCAGATTTAGTCATGTATGTTCTAAATGGCTTAGGAAGGGAGTATGATAACTTTGTTATCTCTGCACAAAATCGTGAAGTTCCTTTTACTTTTGCTGAGATTAAACCTAGATTACTCAATCATGAGCAATGGCTTCTTGATCAACAGCAAGATTCTAGTTTAGTCTTTGAGGCTCAAAATCCCACTGGTCTTTATTCTAAGAATGGTAATTATGGGAATAGCAATGGTAAAGGAAAGGGAAAGAATGCAGGTAACGGTTTCAATAATAATAACAAGAATTATGGGAATGGCAATAATAAAAATACCATAAACTCTAGGTCAAGTGGTTCTTCTGATAGTAATTCTGGCACAGGGTATATGAGAAGAGATTTTTCACAAGTGGAATGTCAGATTTGTCGAAAGAAAGGTCGCTTTGCTAGTAGATGCCATTTTAGATATTATCCTCCTCAAGTTGCATCAAGCTCTAATTCTGGTTATGGCTCAGCTAATGTGGTACAACAACAATCTGCTTTTACTTCAATGGGAGAAGATATTGGTTTTCCCTGCATCTACTTGAGCTCCTCGGTGGCTTCTTTGATTCGGTGCCACCGCACATATGACAGGGGATGAAACTCTCATTAAAAATACTTCTGGCTATAGAGGAAAGGACAAGGTGCAAGTGGGAAATGGTAAGTCCCTTACTATTACTTCTACTGGAGCTTCTATTATTCAGACACCTAAAACTAGTTTTAGGTTAAACACTTTTTTATTAGTTCCTGACATGAAGCATAATTTGCTCTCCATAGCAAAATTTACAAGGGATAATCATTGTTATTTTAAGCTCACTCCTCTGGATATGAAATTAGGGATATAATGTCACATGTCTTGCTTGCTAGAGGTACCTAGTAGTTAATAATTTATACCCTATTCGTAATTCGTTTTGCCATATCTATTTGTTTGTTTGTCCACGCTATTTCTCGCTCCTTTTTCATATATGGCATAGTCGACAGGTCATCCTTCCACTCAAATAGTTCAAGTTGTGTTCTACAAACCGTTATTTCAACTACTCTCGGCCTTCATCTCTTTGTCATCCTTGTCACCGGGCTAAAAGTAAGAGATTACCTTTTCACTTGTCCCGATTCTCATGAGAATAAACCATTATCTCTTATTCATTGTGATGTGTGGGTCCAACAATTCCCTCTTTGAATGGCTATAGATACTATATTGTTTTTATTGATGATTTCAGTAGAGTTAATTGGATTTATCCAATGGAGTTAAAGTCAGATGCTCCTCAGTGTTTTACTCATTTTAAAACTCATACTGAAAATTTATTTTCCACAAAGATCATATCCTTTCAAGTAGATGGTGCTGCTGAGCTAGTTAAGGGACAGTTTAAACTTATTCTAGAAAAGAGTGGCATCAGTATTAGGATATCTTGTCCACAAACTCCACAACAAAATGGTCTAAATGAAGAAAGCATAGACATATTGTTGAAATGGGAATACTTTGTTATTCAATTCCTTTTGTCCTAAAGAGTTTTGGTATGATGCCTTTCTCAAAGAACTTATCTTATTAATAGGACTCCTACAAAACTTTGAAGTTTAAATCTCCTTTGAAGTTTTGTTTGGGTCACTCAGATTATGTTTTTCTCAAAGTTTTTGGGTCTGTTTGTTATCCTCATTTAGCTCATGCTAGAAGTGATAAGTTGTCTCCAAAAACTGTCAAGTGTGTTTTTATAGGTTATAGCACTTTACATAAGGGGTATAAATGCTATAATCCTATTACTAAGAAGTCTTATATTTCCAGAAATGTAATTTTTGATGAATCTCAACTTTATTTTCATGATTCTTCTTCGTCTGTTTTTCCTTCCAGTACTTTACCTGTTGAAATTTCTTCTAGTACTGATGCTATTGCTCCATCTTCTACTATGATTACTAGAGCTCAAAAAGGTATTTCAAAACCAAAGATTTTTCCAGATCATGTTTCTCATGTATCTGTCAAATATCCTATTTCTACTTCTTATGCTTCATTATTAACTACAGTTACTGAACCTAAAACCTTTAAGAAAGCAATGCAAGATCCTAAGTGGCAAGTGTCTATGAAGGATGAGTATGTAGCATTAAGGAATAATGACACATGGGAGTATGTACCTCCAGAATCTCATATGAATATTTTGGGGTCTAAATGGGTGTACAAGATTAAACGGCTTTGATGGAACTATTGACAGGCTAAAATCTAGATTGGTAGCAAAAGGTTATGATCAACAGGATGGAATTGATTACAATGAGACATTTAGTCCTGTGGTTAAGTCAACCACTGTTAGAGTTATTCTTTGTATGGCCTTAGCTTATAATTGGCAAATAAGACAATTAGATGTAAGTAATGCTTTCTTACATGGATTTTTAGATGAAGATGTTTATATGTCACAACCTCGTGGTTTTATAAATCAGTTATCCTTCAAATTATGTTTGCCATCTAAAGAAAAGCTTATATGGCTTGAAACAAGCACCCGTAGCTTGGTTTCATAGGTTCACTCATTTCTTCTTCAATATGGTTTTAAGAAAGCTATTTCAGACAATTCAATGTTTGTTCTTTTCTCAAAGATGGGATGATTGTTCTTCCTCATTATATGTGGATGATATTTTGGTTACTGGTAGTTCTTCCACACTTATTGATAATATGATTTCTTCCCTTAAGCAAGAATTTGCTATGAAAGAGTTAGGTGAATTAGGATATTTTTTGGGGATTGAAGCTGTAAGGTCTACTGATTCTATTGTTCTAACTCAAAAGAAATATACTCTAGAGTTGTTATCAAAAGCCAAATATGCTTGATTGTAAACCTTGTGATACTCCTGTTACAAAAGGTGCTATAACCACCTATTTAATGTATTTTCCCCGCCGCACCAAATCAAAAATACATCGCCACAGGGCTGGCTAATCCTCGTGCTCACCAAATCTAAAATGCATCGCCACGGTAGGGTGAAGCCCCGCGTACACCAAATCAAAAATGCATTGCCATGGGAAGGGGCGAGGCCCCGTGTACACCAAGTTTAAAAGGAAAAAATAAATAAAATATGCACATATTCTCCACCTATTTAATGTATTTGCCCCGCTACACCAAATAAAAATTACATTGCCACGGGATGGGGCGAAGCCCCGCGCGCACCAAATCGTAAATGCATCGTCACGGAAGGGGAAGCCCCGCCCACACCAAATCTAAAATCCATTGCCATGAGGCGGGGCAAAGCCCTGCGCACACCACGTTAAATGAAAACATATGCTCGGTGCGTAGCACGGACACAAATCTAGTTACATATAAAGGCAATACCATCTTTAGAACATGGTGAATACAGCGCTTTATAGCAAACCTAACCATTGAATGAACCATCCATGATATTGGGTTCTAAAATAACCATTCCATGGAATAAATATGTAAGTGTAGTCTCAGAATAGTAATTTTAATTTCAACATTAGTTTGGTTTATGGGATCTCCATAGTAGAGTTGTATTTCATCCCTAGGCATCGGCTTAGCATGTTCAAATGTGAAAAAGAGAACTATCTTGTTGTTGCCGATGTGATCCTTCTCCAAGGTTTGCTTAATCACTTATTCTGTAAGGTGGATTCGATGTCTAAGTGAAAAAATATGTTTTCAAATGTTAAGAGTCCATGCTTAAGGTTTCAGTAGAATAATGGTTGTTTGTGTATATGATCGATGGGTACGATATACAACATATATAGCAGAAGAGAGACAGTATCAATTGCTAGTTTATATAACAAAATCCATTGTGAATCTGGAATCCTAATTCTCTTAGGATTACTCGGAATCGAAAAAAACATGAACGAGCAATACTCTCAAAGAAGAATTATAATCAGTTTAAATAAGTTCTTCATTAAAAACAAGACTAAAACTAAACTAAACCAAGCTAAAGATAGAAAATGATAGAGGTGTAAAACGTGTCGGCCCGGCACACGAAGTCGCGTGCTTCACGTGCCATGTGCCGTCTTTGTCTTTGGCCAACGATTTAAACGTGTTGTGTCGTGCTGTGCTTTACTAGTCAAAAGCTAGGCACAAGATATCCCACGGCACAAAGACACGAATAAACGTGCCATCTTGTCATGCCGTCTTTGGCACACGTCAATAAACAATTTGAAATCACTTAATGTATACATTAAGTCAGACATTATCACAAGAATTTAATTAGATAACATATCATTTGAAATTATTTCAAGTAAAATTAACAAGCTTATTCAATAAAGAGAAATAGCCCATCAAATATAAAATTGAATTATTGTCATGTAAATTAATGTTCTAGTTAAATATAGGTGACGACATTATAACAACGATATTGAAATATATTTTCCAAATATTAAGGTATTATATGTGTTGTTACAAATAAGCCAACATAAAATGTTAAAAACTAGCTAGAATAGTGACTCTTTTGTGAAATATACAAAAAATGTGATGTATTATGCCTTGTTATATGGTGTATTTGTACATGTTATGACGTGCTCTCTTAACGTCTTTTGGTACTGGCCACGTGCTTATCCGTGCCACGTCTTTGTCTTTGTGCTCTTCATGCCAATTAGTCAAACCCAAAGACGTCCCATTTAACTAACGTGATGTGTCGTCTTTGGGCTAAGTCACGTCTTTGGTCAATTGTGCTCAAATTTTAGCGTCTTTGGTCGATCGTGCTCGTCTTGACACACCCAATTTACACCTCTAGAAAATGACATAGACTGACACAGCCTTTAAATTACTTAATAAAGGAGTCCTACAGATGTCAAACATATATCTAAGTATCTCACTATCATCTGCTGCAAGTTCTCCAAGATCACAAGACAAATTATCTGAACGTAACTTCCTCTATGCTAGGCAACCCAAAGTTTCTCTAAAGTTGACGTTATAGGGCCATAACACGTTGTAGGCTATGTTGTAAAAGGCGTTAGTCGAGGCGAGGCGCCGCGCCAAGCCCATCGCCTGGCATGGCCTAGGGCTTAAGCTCTCACTAGGCGCCAAAGGCGCCCAAAAAAAAATTTAAAAAAAAAATATTTGGACGTATTGCCTCGCCTTGGCGCCTTCTTTTGCTAGGCGTTGGTCCAACGCCTAGTGGACCTTTGGGGCTTAAGCACCAAAGGGGCACGCCTTTTACAACATAGTTTGTAGGGTCTTAAGAACAAAAATCATGACCACAGTTTTCCCACAACAGAAGTGTATTGCTCTTTGTAGGATCGAGCAGGAGAGAGGAGAGCACACGCGGAAGCAATTAAAAGACTACATTGATAATCAGTTTGGTGTACATTCTCTCATGGCTTAATGACCTACTTATAGTCTCACAAACTTGACAATCACTCAAAGTACTTTCCTAATACAAGCAAACTCTAAATAAAGCACACATTCCTAACATAACACAAACTCTAAATAGAACTCTTCTAGAACTCTCTAGAACCGACACAACTTGCTCTTCTAGTTAACCCGAACTTCCAAATATCGCACCTTGTGTCAAGCTGTTCGAGTTGATCCAACTTGATTTGCGTCAAACTGCAAAGAGTTGATCCATTCCGACTGTATCAACAACACTTGTTGATCCACGAACCAAATCCATATCTTGGTTTAACTTCCAACATCCTCCCTTAAACCAAGATATCACTTAACGAGAACTCCGTAACCCTCTTCTAAACCTCATCTTCTTCCATTGATCGACGTTTGCACGTCCTTGTCTTTTCTCATTTTCCATTCCTCTTCTTCCATAGATAAACGTTAACACGTTCTTGTCTTTTCTCATTCTTCTTCAAAGAAACCACCAAACAAACCCTTACTCCTTGATACTCGATTATAGCTTGTCCCAACTTCATGATCACACCGGAATTCCGTCAATCAAACTCAAACTCAAATAAAAAACAAAGCACAAATAGCAAACTAACTAAAAACGAAACACATATAGCAAACCAACTAAAACGAAGCAATCTTCAAATTTTGCTTAACAGCAATCTTCATACCATCGCAACCAGCACAAGTTTCTTTCACTTTCTTCTTCATCGCAGCGGAACATCATTCTTAACAAGCTAGAAACACCTCGTTGTGCTCTATACAACTTGCTAACCAAACACAAAACCAATATTCTTTAACTCATCACCGAGCATTGTAGCTTATCTTCATAATTTCTTCACTGAGCATTGTAGCTCAAACTCAACTCTTGTTTACCTACTTCACTTGCAGGATTTCCACTTAACACCACAAATTCCACCCCTGAATTACTTCACTTCTCTTTTCAAATCCCCACACTGGGATATCTTCACTCAACTCTAGCCAAATCCCCACTGGGATTGCTTCACTTGAACTTGCAGACTTTAGCCTACAATCTTGTTTCACGCACACAACCTTGTGACGTCTCTTCCACAACTCATAGGCTTAACCTCCTTTTGTTGTCTTCTCACACATCACCCCTTGGTGATTACTTCTCTTACTTCACAACCTTACTGTTGTATTCTTACTTCTCTTCTTTTCTTCTTTTCTTCCAGTCACGCTATTGTTACGTAACCTTCACACTTCTTTGTTCGTCAAGATTCTCTCACAATCTTTGCCTTGTTATGCTTCTGCCACAAGCAATAACTAACACAAAGTCTGCCACACTTTGTAAGACTTCCAAGTTTCTGCCACAAACTCTTCAACCTTCCAACATGTTTGAGCTTAATAAGATACCATCCTCCCTTAAGCTCAAACATCACCACCCAACTTTCTTTGTAATTCTAAGTTTTTGAATTGATCACCTCAATCAAACCGTACTAGCCTGTTTGCAATACCAGATTTGATCCTTTATCAAACTGTACCATCCTCTGACTACAATACCAACTTTGATCCTTTCGTCTTTTTCGAATCCATGACTTAACCCTTCAAATCAACCACTCACCCAAAGATTTTCTCCTTCCAAGATCAACCAATGCTCTGTCACAGCAACCCTTGCTTTCTACCTCAACAATCATCAAATCTGCTTTCTGCAACGCCTTTGCCAGCAAATTGTCACACTTCTTTACTGTTATAACCCTTTTGTCACGCTCACTGTCACAACTGTGACCCTTCTCTTTTGTTACGTTTCTGTAACAATTCTTCTTAACTGTTTTGTAACAACTCCTCTGTCACAGTTCTGTAACAACTACTCACCGTGATTGTTCTCTGTAACACATCACATACTGTAACAAACCTTCATAACACTTTTTCTTTCCTTCCTTTTTTTTTTTTTTTTTTTTTTTTTTTTTTTTTTTTTTTACGCTGGTTCTTACCTGATCTTAGGGTTGTGAAACCCTAAAGCTGTAGCAAACGTCGCCCCATAACCGAGCAACCACAACCTGCCGTACACCTTAGGTAAACACCAACTCCATTAACCATCATCGTCTTCCATCGGCATAACTCTTCTCGAGCTATCATCCACAGTCACGAATCATCATCGTTTCTACCAACAGCTATCTGAACTTCGAACACAACAGCAACTTTGCTTTCTTCTTTTTCTCTCAAACAACAACTACCAGAACACGGCATCATTACTAAATTCTGTCGGCATTCCATGTACGATCTCCGTTTTGTCCTCGGCCCACCAAGTCTCCTTCTTCATCGTACCTTCTATAAACCAACATCCTGGACCTCCATCACCGATCAGCAGCAACATCTTGTTATCTCAACTTCATACTCGAGCCACCAAACACAAGCAGCTTCTTCTTCTCAGCCTTGGAACTCATCAAAACGTTATTCTTCTCCTTGAGCTTCTATGAATCACCATCGCAATCACCTCCAAGTAAGTAAGCATTAGTTAACACCAACAAGAATACTCTATCACAGCAACCTTTGTTGACTGCAGCATCAACTAAGCATATCAACAGAGATAGACTCCAGTAAACGGCAACAGACTCCATGGCTTCCTTCTTGTCTTCAAATTCTCGTGCATGATAACTCTAACCCTAACGACTCAGTTAACTCATCTCAGATCTCTTCTCATATTAACAGCAATCACCACCTTCCATCAAAGGAATTCAATGGCATCAAGCTAGTTTCAGTCCCTGTTTCACCATCTGAGATACATCTCTTCAGCTCAACTACGTATAGCAACACGACTTTGACAAGTCTTCTTTCGAAGCCTTCTCGTTCAGGTAAAAAACTCGACAACGTACATCACAACTCCATTGATTCCAACAGCAGCTTCTCTTCTCCTCCATCGAGTTTCATCACCAGCTCGAGCTCTTTCTTAGTCACCACTGCCAACACCTAGCATCAACATCATCTCCTCGTATAACAGCAGCACTAATGCTTCAACGTCTTCACGAACAAACCCTAAACAGCTCCAACTTTTTTTTTATCACAACTTCTGGAACCTTGATGAAGACAAACACCAACAAGCCTTCAAACACTTCTTTCATCTTCTTTGTCACGAACAAATCTCTTTTTTTTACTTCTTTAAAACCTCTCGAACCCTAACAGTACTTTGCACAACCAGCTTCTTTAACTTTTCTCTTAAACTCTAAAACGAAAAACAATGGAACTTCTCCAACTCTTTCTCCTTCTCCTCTCCCTGCCTCTCACCTTGCTCTGATACCACATGTAGGATCGAGCAGGAGAGAGGAGAGCACACGCGGAAGCAATTAAAAGACTACATTGATAATCGGTTTGGTGTACACTCTCTCATGGCTTAACAGCCTACTTATAGTCTCACAAACTTGACAATCACTCAAAGTACTTTCCTAATACAAGCAAACTCTAAATAAAGCACACATTCCTAACATAACACAAACTCTAAATAGAACTCTTCTAGAACTCTCTAGAACCGACACAACTTGCTCTTCTAGTTAACCCAAACTTCCAAATATCGCACCTTGTATCAACTGTTCCTGTTTATCCAACTTGACTGCGTCAACTGCAGATAGTTGATCCATTCCATCGTATCAACAACACTTGTTGATCCACGAACCAAATCCATATCTTGGTTTAACTTCCAACACTCTTCATAATGGAAAAAGGTGTGCATTGCACTGTGAGGTAAAGGGGAACGTACCACTTGCTGAAAACTGAAAGCTAGAACCCTCTGGAGGGTTCTCCATGTATCCTTGGAAGACGTAGGAGAAGGAAAATGCACTGGCATAATTGTGGTACATGTCCAAGTAGAAAAAAGAAATAGTTCATTTGTCTCGCCATCGAATATACACATTTTCGCAGAGCTCTTTCAACGAAACAAGACTGTTCATGTGAGGAATCGCTTGAACGTACACATTGTCGCGTTTGTCTCCATCCCAATATTTTTGCAAAGTTGACGTCTTTGGGTCATAACAACAAAGATTGCTCGTTCCATTTTGCCACAATAGAACTGTGTTCTTCTTGGTAATGACGAACGGTGTGTACATAACATCGCCTTCCCATGCTATCCTGTACTCTTTACTCCAACTCCATGTCTGGTCGTAATAATACCCTTTCCGTTGTTCTTTCGCTTTGCGGTAAGTACTAGTACATTTGCTAGTCTTCTTAAATGCCCATATGTCTAGGCGTCTATCTTTCGTATGAACAACAGATAAGTTACCTCCCAGGAGAATGAGTTCGTAATGGTGATAGTCCCTATCACTAGGATCAAAAGGAGGTGATGGGATGGGCCAGAATTTCTCATCGACCAAACTGAAAGCTATAATCTTACATTCTCGTCTAAGATAACCTTTCCCTTTGATCCAATGAAGAGCTCCGTTCGCAAAGATGCCTGATCCGTCAACTGAGAAGACGCTAGGGACGTTTTTTACGTCTCTCCAACCAAAGTGACTCCCAAGAGTATATACCTCAACGTATGCTGCCCAGTTTTGGAAATAGATTCCAACAACCTTGTACTCATTAGTTGATTTTACGTAGCCAAATCCAGCTACTGTAGGTTCCCGACCCCGGTTCACCATCTGAGGAATATCAGCGGCCTCTCCGGTTATGGGATTATTACATATAAAGGCCGGACGATCTGTAGCATATCTATAAAATGGCATTTTATAGCAAACCAAACCATTGCATGAACCAACAATGAAATCCGGTTCCGAAATAACCCTTCCAGGGGATAATAATGTTGTAAGTGTATTCTCGGAATAATAATGTTCTATAGTAGTTTCGTATTTGGGATCTCCGTAACAGAGTTTTTCTTTATCCGCAGCTCTCCACGGATCGACATATCTAAACGTGAAAAGGAGACCTACCTTGTTACCGATGATCGTTCTCCATGTTTTGCATACTCGTTTACTCTGCAAGTTGGATTCAGTGTCTAAGCGATCAAATATGTCTTCTAGGATATCTGTCGGAAGAGTCTCCATTCTTACGCTTAAAAAATTGTTTGTTTATGTCTATATGATATAATCTATAAGAAGGTTCTCTAACAGGTTAGGGTTTGATTAATCTTCTCCGTCTCCGCTTCTCTGTTGCTGCTACCTCTTCAATATACCGGAAACAAAAATGAATTTAGGGTTTAAAAGAGCTTACGGTTTGGTATAAAAGATAAGGCTGCACATGGGCCGGTACGGTCCGGGTTTCTTATGAACCCGGTACCTGTACCTGGAGTTGACCGGTACCTCATTTTGAGGATCGATACCTGTATCTGGATTTGTATCTGTACCTATAAAACCGGTCGGTTCAAGATCGGTACCGGGTTTTTACCCATAATCGAACATATTCCTAAAACTAATAGATATACAACGGACGATAAGTCATTGAATATCATGAGTGGGTTTGGTTATTGTCACTCAAAGAACGAGTACAAGATTTGTAGAGCGTACACGCAGTGCGGAAAGCGAAGGACGAAGACTCGTGTTCAAGTTTATACAATTGGTGGTGATCATTATCAAGGTAAAGAAAACAGATGTGATTGTTCTCCCTTGGATAGTTCTGGGAGAGAAAGAACTTCTCTATTTATATTGATGTGATATATGGGAGTATTGATTGTACAATATTCTCTGGCTATACGATTTACATAAATACAGAAACAAGAAAATCCTAATTGATTATGACAGAACTTGTTTCCTTATCTTGGTGAGTTTTCCTTTTCTTTTGAAACTCTTCCAATTTGTAGGTGTCGACACAATATCTCTGGCTGTCGACACAATATCTCTGACACGCCCCCTCAAGCAAATGTCTGTGCCAACAAGATTGAGCTTGTCTCGTAATAGTATAAACCGTGGAGTAGAAAGACCCTTGGTTAGGATGTCGGCAATCTGATCTTGTGACGATATGATTCTGACAATAAGTTATTTCTTAGAAACCATGTCCCTCACAAAGTGAAAATCAATTTCAACATGTCTACTGCGGGTATGAAATACTGGATTGGCAGTCAAATATGTCGCGCCTATGTTATCGCACCATATAGTATGAGGAGAAGCTAGAGGAATGTTGAGCTCACGAAACAAGGAATGGAGCCAAACTAGTTCAGACGTTGCAGTTGCAATGGCTCGGTATTCAGACTCCGTACTCGATCTAGAAACTGTAGGCTGCTTCTTGGAGCTCCATGAGATAAGATTATTGTCGTAGTAGATAGCATAACCACCTGTCGATTTTCGATCATCTAGCGAACCTCCCCAATCTGCATCTGTGAAGATTGATAGCATTGGAGGAGAATTACTGTAAAACTGCAGCCCGAAATTAAGTGTATGCTTTAAATACCGCAATATTCTCTTTACCAAAGCCCAGTGCTCTGTGGTTGGACTGTGAATAAACTGACATGCTTTGTTTACCACAAATGATATGTCTGGACGTGTTAGCGTCAAGTATTGGAGAGCCCCCACCGTGCTGCGATACATAAAAGTATCTTGAAAAGGTTCTCCTGAGTGCTTTGTGAGACGAGTGTTGGCTGCAATAGGAGAAGAAATAGGCTTGGCGTTTTGCATATTCGTTCTTGTAAGAAGGTCGACAATATACTTCTGTTGAGACAAAACTAAACCCTTTGAGTTTGTGGTAGCCTCAAGTCCAAGAAAGTAGCTAAAAATGCCTAAGTCTTTGAGTGCGAATTCTCCTCCAATCAACGAAATCATACGGGAAATGACACCTGAATTGTTGCCGGTAACTAATATATCATCCACATATACTAGAAGATAAACAACCACATTACCATCTTTATAAATAAACAAAGAAGGATCAGTTCTAGATCCCTGGAAACCAATGGTAAGTAAAAATCGATTCAGTCGAGTGTACCATGCCCGCGGCGACTGTTTTAACCCATATATAGACTTCCTTAGCTTACAGACATGTGTAGGATGGGAAGAATCGATGAAACCCAGTGGTGACTCATATAAACTTCCTCGTCGAGAAGTCCGTTAAGAAATGCATTGTTGATATCAAGTTGTCGAATAATCCATCCTTGAGATACAAAGAAGAGCAATAATGGTACGTAAAGTAGTGAACTTCACTACGGGACTGAATGTAGTTGTATAGTCAACCCCATATTGCTGATTAAACCCCTTCGCAACGAGTCTAGCTTTATGACGAGCAATTGTTCCATCCGCATGTCGTTTTATAGTAAATACCCATTTACTTCCAAGCACATTCATGGATGGAAGGCGAGGAACCATAAACCATGTACCGTGTTGAATATGAGCATTAACTTCATCCGTCATAGGGTATCGCCATTTTGGATGCTTGAGAGCTTGCGAAGCACATGTCGGGATAAAATTATCGTTTTGAACCTCGCTGACTAGAGCTAACGGATAACGGTTTGCAACCAATACTTTCTTCTTGAAGATCCCCGATTTGGAGCGAGTATGCATTCCTTGTGAAGTGGTAGTATTCGTGGGAAGAGAAATAGCAGTACTTGAGGTTACGGACCAGTGCGTGTGTGGTAACCACTTCCAGTTGAGTCTCGTTCCCAGCTGTAGGTGTCGGAGCTGGTGTGGCTTCATTTATGATCGGCGGTTCTTAGACAGGAGCACTCGAAGTTTCGGAGAAGATGTCGATGATGTCGATGATGTATTTGCAAATGAAGTTTCGACAATGGTGGGTTCTCATGCGAGCATCGGTACAAACAGAGTGGGGAGTCAGTATATGTGTTGTTGTGTCGTGTAGGTGGAGCAATCACCTCGACCCCTGCAAAGGGGAAGAGAGACTCATCAAATACAACATGTCGAGCAATAAACATGCGTCTTTGAGTTGGTTCATAACACTTATAACCATGATGCATGAATGTAGCCCAAAAATGTACACCTAATCGATCTGTAATCCATCTTGTGTTTATTATAAGGACGTAAATAGGGGTAGCATGCACAACCGAACACTTTAAAAAACTGATAGTCTGGTTTCTTTCGAAAAAGGACTTCTAATGGGGATGAGTTCTGCAATGTAGGAGTAGGTAGTCTATTTATCAGATACACTAAAGCAGCCTCAAAAGCATGATCCCAAAAATGAGTTGGAACTCTTGCATGAGCCATTAAAATAAGACCGGTATCAACAACATGTCGATGCTTCCGTTCAACCGCACCATTCTGCTCGTGTGTATGAGGACATGAAACTCTGTGTTCAATCCCAAACTTAGTAAAATATGATTCTAGTTTCTGAAATTCACCTCCCCAATCAGACTGAACTGCTTTGATAGTAGTAGAAAACATGTTCTCTACCATTGCCTTAAACTTCTCAAAAATTCGAAACACATCTGATTTAAAAGTGATTGAGTAAATCCAAGAATACTTTGAAAAATCATCCATAAATAAGACATAATATTCTGAACGAGACGTTGATATAGTAGGTGAAGGACCCCAAACATCTGTAAATATTAAATCTAGAGGAGCTTGAGAGATTGAGTGAGTCATGCTTAATGTTTTTCGATGACTCTTACCCAATTGACAAGCTTCACAGAAATTAGACTTACTACTGTTACTCACAGGTAACTTATTTTTATTTAAGATAAATTGAACGATTTTATAGGATGGATGTCCCAACCGATGATGCCATACTTCTTGTGTTGTCTTCTCC
Organism: Papaver armeniacum; assembly: GCA_023531295.1. Classification (NCBI taxonomy): domain Eukaryota; kingdom Viridiplantae; phylum Streptophyta; class Magnoliopsida; order Ranunculales; family Papaveraceae; genus Papaver; species Papaver armeniacum. The sequence continues at coordinate 111,429 of JAJJWW010002693.1, read as the reverse complement.
CCATTTTAAATGAATGCCTTCCTTGATTGACTAGATATTGTAGAAGGAAGGTGATACAGACCATCTTTACTCTTGCCTGCTAGAAGAACTTTCCCCGACGTACGATCCTTAATATAGAAAACATCAGGATGAAATTCAAAATAAGCATCACTATCTTTGGTAAACTGTCGTACAGATAATAAATTTTTCTTTACTGTAGGAACATGAAGTATATTGCTTAGTTTGAAAGAATGGGATTGTGCATCAAAAGAAGAAGACCCTATATGAGTTATTGGCAAACCTGAACCATTCCCAATAGTAACAACGTCATTTCCATTGTATTTAGCACGATGTTGGATGTTTCTCAGGTCATGGGTAACATGATGGGTTTCTCCTGAGTCTGGATACCAGGATGGATCCATATAATTGTAGCTAGGAGCATGAGTTGCAACATTGGCAGCAGCTGAGTCAGTACGGTTTCCTCCTTCATTAAAACGGTTGTAGCAGTTGAGTGCAGTATGCCCATATTTGTTGCAGATCTGACAGATGGAAGGGGGTGAAGGTTGATAGAGATACCCGGGATGGTTATTGCTCCCACCACGGCCGCGTCCACGACCACGACCACGAGTATTGTTGTTTCCTCCACGATTAGGCATTGGTTGTTGGTTGCGATTCTGAGCATGAGCAGCGGAAAACGGTTGCCTCTGAGTATTGTTAACAGCAGGAGTGGCTAGTTCAGCAACATGTTGATCTGCTAAACGAATTTCATGGCTAAGCAAGTATCCTTAAAGGTCAGCAAACAAAACAGGTTGAGCACGTGTGGTCATAGCTGTAACAAATGGACCGTATTCAGGGCCAAGTCCATTGAGAACATACAAAACAAGCCGTGAATCGAAATTGGCCGAAATAGCAGCTAATCATCAAGATAAAACTTCATTTTTGTAAGATAATCAAGGATACTCAATGCACCCTTCTTGGTGTTCACTAACTGCAATGAAAGCTGCATCATACGAGCTTAAGAGTTGGAAGCAAATATTCTTTCTAGTCTTTGCCATGCCTCTCGAGAGGTCGTCACTCCAAGCATTTGAGTGTGTACACTCTGTGACAGAGAGGATAGAATACCACTGAGCAGCAGTTGATCCTTTTGTTGCCAGGTCAAAAACTCGGATTAGCATTCCAAACGACTTGATTGCATCGGGTAGCATTACTTCAATGGTGGCAGGTGGGCAAGGATTTGATCCGTCCAGAAAACCCATGTAATCATGGCCACGAACAAAGGCCATGATTTGAGATTTCCACAGCAAGTAGTTACCTTCATCCAGTTTGATAGTTAATACGTGATTGAAGTTGAAAGAGGATGAAGCCATTTGATTGAATTGAAAAAAAAATGAAAGAAGAACAGGTGATCCCAAGATTGATAACCCTAAGCTATCTCGATACCATATCAAGGTAAAGAAAACAGATGTAATTGTTCTCCCTTGGATAGTTCTGGGAGAGAAAGAACTTCTCTATTTATATTGTTGTGATATATGGGAGTATTGATTGTACAATATTCTCTAGCTATACGATTTACATAAGTACAGAAACAAGAAAATCCTAATTGATTATGACAGAACTTGTTTCCTTATCTTGGTGAGTTTTCCTTTTATTTTGAAACTCTTCCAGCTGTAGGTGTCGACACAATATCTCTGGCTGTCGACACAATATCTCTGACAATCATGAGTGGAGAAACAAAGACGAATCCAGTTCAGTTTCCTTAATTGGGTTCAGGAATAGGTACCTTCGCAAATGGAGCTCTTCACTAGACGGATGTAATTAACAGTAAGCACAAGAAAATATGTTCGATTATAGCCTTCGACTTAGAAGATGAGAAGTTCCAAACTGAAAGCCAAAATCTTATAGTCTCGTCCAGGGACACCTTTCGTGTTAATCCAATGAAGAGCTCCATTAGCAAAGATGCCTGACTCATCAACCGAGAAGACGCAAGGTATATTCCTGTAGTTGCGGAAAATCCCACAACTACACCCAATGAAGTGATAAGAACACAAATTCTAAGTCATGGTAATGATATTATACACCTCTTGACACTAGATATGATCTTCAAACAAGCTTTTATATTGAGAATATGATGTTCTTACAAATATCACAAAGGTTCAAACATATAACAATGGAGATGATAAACAAAGGCTCAAACCTTTAATGGTTTCTTCTCTCTCTTCTAAGAATGGTTTTATTTACTCTCGCTTTTGATCAATTCTTCTCTTATAACCGACCCCCCCCTCCTTATCATTTGAATCCTTATATAGGCAAATATATCAGTAGAAGACAATTGAGGATCACATGCAAAATCTTTGTTGGTTGATCTCTGCTTAATCTGTCTTATTCACCAGGCTTTGGGGAGACGTCGCTATCCTTCGCGTTGATGCTTCGTGCTCTTCTTGGTGGATATCGTGCTATGCTTGTCGTTTGGTTATTCTTCATGCTTATTTCCTCTTACCGTAGAATTGCTCTTCGCCTAGTTTCTCTCCTCGTCGTGTTGATGATTATCTTGGTTGGGGCGAGGTTATGGGTTTGTTCTTGTGCGATATTTCTCCCCAACACTTTGCCTCTTCTCGTGTTATACTTCTGTAAGTGGAATAATGCGAGAATCCTTTGGTCAATTCTTCGGGTCAGACCCGTCTTTTCATTTTCACTACTTTTTCCAACATTCTTCCATGATTTCCGCATAACAGCAACACGTGTTAGCGGTTTCTTCCACTTTTGGCGGCACGTCTTTACTGCTTCCTTCGGATAAATATCTAAGAGAGAGGTAAAAAGTTTTTTTTTTTCCCTGCACCCCTTTCTCTCTTCCCTATTCATCTTGTTTTTTCGAATTCTTTCCTTCAGCCTTCTTTATTTCTGATTTTCATGGCAGATCAACAAATACTTTCTCCTGTCGCTGCTGCTCCATCACTTTCTGGGCAAGTTTTTGTCATTTTTCCTCAGTTACTTGTTTTTTCATGAGTATGACTTTCCTTTTGGCTTTGTCGTTAATTTAACATTCCTATACTGATTCCCCTGAATAAAAAACAATGTAAAGCAGAAAGCCGCTAAGAAGTGGATCGACGTTCTGAAAGAATATCAAACTATTCTTGGGGACAAAGGCTTCGCAATTACTGTTCCTCCTGGTTCGTCGCCTGTTGTTCCTTTGAGTGAGAAGGATATTTTAGAGGGTTCATGGAGCGTGACTCGCATGCCTGTCGCAATCGGACAGTTAAAAGCTGGTCTCCCGCTTCCTCTTTTTGATACCGAGATTCCTTTACTATCAGATTCTTGAAAGGATGAATCGAGCCGCTTATCAGCTTAGTAGGGACGGGATTCGCATCATTCGTGAATTTTCTCTTAGAGCAACTGGTGTTGGGAAGTCTCTTTGCCCTGACGTAGTAGATCCTTACGATCCTGCAGACTATACTGTTGAGTCCTTCTTTCAATAATATAATGTGAACTGGTCCGTGAAGGATGGTTCGCGTTGGGGTATTCGCTTGAATAGAGTTAAGTTGAAGGAAGGTGTGGAGAAGCTTATGAGCCTCGTGGATCAGCATAGCAACACGAATTCCCTCCTTCGGCATTCTAGTGATCCTAATTGGATGAATTTCTTCTTGATCATTGAGGGTCCTCTTCAATGGGGTCGGGAAAGGCGGATGGGACTCCTGCGCTGCTCCGGATATTTCTCTTGTGGAACCTGGTACTCTTGCATATTGTCCTTGGAAATTCAATTGGCCTGACCGAGAAGATTGTGTATGGGCACCTTCTTTACTCCCTTATTCTTTGTTTTTTGTTTATCTTGTGATTCTTATGTATCTTCTTTGGGTTTGTAGTTAGCGAAAGAAATCATTTCGCTTGAAAATAAAGCGAAGGCTGTTGCCGAGAAGAAGAGCAAATATCTTGCAGATGCGAAAATGGGAAAGAAATCTTCGCGTTCAAAGAAGGTTGTGTGATTATGTCGTCTTGTAGATGTGTCCGTTTCACTTTCTGAGGCTAAGTTGATTTCCTTGTGTTTTAGTCCCTTCCTGAGGGGGAGGAGGTCGAGGATGGAGTGGGCGAAGTCTCTAAGGGAGAAGATGAGAAGCCTGATCACAAAAGCCCCTCTAGTTTGCACAAATATAAGAAGGCGAAGATAAGTAAATTTAGCCAGACTTCAACTAGGCCTAAGTGAAAAGGCGAGGGTACCCCAAGTATTACCTCAAGCTATAACTTTTCCTTCATATAAGTCCTTTCCCCGAAAGTGATTGTCTATGGACTGAGTCGAGACAATACAACAAATCGGTTCACACTTTGTGTGATCGTCTATGGATACGAGATCGAGACAATACAACAAAAAAGTGTGTTTACTTGATACAAAGGTTCGGACTTAACCAAACTCAATAGGATTCATGTATCAAGTAAATAGGAATTAACGTTTGTGCAATTTACTTTAATTATAATAAAACAATTATAATGCGGAAATATAAAGTAAATGACACAGCAAGATTTTGTTAACGAGGAAACCGCAAATGCAGAAAAACACCGGGACCTAGTCCAGAATTGAATACTCTCAGGATTAAGCCGCTATACAAAATAATACCAACTTCGTATAGTTGAGACCAAGCAACTAAACCTATAGTTCACCTAGTTCCGTCTGTATTCCCACGCCTCCAACCTGTAAACATGTCATGTACTTAGACCAATTCCTTTGGTTCGTATTCCAAACAGTAAAGGAACAACAAATCTGTTTGGTATCAACTCTCTTCAACCAAGTGATATGAGTTGCGCAAAGGTTCCCTTGTTTATCTTAACATAAACTCCTTTGTCAGGTTCCAAGATCTATCTTATGTTCAATCACCTAAAGGTAATCGCTAAGATTAAGCCAACAACACTCTTCGACCAAGTGATATGTGTTGATGCCGATCTTCCTCAACTATTCTATCAAAATACCCAAAACGATAAGTCAATTATAGTTGGATCCTCTTTTCCCAAACAAGTATTGTGCACACCAAAAAGATTGTAAAAGCCAAGTCAGAAATCTTCAATATCTTCTTTGTCTTTAAATCTTCTTAGATCTTCAATAAACACACTGCACACAAACTACTTGAATCTCTTGTGATCAATCACACACAAAAACGAATCTGTTAATAATGGATTATCACGGGATCGTCTTTAGATCTAACAATAGTCTAAAGATCCCTGTCAAAACCTGTAACTAGTTTGAGTGAATCTTATATCAGAAGAGAAGATTCTCAAGCATAAAAAACTAGGTGCAATCAAAGTTCAACCACCGTTAGTCAATCAAATCAATACGAAAACTAAAGATAAATCGCAATATTTCCCACCAATGGGTCGCGCTAGAGCTTCTCAATACCAAAGAAGACTTTAAATTGAGCGGCCGTAAAAGATTTCACCTAATTAGATTACTCTCCTCTCCGAGAGGCGCTTCACCAGTAACAAAGACAAAAGAGTAAGTCTATGTCACGCATGATTAGTTTGCTAGAAATACAAACTCAAAGTATTTATAGACAAGGAAGTTTGGACACCAAGGAATTTCCAAAACTGAAAATATTCTCAAGATATTTTCATTACTCCACCAAATTCGGTTTTCATAATTCCTTTGAATGCACTGTCCAAAAATAATGATCGAAATCTCCTTGGAAAATCTTTAATTAGCAAATGCACATTACTAATTCTTATTTTCCATATATAATTAAAAACTTAATTAAAAAGATTCTTAACTTATTTAATTTGATTTTGGGATTTACTTCCTTCTTAGCCGTTAAGGAATATCTTTGAACAAAATAGAATAAGCATTAATGCACCGTGTTCAAAGTGTGTCGACATCTTACTATTGCAAGTCTTTTCCATGCTTGCTCACTTGAAACCGATTTACCACACTTCCAAACAAGTTTATAATTGGTTCATCTAACTTTAAAGAACTACGTGATTGGTTAAGTAACACTCAATCACAACTCATGGGTTTACGGTTCTGCCAAAACAAGTTTCGGTTCTACCTCCATTTGAGTATTGTGCATAGTTACACTAGCTTACCAAAGATACGGCTGACTAGGTACTAGGATCGGTTCCCCACATATATTTGGTATCTAACTTGTATGCACTGCACATGTTCATAGGATTGGTTCCCCCTTCCCAAAAACGTGTTGCACATGTTCATAGGATCGGTTCCCCTTTCTTCCATAAACCTTGCTGCACCTCATACAAGGATCGGTTCCCCTTGTGATGCACTGCACTTCTTACTAGGATCGGTTCCCCTCTTCCCAGTAATAAGTTCAGACATACACAACCCGATCATACCCCAGGTGATTACTTAAGATCGATTTCACTAATAAAAATCATACAAATACATAAGTCAGGCCTTATGTGAATAGTTTTACCAAGAACACAAACAAGTCATGAACGGTTATACTAATCACACATATTGGTCGTCCATAAGATATGCAATGAAGAACAGCCCCAATAACGCCTGGCTATTCCCTTTTCGGTTCACAACACATATCATGAACTTACTTCCTTAGAACACATGTAAACATTGTTCCCTAGGATGAAATCCTCACCTCATACCATACATAATCACAATAGCATTCATACGATTATGTCGATGTCTTATATACGAAGTTTAATGGTTAAACAAGAAACTTCATATTGTATTCCTTAATACTATGTCTATCTAGAGTGTTCATGCTTCGTAATATGTTTTCAATATGCACGACTTGAAAGATACGTTAAGGAATGAAACAGTTCAAGTCAAATATCACTAACCTCAAGTGGAAGGATTATGTTGTCGTTGTAGCTCCGCACTTCTTCACTTCTTCAAGTCTTAGCAATACTTGTAATGTCTCACCCTAATACTTTCAAGCTAACCTATACGAAGTTGACTCTAGTACATTTAAATCAAGCGACTCTTAAATGAGTTTTGCTTCACTAAAATATGACAACCAAACTTGACATACCAACGCTTGGTGGGTTCAACCGAGCAATGCTCTAACAATCTCCTCCTTTGTCAATTTTAGTGACAAAACTCTTACAATCATATGGATAAACAAATTACAATAATTCATTACACATACGCTTGATTCCCGAATCCACAACACAAAACCTGCATTCATTCAATCCTCAAAAATGCAGCAGCTGCACTATAATAACAAAGCTTATACTCCCCCTAAAGGTGAGCTACGTAGATTTTCAATCCGCACATCTTTGTTATCCCATTCACATGATATGTTACTCCCCCTTAGTCTGTGCTTTTTCTCATTCGTTAGATAAACGTTCAAGCACAATTGTCCTCTTCCCTAGTGACACCAATCAACCATAAATTGATACCAGCATCACTTGTTTACTCCATATATTTCTCCCCCTATTTGTCACAAAAATGACAAAGAAGCGAACAAATAAAGGATAACCCGAAAAGGATCTTACAAATCTCAAAAATAGACTTGCAACCTGTTGAGTCAAGCACGAGGGTTTTACACACCATTTTTAATAACCAATATCAAAACTGAAACTACAAGTAATTACGTTTTGATATGTTATCATGGAAATATTTGCCCGAAGCAATTTTCCCAACTAGTTTAGCAATCAAAAATCAACTAAGAAAGTTAGTCCCTTTGCTAAACCGATTGTATAAATACAACCGCTTTATTCGATAAGACCAAAACGAAGATAAACTCCATTTTTCTCATCAGGTTCTAATTATCCATATAACTTAGACCTTTAGATTTCAAACAAGCCAAATACTAGGTTAGTTAACTAGCATTTCCTTGTTTAGGCTTTCGGCTAGAATTGAATAACCGAAACCTCCACTTTGATAAGTCTAACTAAGATCAGAATTAACTTAGCTTAGCTTATCCGGAATCGAATTGGACTAAACAACTCGTCCCGTCATCATATTCATTCTTTAAGACATAAATAATTCATACAAACCAATAAATCAACTTGCATAATTATTCATCTCAACTGGATACAATAGAAACAACATATATAAACCAAAGTTTCACTATTGCACCAAAATTTTGTAAGCTTAAACAATTGATACCACACAATAAAGAAAAATAACAATTGTTTTACTTAAATGGAAGCAATTGAATTAACATAGACATTAAAGTACCTCAATTGCACCAAATTTTGTAAGCCTAAACTATTGATATCACACAACAAAGTAAGATAACAAAAGTTTTACTTAACGGGAAACAATTGAATCACACACACATCCATACATATATAATGGAATAAACAAATCAATTGTATCAACAATTTCTTTTAAGCAAAAGCAATATATATATATCAAATAAAAATAGGCTTTTCTTAAAACAGGAAAACAATTAACTAACAAGATTGTTACCTCAATTTCGCATCCAACTTCTCCAAATATGATTCCATCGCTTTCTTCTTCCGGGAGAATTGATATCGAAATATCATCATGTTGTCATTCTCATGCCAAAAACAAAAGAATAACAACAACCAACCTTTACCAGAGAAAGGTTGAAAATCGGTTGCAAGCAAAAGTTGAAAACCGTCGAAACACATATGCTTTTATGCTAAACCAAAACCGATTCAACATATTGTGACTTTTTCACATATTGTTTCTACAGGAATCCCTCATGATCCTTTGATAAAGCCTACCAACTTGGGCTAGAACTTAATCCTGCTAATCAAAAAGTCACCCAAACCATAAGGGTTCACAACATATTATGAGATCGAATATCAAGGTAATAAAACCGAAATCAAACATCCCATAAACATACATAGCATATAAAATAAAGCATTAAAGTTCCGTCTATGTAAATCAAAACTATCACAAGAAAAAAATCAAATAACTTTATTCATAATAGTTTTATTCAATAGACTTATACAATCAATAAAGCAATAAAAAATTGATGTCTATTTTTCTAATACAAATCAATCCTTCATATCAATGCCACATGAAGGTAGGTTTCTATTTTCATTCTTCAACTTGTGAATTTATTCAAGAAGAAAACCTTGTTGCTTAACCAGAACCTCTTGCAGGTGAGAAATTTTCGTGAAGGATTCTGCAAGAGCATGTAGTTCTGTCTTTGATTTAAGTTTCTCAGAGCTCTTTCAATGAAACAAGACTGTTCATGTGAGGAATCGCTTGAACGTACACCTTCTCGTGTTGGTATCCATCCCAATATTTTTGCAAAGCTGACGTCTTAGGGTCATAACAGAAAAGATTGTTCGTTCCATTTTGCCACAATAGAACTGTGTTCTTCTTGGTAATGACGAACGGTGTGTACACAACGTCGCCTTCCTTTGCCGTTTTTCTTTTGCTTTGCCGTTAGTACTAGTACCTTTGTTAATCTTCTTAAATGCCCATATGTCTAGGCGTGTATTAATATGTTGATGCTTCGTATGAACAACACATAAGTTACCTCCCAAGAGAATGAGTTCATTCCGGCCAATCTCATCAAAAGGAGGTGATGGGATGGGCCAGAATTTCTCATCGGCCAAACTGAAATCTATAATCTTACATTCTCGACTAGAGAAACTTTTCCCTTCGATCCAACGAAGAGCTCCATTCGCAAAGATACCTGTCCCGCGGACTGAGAAGACGCTAGGGACGTTTTTATTGTCTCTCCATCCATGACGACTCCCAAGAGTATATACCTCAACATATGCTGACCAGTTTTGGAAATAGATTCCAACAACCTTGTATTCATTAGTTGATTCTACATAGCCAGTTAGAATAGGGGCATTCAACTCAAAACCAATTGGTAATGAGTGGAGAGGCCCAAAGGGATTATAAACCGCAAACCGCAGGATCTTAGATGCCCAAACAATGTGGGACTAATAATCTCAACACGCCCCCTCACGTGTAGCCTCGTTGGGTCTAACACGTGGACAATTAAAAGGCGCGATCAAATGACTCGTCGCAAATAGCCCGCTTCGATACCATGTTAGAATACGGGCATCCAACTCAAAACCAATTGGCAATGAGTGGAGAGGGCCAAAAGGATTATAAACCGCATGATCTTAGATGCCCAGACAATGTGAGACTAATAATATCAACATAGCCAAATCCACCTAATGTAGGTTCCCTACCCCGGTTCAGCATCTCAGGAATATAAACAACCTCTCCGGTTATGGGATTATTACATATAAAGTCCAGACGATCTTTAGCATATCTATGATATGTCACTTTAAGCTTATAGCGAACCAAACCAGTGCATGAACCAACCATGAAATCGGGTTCCGAAATAACCTTTCTAGGGGATAATAATTATGTAAGTGTATTCACGGAATACCATTTCTCTATAGCAGTTTCGTATTTGGGATCTCCATAGAAGAGTTTTTTTTCATCCGAAGCAAACGTGAAAAGGATTTCTACCTTGTTACCGATGATCATTCTCCAAGTTCTGCATACTCTTTTACTCTGCAAGGTGGGTTCATCGTCTAAGCGATCAAATATGTCTTCTAGGATATCTGTTGGAAGAGTCTCCATTCTTGCGCTTAGAATAACGTAATCAGTGTTCCTTTCACATGGATCTCGTATCAAATTCAGCTTGAAAACTCTGGAAGGATTTCAATGAAAAAAAGACAAGGAAGACGATAAACGCCTTGTTAGAATTTTAGGTTACATACCTCCAAGACCATTTTGTGAGAATTTTACCGATCAAAAAAAGAATTTTAGGTTACATACTCAAAAACCGAAAGAATATATAAAAAAATTTGTCTCGGCTTAATGAGTCGAATAATAAAGGTTAAAGTTTCCATGTCAGCATATTATGGGACGTTGGATTTTTCACATCCAATGCCTAAAGATTTTTGTTAAACATTTGTACCGCAATGGAAACACTCAAAGCAATTAGAGAAGGTCTTATATTGGTCAGAGAACTTAAGTTGCGCACCGTGGAAACTGAAAGTAACTCGCAGTATGCTATTTATAGTCCGCTCGGAGAATTAGAATCCTAGGAATTCAATTATGGGTAATCCAATTCTTGGAATTGGATTCCAATCCGAAAAATTTATGTTCGGTTGAGGTAATTCAGTTACCTTTGTTTTTACCCCGGAATCCAATTCCATTACATCATTGGACCAATGTAATGGAAATCTATCATTTTGGAGGGAATTGGATTCCTAGGAATTAAAATTCCCAATTACATAGAGTTCATTTTCCCGTTCGGTTCAAGGAATTGGACGCATTTCCTAGGAATTGGATTCCAAGATATACAATTCCTTGAAACGAACGGGCTCAATGTTGTACAGGTGAAATAGTTCCTTGTTGGTATTTTAAGTTCAGTGTTTTGGATATCAAATCTCTTGTGAAGTATTTTGATGAAGTGTAGTTTAGTCATAGATTCAGAAAATCGAACTTCGTGGCTGATTATTTGGCTAAAGCTGCCTTCTAGTGTTGTAAATCTGTTAAAAGGTGAATTAATGGGGAGAGGTTACCCCAGGTTTGTTAAGCTCTAGCTTTTGTTAATAGAATTTTGGTTACCGTACCATGCGTTAACGTCCGGATGTTTTTGATAATTTGCGGTGTCGTTTATTCACGTCGCATCGTGTCCGCTTCATTGCTTCTCATGTTGCCAATACTGAATGTTGAGCTGAAATTTTAATGACTGACCGATCTCATGGCTTTATTTACCGGTTTCACTGTAGTGCAATGATAAAGTCGATACTGTGACCCGAGTCTTCGGCTATTTCGCCAAATTCTTTACCCATTAAAAGAAAAAGACCTATCTCACGGGCTAGGCCCCTGGCCAACTCACCTGGGCTAAATGCTAGAGTCCCATGACCATGACTTTTTTTTTTTTTTTTTGACCGAGATTCCAATTTAACAGCACCGCCAAACAAAAACCCCCAAACCGATCCCTTTCCTTCTCTATCTCCTCATCTCTCTTCTCAACAGCGCCGTCAAAAAAAAAAAAAAACAACCCTAAACTAGTGATGGCATGTAGATCGATTTTAATAGGTCGTCCCAGAAAACCCAATCGAAACCCACTTTCAGATGATTCTTGGAGCACAGTTGATAAAGGTGATGAGAAATTTAATGTCAAAGATTTCAAATCCGTGAAAGAACTAGATGAGTTTTCGAACAGGTTTCGCTCAGCTTGTGTTCAATTACAGGGTGAAGAGTATGCTGATTTGAAACGTGGATTGCATTTTGCTTGTTCTTGAACAAGGTGAAGAAGATCAAAAGTTCTACGATTGCGTTATTGTATCGGTGAGTTACTCAGTGACCGATTTAACTGTTGATTAAGAAATCTGAAGCTTAGTGAATGGCTAAGTGACGGTTTTATTGGGGGTTCTTGTTTGTAGTGTTTAACTATGTTTTTAATTCTATTAAATTGAACTCTGCTTGAATCTATTAGGTCATAGAACTTTCAAATTGGTTTTTCATATTGGTTGTCATGCTGAAATTTAGTGGGACTTTACTCATTAGGATTTAGTGGTACTTTACTGCAAATGTGGAAATTTAGTGGAGGAGCTCTTACGTATACAGAGGCACATTTTTGGCAACTATGATTTTTTCCTCTCAAAAAGCAGCAAAATTTGGTATGCTAAAACACAATGTTTAGTCTGGTACATTGTTTAATGATGCAGTTTCTTAGTATTGATTGTGAAGAATTGCATTCGACTTTGTTGTGCAGAGATTTTCTGAGTTGAGCTGCTACTATTTATTGGTTCCACTGAGTGGTCTTTTTCTAGTATGTACATTATCCCCAAGTAAATTACATCAATAGATAGTTCTGAAATGTTTGCTTCTTGATATTGAGTTCGAAGAGCCTGAAATGGGATTCAGTTTAACTCAGTGCTCTTAATATTAATAGTAAGTTATACCCGTAAGTCGATGCCGATTCCATAACCTGCCGAGTGGTGGGTGCCTCATAGCCCTCTATAGATCGTATTATAATCCAGAAAATTGAGTTTCTCTATTTCAATGCATCCCCCAAGCTCATTCTAGCATCGCAACATGTTCATTTGAATTGTCTTAAGGTCTTATGCCCGTCTAATGCATTTGTCTGTCCTGCTCCATTAACATCTTCTTCTTCAATAATGCTGCTATTTGCTTCTATGGACTTATTTAAGCTGATTGTATTTTCTTTTATTGCATGTTTGGATTGGCTGGGTAAGTATTTTTGTTTGTAGAGGAGAAACGGAATACCGCAGCTTTGGACTGACTAGGTGTCTAAGTTGAACTGGTTTTGGTGTATATCATGTAGTTCTGTTCATATGGTGAAATACAAGATGCGTGGAGAGATTTGTGTTTGGCAGGATTTGTATCAGCAGTTACTGTTTCCGTTGTTATAGTTAGTTGTATCCTGCATTATCCTGAAGTTGACATATATGATGGAACTCATCTTTCACTTCGTTAACACAAATTTAATGATTTTATTTTGATAATAAAGTGATTCTTGATTTCAGGCAGGACATGGTCCATTTTGCACTGACAATCATGGAATTCAAACGTAGCTGAGGAAAACAAACTCCCATTGCTTTGCACAATAATGTATATTAGCTAGTGGTTGGTTCTTTTTTTGTTTTGCCATGTTGTCAGAGTATTATCCAAGACTGTAATCAGTTACTCATTATGGGCTTCATCAGTTACTCATTTAATGAGTTGCTTCATTGTCTGCATTTTCTTCCACCGCAATCACAAAATGCCATTGCTTCTTGTTCTATCTGATGTGACACCGGCAGAACATTCAGTTCTATTGCTTCTTGTAAATACTGTCAATGAGGCCTAGACAGACATAGAGTGGTCATAGATCCCTAGTCTCATAGGGTGTGTTATTGCTTCTTGCAAATTTTCATAAGCTAAGGCACAGGTCAACTGCAATAAGGTTTTTCATTCAATTGAAGTAGACCATGGGAATGAATTGCAGAAAAGCAACTGTCACCATTTACGGTATATAGGGATTACAAGGATTGGACTGAGTATCACCATAATCGGAAACTAATTTCATCATGATTTAAAAAAAAAAACAAGGAACCCTTAACCACCAATATAAAAGATATTCAAAAAATGAAATAACGAAACCCAGAAGTCTAATGCCTTTATCCGTGAAAGATGCTAGGACCATACGTTCGGCGAAACATAGTAACAAACAACAGAATATGCGACCATAAAAACAGGAATATGGGAACACTAGCAATAACAGACAGAAAAATTGGTAGCCAGAGGAGTCTAGGTCCAAGTACAATAAAAAGTGTTGCACAAAAAGCCACCATCATAGAGATTATAGAGATGAAGAGAGTTAGAAGCCCAAGCATCAACTTTTTCGGTAAGGATTCGAGGAAATCAGCATGATCATATTGGGATGTCAGGAGAGCTACAAAACTAAGAAGTGAGGAGGTGGAAGAAAAAAGAGCCAATGCATTCGCTACCGCAAACACTATGAATGAGTTCTCGTTTAAGAAAATTGGGTCTCCTTTGTTCTCTTTATCGTCTCCACCGTAAAATCCCCCGGGAACTGTAAATGCTGCAGCGAAAACAACTGTAGCTATAAGTGCAGATACAAAGGCGCATGACTGAGCTGTATCTTTTATCCATTTCTCTCCTTCAACAAATAGCGATGTGTGCTCTTCTTTAAATAACTCTTGAGCAGTCTTTTGACTGCTGTTTCTTGTTATCTTGTGTGCTGGTGGAAGTAGACTTTCCACCTCCTAGACAGAGACAAGGGTTGCACTTATGATCAGTACTACTTGGTATCATTGTCATTCTACATATAATATGCCAATAAACATCATATTCCATGGAAAGACTTGACTATTGATTGCTTTGAGTCTTGGAAGTACCTTAAACCATTGAAGATCCCGTTGCAGCCGTAGAGCTACACAATAGACTGAGCTTACGAATGGAGAAGAGTTTTGTGTCCAGGCAACCATATGCAAGATCGTACTACCTTGTTTGTCCACTGAGGCAGCCAACTTCTTTTTGAACCCAGGGATTTGATATACGAGATTGAAAATCTTTTCTTGTCGTGCACAAACTGCACTGTAAAACATATCTCTTTCGGATTTGCCCATTTTGACCCAATGTAGACCAGGAAAGGTTTTTAAGCACTCCATTACAACTTCAACTGCTCCTAACTTTGTTGCCACGTCCAAGATCCTTGTTTCTGTGAAATATTCTTCAATGTCTGAGCTATCAATCAAAGAATTAATATTCGTAATAATGCATTTCGTTAGTGAGATAGCGTCTTCGTGCATCAATTTCCTCTTGTGTACTGTGGTCCCTGGAACTGAGAAACAAAAAAACCAAAATCACAAATTACCCCCTCACATCCGAAGTTTCTATCACCAGGGCTGCAGGGCACTTGTCCTAATTCCTTATTAAGCTTGTTTCATAATTTTTGTTCTTCACCAATGTAACATTACATTGAACTCAGGCTAGTAACATTACCTATATGTTTTGCAAGTTTCCGGATTTCTCCACTCACCCATTGATACACTGGAATCAAAACAGTAAAGCAAAACTTTAGAATATCATCTTATATTTTGTCTTCCGAGCAACTTCTTCCGAAACTATACTACTAGAGGATATACTTGTAAGCCAAAAAAGATTAGGCTCTTTCTATTTTTTGGAGTTGAGTCTCTGAATATAGTTCCTAATTCTTTAGCTAATGTAGCAGCTAAGAAATGTAGAAGGTTTCATCTAACAGGAGAGTGGATAGGTGTTATGCCTGATTTCCTCTCAGAAACTATGTAGCTTTTTTTCTTTATTGCATTCTTATTTCTCTCCATAAAGTGAAATATGAAGGCAGAGGTAAAATCAGAACGAAAATTTCCGGCTTCACTAACCCAAGTTGCCTTTACATAATGAAATAGATATCAAAGGTTTGATGTGTGCATTGCACCACGTACCTCTTGTTGAGAAGGGAAAGCTCGAACTCTCTGGAGGGTTCTCCATGTCTCCTGTGAAGCTGATGCCAGGCGTAGTAGAAGGAAAATGCACTGACATAATTGTAGTACATAATGAGTGAATGCGTGAGCAGAGCAAAATTAGAAATAATGTTTATAAGAAAAATAAAAGTAACGGACATGAGTAGATGAGGCGATCCCATAATTGGAGTTCATCTCTTCTTAGAAATGCATTGCTTACTGCCATCATTTCTAGTGCACAAGGATTCCGTGTCCTGCTGTCAAATTCGATAGCCAAATTTGGATACATTTCGATCATACCTTCGGCTATATCTACAAATTAAACAAACAATTGTAAGCGAATTTGTAGACAGTCAATACTTACACTTGTTTATTATCTACTCACCATGGAAACCAGCCCCAATCACGCTACATATTATTTGACGACCGGAATCACCCGAAAAGATATCTGGGTCATCATCATGATTAGTACTCGTGATGCTGTATAAATACTTGACAATATCCTTCTTTTGCTCCTTGGATGAGGTACAATTAGCAGCATTCAACAAGGGAATGTATTGGTATCTATCAGGTATGAGTGTTAATTTTGGGTTCTTTTCCACCATTGCTTTCACAGATTCAATGTTCCCAGCAAGCACAGCACCTTGAAGTGCTGTTTCACCATCAAAGTTTTGTAATTCAAGCTGCTCAGGTGTCATGACGGTCACAAGTTCCTTCACAAACTTGACGTGTCCTTCAGATGCAGCTATATGCAAAGCCGTATCATTGTAGATCGTAATCCCGGCAGTCACTGCGTCCCTGTTATTGTCAATATGATCTTTAGCCTTTTGCCAATCACCTTTGTTTGCAGCTCTGTACAACGGTAGGTGCCTCTGGAGCTCTGCTGGCTCTGGGGCCCTGCTGTTTGGCCTTTCATATAAATTTCCTGGCGAACGACTCATCTGCATACATATATGATTTCCATTAAATCGTATATAGAAATAGACATAGCAATTATATATTAAGCTTAAAGACAAATTAATGTATCAATAGAATAGATCCTTGAATCCAATTGCCCAAATTTCAGATGATTTATCGGCAGAGTTACCTGACAAGGAGAAGTGGGAGCGACCTCAATATGAACGGATTGTGGATGCTCAGTGTCCGGGTAGCTAGCTTTTATGGATTAGTACTGAAGTCTAAAAATGTATGTTTATTCATTGAATAAGGATTCTGTTTTAGGGTTTGAGAAACTAACTCTTCCATGATAACATCTACTTAAGAACTCAAGTGAACGGAAACAGACACGAAGACGATGAATGAGTTAAATGATGGTGTTCTTGCGCATCTTCACCACCCATGTGACTGCATAATCTATAAAATACTCGCATACCAACTAGACAATTAACAATTGATTTTTATTCTTATTTTTCCTCACACAATAATTTCCTGTTTCTTGTTGTTTTGGATTGGTAGAAAATGACATTGTCATGCTCTTCTGACATGGGAGCAGGTCAGATTCAGTATTGCTTTTCTTCAATGTATCCCATCTTTCAAAAAAAACAAAAACAAAATGAATATCGGGTACCTTTTTGAAGAGGTAGTCGTCAGAGGTTTCATATTTGTTTTATTTGTGACCCATACTATACATATTGTTCCACAGACCGTCCCCTATGACGACCGAATCAGGGGACTATACCCAAATTTGATCTGCCAAGCTAATTATAGTCTGGTTTTTTAGGATTTGGGACCAAAATTAGTCGCCGACCCAGAACAAAACTAAATTTAGTTGAGGGTAGGTATGTTTCACGTGTGTATGTGTAGACGTAGGTATAGTGTGCATTTTGGTAACGTTTCAGTTTTACGCGTAGGTAGGGTTGCACAAGACCCGCCCATCATACTCAAACCTGCCCGTACACGCTAAACCGTGGGTTTTTAATCCGAACCCGTCCGTTGTGGGTGCGAGGTTGGTTATGAAAATAGAAACCCGTTGTCTATGGGTACAAGGTTGGTTTTAGCTAATACCCGCCCGAAAACCCTGCTAAATATACACCATTGATAAAACTAATCGGAAGTCTTTGATCCTTGAGGATGCTAGGAGGAGAGACTTGAAGATGATAGAAGAGACATGAGTCACTTACTGTTGGTCTGAAAACTTTTATTGTTTAAGTTTTAATCTGAACTTTAAAGTAGTCGTACTGTTTAAACTTTAAACTTGTTTTTATTGAAAGTACTAGTGTACATAGTACACTAGTACTTGTTTAAGCTTAACAATGAAGACTTATGTAGTTATTCTTATGGTTTATTTGTTTAAGTTATCAAGAAATTAAGTAAGTAGTTTATTTAAACTTTAAAACATGTGTGTGAATTATTATTGAATATAAAGCGGGTTTAAACCCAAACCCGACCAACCCGTAGCGGGCGGGTAACAAAACCCGCCCACTATTTGTGGGTGCGGGGTTGGTTATGAAAATAAAAACCCACAATCTGTGGGTGCGAGATTGGTTTTAGCTAATACCCGCCCATGTGCAGCCCTATGCGTAGGTTTAAGTAGCACCAGAGTTGGATGTCGTTATTGAGTCCGCCCAACTAGAGGTGTAAAACGTGTCGGCCCGGCACAGCCCGGCACACGAAGTTGCGTGCTTCACGTGCCATGTGCCGTGTTGTGTCGTGCCAACGATTTAAACGTGTTGTGCGTGCTGTGCTTTACTAGTCAAAAGCTAGGACAAGATACCACGGCACAAAGACACGAATAAACATATGTCGTCGCTTTGTCTGTCGTCTTTCACACGTGCTATAAATAATTTGAAATCACTTAATGTATACATTAAGTCGGACATTATCACAAGAATTTAATTAGACAACATATCATTTGATATTATTTCAAGTAAAATTAACAAGTTTATTCAATAAAAAGAAATAGTCCATCAAATATAAAATTAGATTATTGTCATGTAAATTAATGTTCTAGTTAAATATAGGTGACGACATTATAACAACGATATTGAAATATATTTTCCAAATATTAAGGTATTATATGTGTTGTTATAAATAAGCCAACATAAAATGTTAAAAACTAGCTAGAATAGTGACTCTTTTGTGAAATATACAAAAAATGTGATGTATTATGCCTTGTTATATGGTGTATTTGTACATATTATGACGTGCTCTCTTAACGTCTTTGTCTTTGGGCCACGTGCTTATCCGTCTTGCGTCTTTGTCTTGGCTCTTGTGCCAATTAGTCAAACCCAAAGACGTCCCATTTAACTAACGTCTTTGTGACGTCTTTGGGCTAAGTCACGTCTTTGGTCAAAACTGTCCTCAAATTTTAGCGTCTTTGTCTTGAGTTGTGCTTCGTCTTTGTTACAAAAGCCCAATTTACACCTCTACGCCCAACCATAGTGTGAGCCCAACCCAGACTATAATATTCATAATATGGTCTCCTCCCGTTGCGTTTAACTGGTTAACATACCAAAATTCTTTTCTAATATTTGGTCTGGTTTTTAGCATTTGGTCAGCTCCATGATTGGACTTCCTTAGGGCAAGTTCAATGGTAGTCATTAAATCCAGCGGAATTTGTCAAAACAAAATAAAATAAAATGTTACTCATTAAATCTGCACATTTGGTGGTGCACGTGGATGGGCTAAGTTGTTTTCTCACCATGGAAAAAAGAATATCAGTGGAGGTCGAGCCGACCGGCCTAGTAGGGAAGATTGTCCATGTTAAGTCGAGATGCGGCATAACATGAACCATGCCTCTGGTTTAACCAAAGTCGGTCGTCTCTATCTTCGACCATAACATCTATATTATAACGTTTAATCCACGTGCACCATCAAAATCAGAAACTGAGTTAACTCAGTTTTCGCCCGATTCGCAACTGTTTAATTTGACATGCCCATGATCCGTCCTCTTTCCTTATACATGCAAATAAGCCTGTCCTTGATAAAATGCACATGCGTTGGGGACTCGTGCGAATCTTTTTTTTTTGACTCAGTCGAAGGTGAGAAAAAAATGATTTACTGTACTTTGTCTTGTTCAGGATCAGTAGAAAATGTCATTGGCATGTGTAGGTGTTTGTTTAACATCCACTTGTTTCATAGTTTCCGGTTCAGAGGTACCTATCACATGCGTTATCCTTTTTAAACTAATTTTCCATCTCGGACAAGCAAGCAAGTTGAATATTTTTTAATAAACCAAAGTTCAAATTCGCTACACTTTCCTATATACTAATATATAGGCGAGGGAGGGTTCGCACTGGAGTTGTTTTTTGTTTTGTCGTTCTTGAGAAACTTAAAATCAAGTGGATGTTAAATAAACATGGAGATTTAGAGCAGCCATATTCCTTGGCTACTCTATAAAGATGATGACATCCGATATAGTTTATAGTAAAGGAAAGAGACATGAAGATTTAGTTTCCGTGTAGTATTCTACTTTGCGGAAACTAGGTATCCGTGGGATTGTACACGGAAACTGAGTATTCATTTCTGGTTTTCACAATTTTATCCTACAATTTTTTTTAGTATGTTTTTATTTATACAACTCATTTTTAGGACCGAGCCAAGCGAGGCGGACTTTATATACTGATGACTTCAACAATATGAAGCGTGACATTTTTTCCAATTTAACAAAAAAAAGATTGGATTTGGTGTCATACCCCCGAAATATCCAAACTATCCCTCCAATATGAAAGGTATCAAGCCTAATTTATCAAGGATACATCTGTAAATAGGCAATTAAAGGATTCAAGGTCGAACCCGGTGAACCCACACATTTCTTTTTTCTTCTTCTACTCAATCTATTCGGTGTTTCTCTTCATATGTTCCCCCGGTGAAATTTCCTGCTTCAATTTCGGCAATTCCGGTAACCCCAACTCCGACAACACCTCCACAGCCACCACCCGACAAAATCACAAAAACAACAACCCACAGATCCGCCACCATCTTTACCGATAGCTCCACCAGTACACCCAGCAACACCCCAACAACCACTTGCAGCTCAAGCACCACCAGCCAGCTCCACCAACTCTGCCACCACCAGACAACTTCCATCAATAGCACCACCAGCAACACCTTCGCCATCAGTAAAACTCCAGCCATCTCTACCTTCATCTCCGGCACCATCACTACCACCATAATACCACCCCCACCAGAACACTACCCTACCACCACTACCAGCGCAGCCACAACCGCCACCACCCCCAGCAGCTCCGCCACCACCTCTAACGACAACACCTCCACAACCACAACCATCTTATCCACCACCACTGACGACAGAACCTCCTCCACTAACTACCAACACAACCTACAACCACCAACAGTTCATCCACCGCCACTAACGATAGCACCTCCTCCCCCAGCAGGCACCACCTCCTCATTTTCTTCACCTAGCACCGCCACCGCCACCACCTAGCACCGCCGCCACCACCCCCCACCCCCACCCCTCCTCTTTCATCATTTTATCAAATACAGCCAACAAAGGCAGTGTCTACTTCAATTACAACATACATAAAACATTTAAATCAACCACAGTAGCAGAAATTAAAAAGTGATAGTAGCAGAAAAACGGGCGAAGAAGATGAAGTTTCGGGTATGGGTTATATTATTCCGACCCATTGACCCATATTTACACTTTTGCTTTTGAGGAAAACATCGAAGAAAAGAACAGACCTAAATTCAGATATTTTTGTTATAAATTTTTATTACAAAACGGACGAAACCCATAGATTCAACAATTGGAATAATGGCATCACCAGCGCCAAAAAAGAATATATTAGTGAGAGTAGAAATTCTAATCGACAGCCAAAGATAGAGAGATTGAGGAAGTATGGAGCATTTGCTACTTACTGTTGACCAAAATCACAACCAAAAAGCAGATCTACTTATGGACATCTTCCCTCAAGGGCATTAGTTGGATGACCCTGTGTTGTTGCTGTTACAATAAAAGAGAACTATGGGTTGATGATGCTGTGCTGTTGTTTATATATACTTCTCAAAATCAAGAGGCAGAGGAAAAGTGATGGAAGAGAAATTTGTTGTTGCTGTTAGTATGGAAGAGAAAAGACTGACTGTACTTGGGATGAGAAAGAGGCGGAGGCAACGAGTAAGTGTGAATTGGGGTTTTAAGCATTGATTTAATTACCAAAGCTACCCTTTGATAAGGCCACGTTTGATGGTTCTTTACTTATAACGTGGGATAATGTTTCCGGGGGCTAGTTGTCGTGGTCTTGAAAGCAAAATATCTCATCCTAAGTTTTAGGTTTCCAAGATTTTATACTTGCAATGAGGATTTAACAGAAAGAACTCCACAGCTAGGATTAATTCGGAACGGTTTTGGTTGGTCGGTTCTCTGGGTAGTGCAATTTATGGTCAACAATACCGTGATATTATGGCATGGTATAGAGTATGATTGGTAAAAGAATGCTCGAAAACATTGATGTTCGATGAGCCGTTTGGAAATGTTCCAATTGTGCTTGTTTGAACATCTCTTTGCTTCACAATTTCGCTTTACAAATTTATATGTTTGACTCCGTGCCATTATAACGAAACTAAATTTTGAGTAGAAAATTTAGTTTTGCGTCAAATTTTCGGTCGGCCGTCCCACCGTGGCAGCGGTCATCTAGTTTACTTATTATATATTTTTTTTTTTTCCATATGATCTTTTGACCTACACAAATAATTAATTAGAAGAAATTTGGAAATAAAAAAGAAAAATGTAACTCAATTAGTATTTGACACCATTTACACGGGAACTCAATTTCTCTACCAGGGACGGACCCAGGAATTATCGTTGGGTAGGGCTAATCTTATACAAAAAAAAAAATTAAGATACTTAAAGTTTCACAAAAGAAATTCTGAAAGTAGTACCTTTTTCTTATGCAAAGGGAATCAATGTCAAAAGATTTATAACTTTCATCAGGACTGAAAGCTGAACAAAGCACAAGTAGCTCCATTGACTCCTCTGTGAATCTACTGCTTAGCTCCATTAGGTGAAAATATATGACAGCATTAAATATATCAAAGCTGGGCAGTAATGATGTTCAATGGTAATATGGTCTTTCATTGACAAGAACGACTGTTCCAATCATATATTGATCCAAAATTCCTAAGGACAATGTCATGTTCATCACAAAAGACTTTAACACTTTCAAAAAAAGTGACCCAATTTTTGTCTCTCAACTCTTGAAGAAGCACTTTTGTTGTCTTGACCAGATGCATGGCATTCACAATGTCTTGAGTTTTCTCATTTGTAGAGCTTGACATAGCACTTCGGTTATCTCCATAACACTTTTCACCAAGTGTAAGATAAATACAAACTCAAAAGATCTGATAGCAAGATATGCACCTTCAGCTGTCCCCCTTATCTTAATGCTTTTTCCATCTTTCATAATATTTTGTAGAACTATACAAGCTGATTTATACATACGAATCAAACTGAACACAGAACCAAAATGTGAGCTCCAACGAGTATCTCAGTGAAAGACGTTTTAAAGTATGAGTTTGATTGGCTCCTAACCCAGACTCAAGTTCGCCATTAGCTAATTTTGTGGCAATCTCTAATGCTGCAGCAGATTTCAACCGATCGTGACGCTAGAGATGCCCCAACAAGCTTGACAATAACCGCTAACTTCTCAAAAAAGATAAACATCTTGCTCATCTCAACAAGCTCCTACTAATGCTAGTTGTAACCTCAGAGCAAAGCAATGGACATAATAAGCATATGGACAATCTTTTACGAAACAATGCCCGCAACCCATTCCATGCTCCTCTCATATTACTAGCGCCATCATATCCCTGACCCCGGATATTTTCTATTAAAAGGCCATATGAAGCAAGAGCCTTGGAAATCTCCCTCTTCAAAGTTACTACTGTGGTGTCCTCAACACTTCTAACCGCAAAAAACGCTCTCTAATGAAACCATCCTTATCAACAAATCTTATAACAATAGCCATTTGTTCTTGAATTGAAGAATCTTGTGCTTCATCTACCGTAATACGTAATTTAGCATCTCCAATTTCGCACGAATAGTATCTCTGACCTTGTTAGCGAGAATATGCAAAATTTCCTTTTGAATCTTCGGTGAAGTATACATTGCATTTCCAGGTGCATTTTGTAAGACAACTTCATCAATTTTATCATTCAATATAGCTGCATACTTTATCAAACCAATAAACTTGCCACGGTTTTTCGAATCCAAGGATTCATCACCGCCTCTAAATGGAAGTGCATAAAGAGCCGACACTCGAACCTGTCTCAATTATTGTCTTTAGTCGTAGCCTGTTCTTTTCTATT
Organism: Papaver armeniacum; assembly: GCA_023531295.1. Taxonomy (NCBI): domain Eukaryota; kingdom Viridiplantae; phylum Streptophyta; class Magnoliopsida; order Ranunculales; family Papaveraceae; genus Papaver; species Papaver armeniacum. The sequence continues at coordinate 87,312 of JAJJWW010002693.1, read as the reverse complement.
ATCTCCTTCCTTTGATTACGAATAGCTCTATCAATATGGCAAGACGGCCTCCGTAGATTTTCACAACCTCTAACAGCATTCATGTGAAAAGATTCATGATCTCCAACATGCTTAACAAATGAACATTCAGATACTTTCTTCTTGGAACCAATCCTCTTGAAATCTGTGAAACCATCTACTGTAAATGCAGGACGTTGTGGTGGATCTGTTTCAAAAATAAAGCAGGGGAAGAAATATGCTTTGTTCTTTTCGATAGAGTACTCTAGCCATGAGTGCCTTTTCCGCCAACTATACTGGAAATAACGATTCTGTTTTCCATCCCAAGAAGGGGGATATTTGGAAAGTTTAGGTTTAAAAGGTCCATGTTTTAAATATGCTCGACGTACCTCATCTCGTTGATTCACCGGATATTCACAAATTTGAGGTCGTAGACCTGGATCGCGCCATAAGAAACACCACCAAGCTTCCGTAGGGACAAGTACATACATTTGTGTGAACTCGCAACTTCTTTGGATTTACTAGATATAGTTGGTTGAGCATATGATGGGTTCTTTTTTCTCTTTGAGAAGTACCAGTGCTCATGGTGTGATGATGCCTAATGTTAACGTCGTTGGTAGAAGTAAAATATCCACTTGGTTTGTCAACCCCCTTCGCCTTCGGCTTGAAAATGACTCTATCGTTTTAGCTTCTTGGGGGTGAAGATGGTCGAGCGACATTGTAAACTGAATAAAAATAGTTGACACATGATTAAACACTAACAATCTGCCACTTGCTAAAAAAATACCCAACATAAAACTAAAATCAACAACAAGAAAGTGTAAACCGATCTTAAATAACATAATTGGTAATTTACATATACACCAAATTTCCCTATCAATTGCAAACTAATAACACAAAGAAAGTAAGGTCAAATTGAAAACCCCTAAAATTCAAAGAAATCAAAAAAAAAAAAAAAAAATCCCTAATTCCTAAACACGTTAAGAGAAGTAGGTTACCTTAACAGGCTAACAACAATTCATTCCACTAAGCCAATTAATCAAGATAAAAGAATTAGAATCAAATTGAAAATCCCTAAATTTTAAACAAATACCCCCGATACAAAAACCCTACACTAAATTGATAAGCTAAAACAAAAATTGAAAACAATAACTAGCATAAATACCTTGACTATTTGGATTTGCAATTGGGCATTACTGATTCACTGTAATCTTCCACAGAAGTAGAGACCAAAAGCCTAGGATACCACTAACAAGGTCAAGGAGGAGAGGAACAGCACACAGGCTCTAAGTTCGAACAAGGAAAAGATTGAACTATGACGAAGTCTTATCTTTACTTCGACTATAATACCCTTAAAATATCAACTCTCACACGTATCAAGTAAATTGGTTCCCACCCACACGTATTGGATGTGGGCTAAGCATGGGCTCAATGTTGGGCTAATACCAAAAATAGTATGAATATGCATACTATAAAATTTTTGTAGCAAATTTAGGGACGGGCTAGAGCCTCGTTCAGCCCCTTGCTAGGCCCGTCCCTGTTCTCTACGGTATAGAGAAAGGATGGCACGGCACCATGATTAGGTTGTCGTGAGACTCTTTGCCCTTAGCTTTTGATAGCTAAGGAAAATCCCACACAAAAGTGCTTGACCTAAAGAATTATGGGAATTATATACGATCCACTTAAAAGCACCGGACGGATAACAAAGGAAAATGCAAGACGACCAAGAGCACTGAATATAGCCCCCTTAATCTTCTCTTTCATTAGACAACTACTGAGCATACGTGGAGAAGAGATGACATGATGCGGATTTTCTTTTTTAATTTGGACGGTCAAGTTCGGAGAAGGGATAGGTACCTTCATCGAAACACGGTCAAATGATGTCGATAGGATCACATTTCCATGTTGGAATATATTAATGTCCTCTTACCACTAATCTATTCCAAGTGGCCGGTTTTGTAGCGTCTTATTTGTTTATGCGCATATACTCTCCACCTAGTAGGTTTTTTCTATATATTCGTGGATGGATTCTGATCAGATTTAAGAATGTCTCGTTTCTGCGTTTCTTATTGAGCTATCTCCTTCTTTAAGCTTAATCGCAATCGTACACAAAAATCAAGCCTAGCATGTCTAGCAGTAGTAGCAATAGTAACGGGATCATAGGCGGTATTTGGCCTTCATGGTATGCAGACAAAAAACCTCCGTCATGCATACCCGCATTAGACTACACTCATGTCTTCTATGCATTTGTCAACCCTGATCCAGCCGCAAATTTCACAGTAAAGATTACTCCGGATGATGGAAGCCTCATGCTCAAATTCACTGGTCATCTCCATTCAAAAAACAGCTCTGTGAAGGCTTTCCTAGGAACTGGAGGTGCAGGTAAAGTAGGGAAAGAAGCTATGCCTGCAATGACTTGCAAACAAAAGAACCGGAGGTATTTCATAGAATCCATTATCAAAGCGGCTCGTAAGTATAATTTTGATGGTGTTAATCTGGGCTGGGAGTTCCCAGAGGGCAAAGAAGGCATGAATAATCTTGTCTCCCTCCTTACTGAATTGCGAGCGGCAGTAGATCAGGAAGATCATCCAACGGGCAAAGCAAAGCTTGGGATTAGTATATCCGTTTTCTTTGCTCCTGATTTGAGGTTAAAGTCATCCAGAAGGTACGTCCAATATCCTGCTGAAACCATAGCAGCTAAGGTTGACTTTGTCAACGTGATGTGCTATGACTATGCTGGATATTGGGATACATCTTGTACCGGTTCAATTGCAGCACTTAAAAACAAGAGCGGTGGTAAATATTGTACTAGCTATGGAATTCAGGAATGGATAAAAGCCGGTGTTCCCTCAAAGAAATTGGTTATGGGACTTCCATTGTATGGTAGGACATGGAAGTTAAGGGATCAAAGCAATAATGGTATTGGTGCACCTGCTGTTGGTATAGGTCCTCAAGATGGTAGCACCGAAGGGTACATGTTGTACCACAATGTGGTGGCTTTCAATAAAACCAAGAATGCAACTGAGGTGTACGATAATAAGACAGAATCGTACTATTCTTATTCTGGAACCGATTGGATTTCATACGATGGAGTGAAATCCGTTAAGGCAAAGGTAAAATATGCTAAAGATCAAAACCTGGGTGGATATTACTTCTTTTCTATTGGACAAGACAGCCAGAAAGACCTATCCAAGGCAGGTTAGTACATTTGATAGAATTGGGCATTTACATATTTTATTATTTTATTTTATTTTTATTCGTACGTACACATTAATATATATATGGTCTTGACATTCAGCTTCAGAGGCATGGAGAAACTAAGGAAGCAAATGCATGGGGATATGAGGATGTCCTTTCCGTGTTCTGTTTATCCCTCTTTTGTTCGTTATGTTTTTTCTGCATCAACTACCTTCCTATGTGTATTTTCACAAGGTTTGGTCTTGCGATTTTATATCTAGCTAGTTGTTATTTTATTTTTTTTGAAGCATATCTAGTTTATGTATCAACTCTATTTGAGTGTACTATTATGTGTGACTTATGTTTGTTGAGCATATGGAAACATAAAGGGTTCTTCATGTTTTATATTTTTGTTCCGCTATAAAGATTGGTGTATGCCGGGGATGGACCCATGATTCTTTTTGGTTAGGTGATGCAGGCTTATAGATTGAAACACAAACTGAACATACAAACTCTTTGAGTTTTTAATCTTTTCTTCTTATTCATAAAAGCGGCCGATTAAACATAGGTTCATAAGCTTAAATAGAACCCTAAAACGTGTAAACTAAGAAAAAATAAAGATAAACCTAAAACGAGAAATAAAAGATAAAAGATAAAGAGTTAATTAGTGTTTGGGTCCTAGATTTTGGTACGTCTTAATGTTTGGGTCATAAGTTTGTCCGATTTAGTGTTTGGGTCGTTGACTCGTTAGCCAAACCAGTCAACTAACGAATCTAAGTCAAACTGTTATTGGAGTTAACTTTTGTTACTACGTACGCCATTCCGTCAAATTCTTCTTCACCAGTCACTGTTGGATCAGATCTTGGCTGAGAATCATATAATAATATAACATTTCATCAATTTGGAATCCGATTCCATTAAACTCACCTTTTCTACTATAACATTTTTTACTTTTTCTGCCCATTTAATAGTTATTGTTTCTAATAATATGATTTTGACATTTTGGGTGTAAAAATCAGTTAACAGTTTCTCCCTGTAAAAAGATCAAAAGCATATAAGAAGAACCCTAAATTAGGTCAAAATTTAGAAAAAGAAATTCTTCCGAGAAGATTTAAATGGGTACGAAGAATATGACTTGCTGATTATAAATCTGAGTTCAGATTTGATTTATCTTTACATATTTACGAGAAAAACTAGATTTCAGTGAAGAACGAACGCACTTATTTGATTTGTTTGAAACGGCAAGATTTAGTAATTAAGATAATTAAGTAAAAAAGAAAACATACATCGATTTTCTTGGTGATCAACATAGATAAGATATCTGCGTCAAGAGCTGGGACCTAAGAGAAGATCATGAGCATCAGCACATAGAGGGAAGATTTTGAGCATGAGCACATAAACAAAAGATGAGATATTCTATTAAAAAACCCAAAATGAATTATTTCTCCCATTCGTGAATTCTGGGTTTTCATTTTCTTTAACTCTACATTGTTTTTCACAATTCTCTGTTCTCATCTTTTACCGATCAATTCAATTAATACAGTCAAACAGAATTGTTTTAAGACGTTCATTTGATTAATCTCAGACCTTTCAAACGGAGTGGCAAATGCGTAAATATTAAGGATAACTAACGTTAATTATCCACACAGTTTGACCAGAAAACGTGGTTGACTAACGGGTCAACGACCCAAACACTAAATTGGACAAACTTAGGACCCAAACACTAAGACGTACCAAAATCTAGGACCCAAATACTAATTAACTCAAAGATAAACCTAAAAAGAAATAAGAAACGGTGTCATTTCTTCCTCTTAGTGACTAACAGACTTACCGGCATAACAACTCTATTTCTGCAACTTAACCAATGTTGGGTTTCGGGCTTCCAAATAGGCCAAGGCCAGCTCTTCTACGTCATCATTAGGGATGGCTTGTCATTAGGTTGTAAGGCGGCCAAAGGCTGCAGCAATCTTTTTTCCGATGTATCCTGTAATCAGTGGCTAGTTTTAGTCCACATATAGAATACTAGAGACAAAGACAAATAGAATACTAGAGACAAAGACAAATATTTATATATTCTGATCGATCGAACAGAAAAAAAAAATAACAAGAAGTAACCACGGAAAGAAAAAGAATCCTATTATTGGGGCTTAAAGGGGATGGGACTTTGGGGCTTAAATTACTAAGTGGAACTAATTGAGCTCTTAATAATGTACTTCTGAATTTATTTCTGTATCCATATTTAGTATACACTTATGTGAATGGATGAATGTTAACAGAAATTGTCTTTCTTTTGAAGACATAACTGGACTATTATGATATCCCCATTTAAGGCCTGATTAAGTAAGTTGCTTGTGTTGTCGTACATGGAAGGAAACATGTTGATAACAGGACAATGTGCCACCGCCATGACTCGTATACGTGATTTGCTTGGTTAAGGTATTACGTTTAACCATTAAATTTGTTTAGCAATTATGCGCGCTTATGTTTTTCTATAATTAATCATAAATAAGTTATCACATGGACCAAGTGGGAGAATGTAAGAATATTTCTATACATATAGAAATATCCTGTGGGCCCATGTAATAACTTTGGTTAATTAAGAATATTGCTAAATATTTCGGTTACCATTCTAGGGGATTAATTCCTATTAACTCTTCCTTGATGGACGGTCGAGATTGATTGCTAACTCTAAACCCTAGGAACCTTGGTCCTCCTTCTATCTATAAAAGGAAATCAATAGCCATTAGTATTGGTTCGAGAATTTCATTATTCATTACAAAAACGGTCAAGAAGGAGAAACCAAGATATTCCACTGTATTCTGTTCTACGGGTGTGCTTGTTAGAAGTGTGTGGGCTTCCAACTCAAAACCAATTGGCAATGAGTGGAGTGGCTCACCACCTTATATATTAAGATCTAGGCTAAGGAGTTAGCAATGTGGGACTATCTTATAGTTTCTCCAACATGCTCCCCTCCACGTGTAGGGCGGAGGAGATTAAGACACTACAATGTGGACCTCTGTACGGGTGGACGGGCATCCCTTTGGGCATACTTCTCATTCCACTCTCATACGGGCTTAGCTCTGATACCATGTTAGAAGTGTGTGGGCTTCCAACTCAAAACCAATTGGTTTTGAGTTGGAAGCCCACACACTTATAACATGGTATCAGAGCTTAAATCTATTAGATTTGATCTTGGTGAGCGAAAAAATCAATTTCTACCCATTAAATCAAAAAATCAGCAACATTTAAAGTATTCAAAATCTAGATCTAGAAAAGAAAAACCCAATTTCTTCAATCAATCATCAACCAAATCAATGGCAAGTAGTAGTAACTCAAGTTTCTACATTCAACAACCTTCAATACCACTTTTTCATGGAGAAAATTATGATTTTTGGGCCATCAAAATGAAGACCTTGTTCATGTCACAAGATGTGTGGGAGATTGTACAAAATGGGTATGATGAATTTGAAGATACATCAACTCTAGAACAACCCCAAAAGGATTTACTTAAGGAGAGTAGAAAGAAGAATGCAAAAGCATCCATGTACATTCAACAAGGAGTTGGAGACACTATTCTACCAAGAGTAATCCATTTTCCTATAGCTAAGGAAGCTTGGAATATCCTTCAACAATAGTATGGAGGTAATAAGAAGGTAAGAGAATTGAAATTACATTCATATATAAGAGATTTTGAGAATCTAAAAATGAATGAGAATGAATGTTTGAATGAATTTTCTTCAAGAGTTGTTGAAATTGTTAATAATATGTTGATGTGTGGTGAGAAGATGGAAGAAAGAAGAATTTGTGAGAAGATATTGATTTGTTTGCCGGAGAAATTTGAACCCATTGTGGCGGTTTTAGAAGAGACTAAAGATTTCTCTACATTAAAGTCACAAGAATTATGGGCTTCTTTGAAGGTGTATGAACAAAGGGTGTCGAGGCACTCGGAAAAATCAATTGAAAGTGCATTTCAATCAAAATTGAACCTGAACTCAAAAAATTCAGCAATGAAGCAAAATGGGTACAAGGGCGATTCTTCATCTAGCTCCAATGGAAAGGTAAATGGAAGAAAGGAGGAGCTAACTCCAACAACTACCCAAAAAAGTGATACTTCTCAAGTACCAAGGTGCAATTTTTGCAAGAAGAATGGTCATTTGGAGAAGAATTGTTGGAACAAAGGAAAGCCCCAATGTCGCAATTGCAAGAAGTATGGACATTTGGAGAAAGATTGTAGATACAAAGAAGATGAAGAACAAGCCGAGAGCGGAAGAAAAGAAGAAAAAACAAAATTTGTTTTATGCTTGTCAAAGTGCCATGGTGAATTCCAAGAGTGAAGTTTGGTTTGTAGATAGTGGTTGTACAACTCATATGTCCTGTGAAGAGCTTGTTTGTTGACATGGATACATCCATAAACTCTCTAGTGAAGATGGGGATGGAAACATGGTTCAAGCTAACGGAAGAGGTACAATTTGCGTGCAAACTATCAATGGAGCAAAATACATTAGAGATGTGTTATATGTTCCTGATTTGGCACAAAATTTGCTTAGTGTTGGGAAACTTGTGGAGCTTGGGTATGCGGTTCATTTTGAAGATGGATATTGCACCCTTTATGACAAGAAGCACAACAACAAGAGACAAGTCATGAAGAGTATCAAGATGGAGAAAAATAGAAGCTTTCCAATTATCTTTGAAAAGGAGAAGAATGTTGCATTGAGGATGGAAACCATTGATGAAACATGGTTATGGCATAAAAGACTTGGGCATTTGAATTTCAATAGTCTCAAGTTACTTTCCAACAAGAACATGGTGCAAGGACTTCCACAACATATCAACCACAAGGATGAAGTATGTGAAGGTTGTGCACTTGGGAAACATCATCGCCAACCATTCCCAAAAGGTGTAGCATGGAGAGCAAAAGAACTTCTTGGTTTGGTACATACCGATGTGTGTGGACAAATGAAGACACCAACTCATGGAGGTAATAGATACTTTATCTTATTCATTGATGATTTAAGTCGTATGACTTGGGTGTACTTCATGAGACAAAATCCGAAGTTTTTAGCATCTTCAAGAAGTTCAAAAGCCTTGTTGAAAAGCAAAGTGGTCACTACATCAAAGTTTTGAGAAGTGATAGAGGCAGAGAGTACAACAACAAAGAGTTTGATAAATTTTGTGAAGATGAAGGCTTGGAAAGGCAACTAACCGTGGGTTATACTCCTCAACAAAATGGTGTTTCCGAGAGAAAGAACCAAACCGTGATGGAGATGGCGAATTCCATGCTTCATGACAAGGGTCCAACAAAAAGCCGTATGGGATAAAACTCCTTTTGAAGCATGGAGTGGGAGAAAGCCATCGGTAAGACATCTCAAAGTTTTTGGTAGTGTGTGTTATTCTCAAATTCCAAAGGTGAAGAGAACAAAGCTTGATTAGTCAAGTGAGAAGTGTATATTTCTTGGCTATAGCCTCCAATCAAAAGGTTATAGGTTGTTTAGCTTGAAGAACAACACAATGATTACAAATAGTGATGTCTTGTTTGATGAAGGGGCTTCATGGAATTGGGAAGAAGGTAAAATTGAGAAGAGAACCATTATTGTTGATGAAGAGAAAGAATATTCAGCAACAAATGAAGTAGAAGAAGGTGAAGAAAATGAGGAAGAACTACCTCAAACACCTCCAAATACAAGACAAGGAGCATCTCCAAGTATGTCTCCAAGTACTAGTGCATCAACATCACCACCGTCGGAACCAAAGAAGTTGCGAAGGTTGAGTGAAGTCTATGAAAGATGTAATTATTGTGTGGTTGAACCGGAAAATTTTGAAGAAGCATCAAAAGAACCGGTTTGGATAAAAGCCATGGAAGAAGAAGTTTTTGTCATTAACGAGAACGATACATGGGAGAAGGTAGCAAGGCCAAGTGACAAAGAAGTTATTGGTGTGAAGTGGATCTACAAGGTGAAGTACAATGCGGATGGAACGGTTCAAAGATAGAAAGCAAGGTTGGTGGCAAAGGGCTACTCACAACAACCCTAAGATCGACTACAATGAAACGCTTGCACCGGTTGCTCGTCTTGACACCATTAGAGCCGTGATTGCTATGGCTTCCCAAAAAGGTTGGTTACTTTATCAACTTGATGTCAAATCGGCATTTTTGAATGGAGAACTCCATGAAGAGGTCTATGTAGAACAACCACAAGGTTTTGTGGTGGAAGGAGAAGAAGACAAAGTATACAAGTTAAAGAAAGCTTTGTATGGTCTCAAGCAAGCACCAAGATCTTGGTATAGTGAGATAGATGGATACTTCAAGAGGCAAAACTTCAACAAAAGCAAGAGTGAGCCTACACTATATGTGAAGACAAAAGGTACGCCTATTTTCATCGTCGCCTTGTATGTTGATGATCTTATCTTTACGGGTAATGATGCTCATATGATTGAGAAATTCAAGAGAGAAATGATGGTGAAATATGAGATGAGTGACATGGGTTTGATCAAGTGCTTCCTTGGTATAGAAGTTCATCAAAGTGAAGATGGAGTGTTCATTTCTCAAAGCAAGTATGCCGAAAAGGTGTTGAAGAAATTTGGTATGCTTGGTTGTAACCCCACATCTACACCACTTGTAGTGAATGAGAAACTCAAGAAGGATGATGGAGGAAGAAAGGTTGATGAGACTTACTATAGAGGTCTTATTGGAAACTTGTTGTACCTTACACATACAAGACCCGACATCATGTTTGCTTCAAGTATGCTTTCTAGGTTCATGAGTTCACCTAGTCATCTACATCTTGGCGCGCAAAGAGGTTGTTAAGGTACATACAAGGAACAATGAATTTTGGAATCATGTATTCAAGAAATTTGGATGTCAAATTAGTTGGCTATTGTGATAGCGACTTGGGAGGGTGTATTGATGACATGAAGAGTACATAGGGTTATGCTTTCTTCTTGCTTCTGTATATTCACATGGGCATCAAAGAAGCAAGAAACCGTAGCTCAATCCACGGCGGAAGGAGTACATTTCGGCATCAATAGTTACATCTCATGTTGTATGGCTAAGAAGAATCATGGAAGACATTCAAGAGAAGCAAGAAGAAAGCACCGTAATCTTTTGTGACAACAAATTGGCAATTGCTATGTCCAAAAATTCGGTTGAGCATTGTAGAGCAAGGCACATCAAACTCAAGTACCATTTCATTCGAGAAGCGGTTGAAGATGGTGAGATAGAACTCAAGTATTGCAAGACGGAAGACCAATTGGCGGACATATTCACCAAGGCACTTTCCAAAGGAAAATTTTAACATTTCCGTGAACTACTAGGAGTAGAAGAACATCACATTAAGGAGGAGATTGTTGAGTAATGTAATGTTAGTGAACTAGTGTAATAGGAGTGTCAAGTCAACTTTATATTTAGTTGTGTGTGTTGACTAAATATGTGGGTGTAGGACATCCACAAGTTGTAAGGTCTTTTGTAGACCAAGTAGAAGAGTTAGTATTATCTCTTCAACTTAATGAAAATAGAGAGAGTGAGAAGAACCAAAGAGGTTCCCACTACTCCATTACCAAAATCAACATTAAACATCTATCTTTAATCACCCATACATCCAACAGTGCTTGCAGCCTTGGAGGATTTCTTGGATTCAATCAATGGCTTCATCAGGTATTCTATTTTAACACAACTATGCGTATTGTGATTATCATGTTGTTCAAGATCCAACCGTTATGTATATAAAATAAAACTTATATAGTAAAGCGGAAATAAAACAATTCAAGAAGCTAAAGCTAAGTAGCTAAAGGAATTTCAGACTTCATCATTAGTTTCGCGAAGAGGGGTTGATGGAAGATCTTCTCCATCTTTCTCACCTTCGCAAGTATTCTCCTTTTCCTGATTTGATCCGGCCTCTTCTTCACCTTGATTACTGCCAGCATTTGCTTCCTTAGCAGATTCATCTTCTTCATCATTCTCAAGAATAGGTTCATCATCACTTTCGAATTCAGAGTCACTGTCAGGATCGCGAGGAACTTCATCAGCATCTACTTCAAGAGGCAAAATTGTTGTAGGAGGAAGTTCATTATCCAATAAGATGTTATTTACAAGGACTTCAGCTTTGAGGTGAACTTGGCGAAAAAGTGCTCTTTGACAATTTCTATTTTCAATATCCTTGAGATGTTGAAGGTAGTCAAATCTTCTTTCTGCACGATCGCGAGAACATGCAAGGATAGTAACAAGCATCGCATTCTCCTTGCGAATCTTAGCTAATTTGGATTCCAAAGAAGAAATAGAAGAATGAAGATTTCTCTCAGACTCTGCGAACAACAAGGACACAAAGGGTTGTTATGGCGAGATTTTCGTAAGAAGAATATTGCGAAAATAATTAAGTAAGAAAAGGTGATTGAGGCAGCCAGATTTTTATGACTACCTTCCTTTTGCGAAATAAGATATTGAGTTAAAGCCAAGTTACTATTCTTCATATGGTTCATCGTATCGTCAAATTTATCCCCAACCAAACCTTTCAGACGAGATCGAAAATCTTTCTCGTTAGAGACAAGTAAAGCATTTTCCTTCACTAGGGAAGCATAAGAATCTTATAATTGAGTATGTTGTTCCTTAAGATGATTTGCTTTTATACTCAAAGCAATCCTTCCTTGGATATGTTTATTCTTCTCAGCAGTAAACGACTCAGTTACTTCTTTAAGTTCACTCTTCAACTAGCGAAGAGATCGCTCTTGATCATCAAATATTTTTTGGTGTATATTAAGTTGTTGCGAAGATATCGCTAGATTGTTTAAAAGAATTCGTTTCTCTTAGGACAGGGTTTCATTCTCATCTGACAAAGTTTCAATCTCCAAGTTAGCTTTAGTTAACGCATAAGAGAGACGAGATATTTCACTACTTAGTGTTTCTTTCTCTTGAGCTAGTTGAGCATTCTCACTGGAAAGATTGTCAATTTGGTCAACAGAATACGAGTAAAGATTGTCTAATTGATTATATTGATCTAACAAAACTTGTTTGTCAGCGCGAGCATCTTCAGTGGCATATTGAAAGTCATATCTCTCCATTATTCATTTCTGAATTAAAACTTAATGTATGAACAAAGGATTTTAAGAAGGGTGAACGCGAAAGAGATAAAATTACCAAAGAAGATTAGCCATAAGTTAAGACAAGAAGGTCATACCTTTTAGTTCATCATTCTTTTTGCGAAGATTATCGCAGTCCAGCGACACATTCTTAAGCTTCTGGTTCTTGAGGAGAAGATTCACACACTCTAAAGTCATGGCTTGGAGACTCTCCTTTAAGGAGTCAACTTCTTTCTCTAAAGATGCTTGCGAATCTGCTTTTTCAGAACTAAAATACTTGCTCAGAGCCTCGCAGATACTAAGTTTGATGGGGTCAGCGGAAGATCTCCGAGCATCATCAAGAGCATCAGACAAAATCTTAAAGGCAATGTCTACTCCTTCCAAGACTCCCTTATCAATATGGAAGGATTCAGATGAGGAAGTAACAAGGATTGAAGAAGTGGGAATTAAATCATCTTTTATAGACGAAGGATGAGGAGGATTAATAATAGAGGATGAAGGCAAATCAATTCTTGAGGCATCAACAATTGGATAAGAGGGGGTTTCCTTCGCAATAGGGTCAATTGAAGATGTGACATTCTTAGTGATATCTTCGTGGACAGGAGCGGTAAGTAATAAAGGCTCAGTTAACGAAGGTATGGTAGGCATTACTAAGGGGTTAAAATCAGGAAATGCAATGGAAGATTTAATAGTCTTTAATGGGCTAAGCTTCTTGGTGGGTTTATTGTTATCTCCAGCATCCTGCGAATATCAAATCAGATAAGAAACAGAGGCAACAATATTTTTATTAAAAAAATGATGTTTCTTACTACCTTGTTATTCGCAGGCTTCCTTTTCGCTACAACAATTTTGTGATGCGAGTTTTTGGAAATGTTAGGGTTTGGGACTGTGAATTTGGTGCTAGAGGTGCTTTTGCTGAAACAGAATCAGTATGGGAATCACATAAAATAATAGAATTAATTAGGGAAATCAACAAAATAAGATCAGTTCCAGCAAAATCAAAGAAGAAAAGCTAAACTAACCTTGATGATTCCATGAAAGGAGCAGCAGGTAGATAAATTTATGAAAATCAAAGATGAAGAAGATTGCAGAGGATAAAGATTTACAGAGAGTTTGGAGAAGAGGAAGATGAAGTAAAAGAAGAAAATTATGTTTCCACTAACTCTCTCCTTAAATAGACAAAAAGAGATGACCGGTTGGAATTGAACGTGCCGGTAAATAAAGGGAATAATAAACACGTGTAGACGGTTACACCAAATTTACAGAAGGTTGTCGGTAAAGGAAAATATAGAAAGATGAATAAATGCAATGTGACGAAATAGAGGTTCTCATATCTTTCTCTTCTTCGCAGAGAAGACATGAGAAGAGGAAATATGTAGGAGTAGAATCTCGCAACAGCAATGTCCCAGCGAAGGTTTAACCAAAAAATGTTTGCGAAGACCATTACAGACTATTTGAGGAATGACGTAGCAAGTGACATCAGCCTAATCACGAGGAAAGTGTGAAGACTTTGCGAGATTAAAGAACACGTGCGAAGAAAACCCTTGTAAGCTTGCGATAATGACGCAAACCAGATCCGAAAATAAAGGTTGGCTTAGCTGTCATCCACTATGTAATATCCTATATAAAGGACCAAGTAGACTTGAGAAAGAGAGATCTTTTTTAGAGGAGTGAGAAATCAAATAGGAGAGGGAAAGTCCAGAACAATTCTTATTTCCTTGTATTCTTATCATTCTTGTAAGATTCATAAAAGAAGTTAATAAAGATTTGGTGATTGTTCTTGAAACTTGGGCAAATATTTGTGTAAATTCATTAGGTTGTGATTGTAGGAAAAACTGCAATCACAAACATTCTCTTCTGTCATGGTAAGAGCAAGTATTATGTTGGAATCCAACCTATTCCAAGTGTGGAAAATCCATGGAATGTCAAGTCTAATGGCTTCCAAGTTGGGATCTTCCACAGAAAATCCAAGCAGGGTTCCATGATTTGGTGGAATGGTCCGTGGAATCCATAGAAACGCTAATAAGAATAGCGTAAAACGGTATTAAGAATGAGCTTAGCTCCATTAAGAATAACATTTTTTTTTATCCGTAGATTTAAACTGAGTTGTTGAGAATCTAACGGCTGAGAAGAAAAACGCTAATAAGAATGGCGCTTAGCTCCATTAAGAATAGCGTTTTTTTTATATCCGTAGATGTAAACTGAGTTGTTGAGAATCTAATGGCTGAGAAAAAAAACGCTAATAAGAATGACGCTTAGCTCCATTAAGAATAGTGTTTTTTAGCTTATTAAGAATGGAGCTTAGCTTCTATTAAGAATAGCGTTTACTATTCCACCATTACACTTTGCGCCCATCCACAGTTCCAAGTGCTGAGGTGGCGTGGAAGATGGAAGATGGATGGATTCCACCATAAGACTTGCCCTAAGCTGGTCTCCATCACATCCGTGATCGTTTTATACTAATTCCTGTCAGGCTGTTACGGACAAGCAAGTAGTTCAAGTTTGCTTTATCAAAGAAAAAAGAATGTAGTTCAAGTTGGGCACCTTTTTCGCTTATACTGTATATTAATAGGCGTAGTCCAGAAGTTCTGTATGGAGATTGCCGCGAACCTCAGAAGACATTTCATGAGCTTGATATTTCTGGGTAGCTTCCAAGGGGTACGTTTACTATTAGGGATATTTTTTTTTTTTGAGTAGAAAGGTTAATATATTGAAAAAAGAAAAAGAAAAAAAAAACATACAGAAAAAGAACAAGCACACCCGTGCAAACAAGAGCTCAGGCTACAGCCAAACTCAGACCAAAATAACAACACCCTAGCATCAAGCTAAGCCAAAAAAACAAAATCAACAGGTTACCCTTTCAGACTTGACCTCAAGATATTTGGCCTTTCAGACTTGACCTCAAGATATTTACCCTTTCAGACTTGACCTCAAGATATTTGGCCTTTCAGACTTGACCTCAAGAAAACTTGTGAGGATTGTAATCGTCTCCATGCTATTCTAGCTAGGTGAGCTGAGTTATCAATAGGGAGGTCTCTAAAACCAAATCCTTTATCAGAAGTTCTGCACAGACCGTGTCATAAACAACATTAAAACCGTGATGTGAGTGGGACCCACCCTCTGGAGATTAACAGGGATCCTATCTAAAGGTAAGCTTGGCCCGCTATTTGTGTCTATACGGTTTTGGGAGTGTTTAGGTGGGCGGTTTGTTTAGAATTTTTGATCCTTTATTATATGTTTCGAGTTCGCAAAGGGCATTTCATGAATATAATAATAAATTAATAAAGGCCTTTGGCTACATTCATATTTATCCCACTAAAAATAGTTAGCATAGAGGTAATCTAGTCGGTGATTTCGTTTATTAAGCTTTCCTGTGATTGGTCGGGTACCCGGCCCTCGCTGTCACGATATAAATTTTTGATCCTTTATTATATGCAATGGTTCTCTATGAACCAAGGAATTAGACAATGCAAAAACCATCCCCTCACATGGGGTGGGCTCCGCCCACTTGGAGTTAACAGGGGTCATTTTTATGTAGTTCACTTTCCCGGTTCATATAGAGTTTTTGTATTATATGTTTCGAGTTTGTAAAGGGCATTTCATGAATATAGTAATAAATTAATAAAGCCCTTGGCTACATTCATGTTTACCCCACTAAAAATAGTTAGCATAGAGGTAATCTAGACGGTGATTTGGTTGTATTTGACCCGCCTATAGAGACTAATTGA
>JAJJWW010002693.1:0-71321 GCA_023531295.1 Papaver armeniacum | reverse complement strand
TATCCTTAAAGAAGAAGACTTCTGTTTTTTCCGGTATTGAATAGGTTGAACGATTTACAACTCGACTTCTAGTAAAATGTAGCTGGGATTCGTTGTTGGAAAAACTGGGTTGCAATAGAAGATGAAAAACACAGAAAGAGATTTTGTTGTACTCAAAAGCTTTCAAGGCTCATACGATTTCTTTTAGACAATTATTTCTACCCTCCTAATAATTTGGCGATTACAACAGGTATGTGAAATAATGCCTTCAGGATACAATGAAAGCCCTATAACGGAAATTGAATTCAAGGTTTGTACCCCTTGATTCAATCAAGAACACATGTGAACAAAAAACTTTTGATGCTTTAGAAAAGAGAGAAAACATAAAAGGTTTTTCGATGATGTTTTTCAACGAGTTATGGGAGATGCCATTTATAGGGGTTTTCGCATCTCTTCACGAAACGATGAGTCTCTTCATCATCAGACATCAATGGCGTCTGTTGGATTTGAATATTCTGGATACGCCCCCAGGACCCCCCTTGGTTAGCGTAGTTGAAAATATTCCAACATTCGTGGGCGAAGGTAAACTTCCGGTGGTTTCATTTTTTGCAACTGGGATTCGTCATGTCTATTACAAGTCCATCTATGTCGAAATCAAATGCATGCTGGACACATCCTTCGTCCTGATCCAAAAGGTAAATACTCAAAATGATGACCTCTGAAATCCATGTGGGCTGCTTCACCACCAACGTCACCATCCAGTTTGGAAGAAACCTCTCTGGCTTAAACTTTAACGGTTCTGACCACACTCGAGGGTCACGATGCATTTTCCACAGGCTAACGAACAAACGCGTGCCTGCTTTCACTTCATACCCATTCACAATGCAGTCTTCGATAGCTTCATGGGGTATGGAAAGTGGTCCAAAAGGGTGCAACCTAAGTGTTTCTTTGACGATTGCATGGAGGTACACAAGGTCTTTGATGTCGCGGTCCTCTATGTTTCCATCTTTTCCAACCTTGGTGTCGATCTCCTCTTTTGCTTTTCTGAAGACATTTGCATTGTTGAGTAGTTCGGAGAGAGCCCATGTCATGGCTACTGATGTGGTCTGCATGGAACCTAAGATAAGGGACTGCAAACTCGAGGGTCACCATGCATTTTCCACAGGTTAACGAACAAACGCGTGCCTGGCTGAGGGATATCGTATGTACATACTGGTTACCTTCAAATGCATCTGTTTTTGTAGAGGTACACGGAATATTTTGTAATAAACAATATGTTATGTTTGTAAACATTATCTTCGCACTTGAGTACATGAGATTTTCCAGAATTATTAACTGCTGAAATTGTTAATCTTGCCGGGTACCTGCCGGAAACCTTCCAAACCGATCAATCCTGATGGGTAATCAAATGGTTAACGGGTCTGATACTCAACCAATTCCTATTTGATTCTGGACAATCGCGTACGCCTTGATACCCCTAGTTTAAACTAGTTTGGATAAAACAACTTTCGGTGAAAATCATTTTCCTTGATTTTTCTAACAAATGCATAAACACAAGCAAGAAGAGATGTCCATGAATGAAAATGCAGAACAGATGTTTCTTACATTTTTACAATAATGGACCGAAAACACCGTCATTCCCATGTTTGTAACCATTATGTGTTGCGCCTCATAACTAAGTGCATCTTCTCCTCACTCTCCTTCCCTAAATCTTCATTACATTTTCTAACACTCCAATACCGAGAGGACAAATATACCAATTTGATTCTTAACCCCATACTCATTCAGGGCTAATGAAACTACTAAGACTAATTAACAGACAGAAAATATTTGTCTGTTTTTTCCGTTTACTCCTAATTTCTTCTGTAAGCAATAACACAATCTCCATAAGACATCCAATCATTTTTAACCTTTTAATGTGAATGTTGCTAAGAAGAGAAAGCCAGAGTGCGCAAGAGAATGAGAGAACATTGGGTAACAAAAATTCTCAAGTTGCTATCTCTTCCACTTCTGAGTTGAACACAAAACTTGGGAATGTTGTGGTAATATCCCTGTAAAGTTCCAAAAATAAGAGAAAATGTATTAGGTTTTCTCACATGTCAGCCATTCGTGTGCATAGACATGAGCTGCAAAACGTTGTTTAGTTAGTAACTTAGAAACTCATCAAGGATTTATATGGACTCACCTTAGGTAAGTGAGGGTCATAATCTTCATTAGCGATGGATTTCTTGAGACAAAGTTGAGCCACTCGGCTTTATCAATCTTCCCGTCCTGATTTACATCCGCGTCTAAAAATGTCTGTTCACATAATCAATAAAAATTAGATTTGTTGATGCCACCCAGTTTAACTGAAAGCTGGTATTGCTGGATGAACAAATGGGGCTTATTAATACAGCATTCAGCGGAACCATTTCACGCAACAACGAGTTACCTTATCAAGTATGATCTCTATGGTTTCATCAGCTAGCCTCATTTCTGATTCACATAGAAGTGCTATTAACATCTGTTTGACCTGATGAAACATCAAATGCACTTTTAAAAAAGAAGTACATTGGGAAATTTGTAGCGTTAGAATCAGCTATGACTCCAGTAATAAGAAAAACATAATATTGTTGAGTTAATCACAGAGATGTTGTAGTGCCATGAACAAAAGAATAAACTGATGAACAACGAGTTTTTGGATTTGCATGATTTATTACCTCTTGACGTTCAATGAATCCCGTACTGTCCATATCATAGAGCCTGAATGAAACTGCAATCAAGAGTACAGTTCAGAAAATATATCTAGCGACTTGCAAATCCTAGAAACAAATCAACTTGTTTCCACTTACATTCAATTTTGTCTTCAAATGGTGCGTTTGGATGAAATACATTAAGTGATCGAACAAAGTCACCAAAATCAATCACCCCCTTCCGCTTCACATCAAACAGGTCAAAAATCTGCATGCATATTGGTACCATTTGAAAACATGAACACAACATTCAGGGTGGGAACAAAGAAAAACAATATCCAAAGAACTAGATTCAGGACAACAATTAGAGATTCGATAACACAAGAATAGACACAGAATGGTGGTACTATACGAACGACAAACATCAATCTGCAATTGTTGGGATGTATTACACAAGTAAGATAGAGGACCATACCCGATTGGCGAAGAGGTTTTCCTTCTTTCTGTTCTTAAATAAAGCTAATTGAAACTCTTCCTGCATACAACAAACAAACAACCATTTCTGTTATTATTCCTTGCGATCTAAGAATAACAAAATGTTCCATTAGAGAGGTATTTTGCCAGCTAAAGAAGGATGGCTGGATAACTGACTAATGGTTCCACTCTTACGCTTAGCTTTACCACACTAGATTATTAGTTGGAGAGAAAAAAAGCTTTTGCTGAGACCTATATAAACAGGGACCTTGGTAAATCACCTTACACTAAGTAATTGGAAGCTTTAGTACATCTGTATATATGTAGGTTAAGGTAAGTAATAGATAGGTCAAATTGGATTTAGCCAGTTGATACGGTAATTCTCCATCTTCCAAAGTAGGCCTTATTTTAAAAAGCTAAACCAATAGGCAATGGTTACATTACTAATAATCCAGCTGTGAATCTAGTAGCTCTAGGAACTCTCAACCAACAAGTACCCTCTTTTAAAATGTACTGCACGCTAAAGACTTATGGCTCCAAATGGTTATAACTTGGACACAACATACATAACCTAGATGGGAAGGAAAACAAAGGAGTTTAGCTCTATAGGGATGTGGCATGAATGAATACACTAGAGAAAAAAGGGCAACTCCTATTTTAGCAATAGCAAGGGCAACAAAAATGACATATGCAGTCCAAAAACAAAACAAGGAGAACCATGATGAGTTACAGATGTGAAATTTACCTTACTTATCAACCCATCATCAATCACAGAACTGCTTATACTCTTGAACAACTCAAATAACGCTTCAACTTCGCTTACACTGACTGAAATTTCAAAAACAAAAAAAAAAACACGTTATTACCAAACATAAGCTACCAACATACAACCTCAAAAAGAATTTAACCATTCTGAACCAAAAATACAATGCTAACAAAATCCAATCGAAATTGCTTACACGCAGTTTGCGAAGCGAGAATGACAGGGTTCTCGTGTCCAGGGAACTGTTTTCTAACCTTTGAATTAAAACAGCCCATTGACTAACCAAAGCCCCTAAGCTTCAGTATAATATCTCCTCAATACTTGCATATTCAAAACCCTAAAGCAAATCAACCCCTGCACCAGAACACCACAAGATCAGTTCCAATCCTTAATCCCAACAAAGGGTTCTCACAGAACACATTAAATCACAAAACCCATATTTTAATTTCTCATAAAAATCAACATAAATCTTTAATTTAATCAAAATCACAAAAACCAGAAAAAAATTAGGGAAAAATTAAAAATCATATCTTTAACAACTAATTACTTAACAAAAACACAATAGATCTCTCCATAAATCAAAACCCAATTAAAATAAACCAGAGTGGATGAATTGAACTTACTGAATAAGAATTTCACCAAGAGATTTCAAACTTTTCTGAGCTGAAATTATTTATTTTGTAAAAAAAAAAACACGTTTTTGTTCTTGAGAAAGAAGCAAAAATTAGGGGGTTTTGTTCTTCTTTCTGGAACGAATCTATTGAAGTGGGTATAAATAATGGGAAACCCTAAGTTTGAAGATTGTTGCAGTCAATCGAAGAAACTGAGAATGCGGTTTTTTCTTTACAGAGAGAAAGTGTTGGAGTTTGTTAAGGTGAAGGCAATAATGAACTGTATCTTGTTTCTCTCGACTAACGGTTGAGATTCTCTTTGATTTTCTTTGTTGGTTATTTTCGGTGACTCGACATATAAATATTTACCAATTTTTTTTATTTTTTTTTAAAGCATGATGATATCATTAAGATTAAGCTGCAATTACACAAAGGTAGGTAATGCATGGTGGGATTGTGTGGTTCCAAAATAAAATTGTAAGGTTCTCTAATTGTATGTTGTCATGGGATCAACTCTCTGCTCACACAAAAAAAAAAAAAAATTACGACAAAGGATTGGCTAGGTTTTCTTGGAAATCTTGCTAGTCATATGACCCGGAAAAAAATTTGAGTTGATTGCCTGGTTGACTATGCAGTGTGGGATCTGACCCATGTTTTGTTTGGTTTTCAGAGATCATTCCTAAGATGTATCAAGGCGGGATGTCATCAGCTCGACATCATCCGAGGAAACCCGAGAGAAACCTCGAGGTTAGGAATCGAAATAGGTTTCCGAATCGGTTTCGAATTGAACCTCATTGATTAAGCGCTAATGCCGCCAAAGGTAGGTTTCGTTCTTTTGTCGTCCTATTTTGTGGCTATGAGCATTGCCCATGACTTGGGATTGTGTTGTCCCAAATAAAATTGTAAGGTTCTCTAATTGGATGAGGGAGGTGGTAATTCTAAGTGGTTGTGCTAAGATGTATCTCTTTGGTTTTCCGAATCAAGGTGTTGGAAGAAGCATCCCTGCAAATGAAACCTGCTCTAGCTACTTCGGGGTGTCCTCGTGCTGCTTCGTCTATGTTGATCTTGATCCAGTCTATATCAGGTTTGATCCATCCTATTAATTTTGTTGTAGTCCAGGTAGCATAGGAGGGACGTTTTCTTAAGCCCAGGAGAACTCTTGTTGAAGAGAGAGAGAGAGAGCCATTTGGGTGATGTTACATGGGTTTGGTTGCCTTTGTCGATAAATGTAGTCGTTTCTAGCTATCCATTAGGATAAGAAAGGGAAACAGAAGGTTGTTTTGATAGTGTTGTGATTTTTCAATTGTGAAAGTTGTTTGATTGTCATCTAGGGGTTTGGAAAGTTTGGAAGATTGTGGGTTGTGGTTGATTGAGTAGGGAGTCTTGTGAAAGATTGTTCCAGGCTGCCACAACCACTTGACAATAAAGGAGGATATGGGTAGCAGATTTCGTACCAGAACTGTATTATGGACAAATGGTAGTATCGATGAGGTGGATATGGTTTGGAATTGTGAAGGTCGGGAGGCCTTCGTTGGTTACTTTTCACAAGAAAAGATGTAATTTTGGAGGACATGGGAGTGTCCGGAGAACTTAGATGGTGGTAAGGGGTTTTGGTGGGAATGATTCGGTGAGCTGGCTAAGCAGTGATATCCAGATGATGTGGTGTACTTTCCATATTTGGTGAAAGTTTAGATGATTATATCAGCGGGGTGGTTTTGGGGGAGGTGGATATTCACGATTCGTCGGATTATGTGGGGTGGAAGGAGGTTTAGTTTACCATAATTCCATGTCTTAGTGAAAGGATCAATGAGGTCAGCTACTATTTGGATTGGGTAACGGCTCGTTGGGTCCAGGGTGTTATCGAATTGTAGGATACTGGATACAGTTTTCTTGAATAGGGGTTGTTAACCCATCTTCGAGTTTATGGAAAAGATGTTGTTTGATAATGGGGATGAGGGATGCTAATTGCCTCCATTGGGGACTAGTTGAAGATGGGTAGCTGGCGTTCCTAAAAAGATAAGTTGTTGCTTCAGATATTTTTCGTTCCAAAGGCTAGCATAGACTGAATCTAGTTTCTCATGGATGTTATAGACTCGCTTGATGAGTAATGCTTTGTTATGATCCATACTTCTTCGAATTCCCAGACCGCCTTCTGATTTGAGCCTAGTCAACTTATCATAACCAAGTGGGTGAAGCTTCTTGGATGAGGAGTCATGTCCCCATAAAAAGTATCTGGCGATACGATCTATTTTCTTATTCACATTGACAAGCAAAAGTTATATATGCTTGCATTCTGTGATTTGACATAAGGGTTAGGGAAGATTTTATGAGACTAATCTTCCTGGAGGAGTTAGACATTTCTTCATCCATCCCTTAGCCTTGCGCGCTAACCGACTTAGCCGAGGTTCATAAATGTGAAGATGGGATCTTCCATGCTTGAATTGAATTCCTATGTAAATCGGGGGTGTTGAGGTTGTGGGCATATTGAAAGCTTGTTAAAGGTCAAGTAATTATTGTTGGTTAAGCTTTGGGTGATGGATTTCGAAGCATTATTGTGCTGAGCTGCTGATGTGTTGTATGCTTGGAGCAAGCGCTTGAGTTGATTAGTACCTTCTGAAGCCTTATATGTGATGGGAGATCATCCTCATACATAAGATGGACAACGTATGAATCTTTTTGTGAGATTTTTAGCCCCTCCATAGCTTTGGGCCTCAAGTTTTCCTAAGTTTGTTGAGAGTATTTCCGCACAAATAATAATAACAAATACCAATATGTTGCTGATGTGGCATCTGAATTTTAAACGTGAAAGCGGGATCGAGATTTCTATCGAACCCAACCAGTCAGACTGGTCTCGTTGCAAGGTCTAACCTATCAAACCAACCATACAACTACGTTGTGTTATAAATTTATACTAACCTATCAAACCTAGCTATACAAATACACTACGTTACAAATTTTTACTACCCGAACCCAACTAGTCAGACTGATGTCACTGCAAGGTCTAACTCGTCAAGTTATCTTGCACAAGGAACATTACTTGTCAAAAAGAAATTTTGGGCCTTTAGATGGTTGACTTATTTTTTAACTAAGTTCATTATTTATCTCATTATTCTAATTGGCCGAGTTGGATTGCTTGACCATAAGTGATTCATTCGAAGATTCTGAAAGCGGTGTAACAATCTTGAACTAGAATCGGCACACCTAAAAAGTGTTGTAAATAGTTGATTCTTTCTTTTCAAAGAATGTTGTAATAAACCTGAAAACAGTGTTGCCCTGAACCGGCCTCGACAAACATAAAAAGTACCGCAGAAAAACGAGTTGAGAACTAGTAAAAAAAAAGTGAGTAAGTAGACCGTCATACCATAAAACTGGTGTCTGACCGAAACATAGATTAATCTTGCAAGATAGTAACCGACTTACCTATGTACTAGATGGAAACAATATTGGATGTTTACAAATTTCCCAAAAAAAAACTAATTAGTATTTGTAAATCAGATTGAAAAATATACTTATATCTCAATATGACTCGAATTTATATTATGTTGAATCAGTATCTGAAATTGATTTTGACTGCGTGGTAAAAAAATTATTTTTTATTATAGCATTTGGTAATCAAAATAAATAGTCTTTTATCTACGAAACAAAATCGAAAAAAAAAAAAAAAGTGGGTTTAGACTCTAAATTGACCAAAAATTCAAATAGCCGTCTCAAAACACTGACCCAAAGGGCTATTAAACCTTTTGGGTGGATTATACACAAATTTGTGTTTGTTTTGGTGATCTCTTTAATCTCAGTTTGTCAAAGAATTATCAAGTAAAATGAATTCGCAATAGTAATGCTAGAAAAATAAAACTGTGAAGAATAGTATCATAGGAATATTCTAAAGAGAAAGATACAACTATCAAAGTCAAAAAAGAGACACTGGGAGAAAGATGTTTGGTTGGCAATTATGGCTATGATGAACAACCCTAAATTGATGTCTTCACTTTTCTAGTTTCTTAAGACTTTATCTTTGAAGGAGAAGAATAATGGTAGGAAACTACCAACAAAAGTGTAACTTGTTGGCATCTAAGAGGAAAAAGTGTAAAGAGTTCATAGTTTATAGAAAACATATCCTAAGCCATATCTTATCTATCTACCACCTTTTCTTGATTGTTAGTCTCACTTTGGCTTTAGAAAAAGGCAAAAAAGAAGTCTCATTCTAGACAAACTTATAACATTTAACGGTTCATATTTGATGAATGATAAGATTATAGTCGCATCCACATTCTAGGGACCAAATTCCTTGATAACCTTCAACTACACCAAACTAACCGACCTTCAAAAAGAATGATCTTGTACATTCTATAGGTGTCCCCCTCTAAATTAGCTTCAACATTCGTTTTCGTGTGAATGATGAGGAGGGATCCCCTCACACTTTTATATCACACTATCTCACACATTAAGCGTTATTTTTGTGAACAAAAACCAAACCGGATTTGAAGTTAATATTTTGGGAATATATTCCTCTTACCAAGTTCTTACTACAAAATGAGTTATAACACCACCATCTACTACTTTGAAAATGAGCGTCAACGGATTTCCGGAATAAATTAAGACCTATCATTTTTTCATATTTCGGAATATGCTCATTTTTGGTAGGCATGTAGAACTTGGTAAGAGGAACATATCCCCAAAATATTAGCTCCAAATCCGTTACGGTTTGGTTTTTATTCGCGAAATGACGCCCAACGTGTGAGATAGTGTGATAATAAAAATGTGAGGGGATCCCCCGTCGTGAATGATATATATATAGATAGGCACGAGAAAATGTGAAGTCAAAAAGGTGACACTGTGGGATAGATGTTGGTTTGGCTACTTGGCATTATGGCTTTGATGAACAATACATGATCGTTGGTGTCTTGTCTAGACCTTGCCTGTCTACAAACTTTATCTAGTGATTATATGGTCTTTGCGCGAGAATCTTTGTATTATTTTTGAAGCAAGTTAACGCTTAAATTTTGGTGACATAATGTTTTCATTAAATTTAATGCTAAAAAAAAAAATTAAAAAAAAAATTTTATTCTCTTGTTAACTATTATATTTTTGAAGCAAGTTAACGCTTAAATTTTGGGGAGAGCATAATGTTTTCATCGAGTAAATGTTAATGCCGACACCAAAAAAAAAAAGAAAAAAAATTTAATCAAACAAAATTCTTATGCTAATTTTCTTATTAAAATTATGTTAATTAGATTGAGTGGTTGTTAAACTGATCCATCCTTGATTCTTGACACCATTAGACAAATCTTGACCATTTATTGAATCGGATCTCCTTTCATTATTGTTTGCCAAAGTGGAACAATTCCCAAAACCACGTTTTATGCGTGAAAATACAAATAGCTAGCTTGAAATTTGAAACCACGTCCTTGATTGACAATTCTTTCCAGCTGTTAGATCATGCATGACGTTTCCTTCTCGCATAGAATTCTTCGTGACTGAATTACCATCCGACTTGTGTATCAGAGAAACATTATCAATGTTCGGCCGTTCGGTTAAAAGCTTCATTTCTGAATGTTCAATATACTCCGGGATGCTTGCCTTACAGTGTCACTGATAAGAACTCATGAGTAGAACTTATCCCAAAAACCGGTCTATGAGTTAAGGGTGCCCATGAGCCCTTTAAACACCCCACTTAACCTTAGATTAGGTGATGTGGGACTAAGGATCTTATCAGTCACGCATAAATGTAGCGCCTCACGCTTGCACTATGTGATGATCCAGTCCTCCTATGTCCACATATATTCAGTTGTTAAATTTTGAATAACAATCTAAGATGTCAAAGTTAGGACCAGGAGACATAATTTGGTCCCCAAACACTATTTTGGATCATGCATCAAGTTTTCAATTAGATATCTTAGACCACAAGGCCTATTTGGCCCACAAGGTCCAATTTGGATAACCCTTTAGATTTTGAATTGCATAGGATTTTTTTTTATTTTTTTTTATTTTTTTAAATTATTATCAAGAAGATTTTCCCTGTTTACCATCCGCATAAATTCTAATTCTCAACTATCTTATGTACCACTCATGTTGTTTTTTTTTATCGATAAAAAAGAATAGACTAAGAGGCACACAAGCTGGGTGTGGGCGAATACAACTGACATAAAGCGAAAAGCCCACAGTAAAATCGATAAAACAAAAGTAAAGCTAAAATAAAGTTGCAAACCACAACAAAGACCACTGCCTATTGACAAAACAATAAAGACCACTGCCTATTGTCAATTAACATGCTCATCAACATCTTCTATAACTAGATCATCGTTATTTTTTGCAAGATCGCTAAATATTTCTCCACGATTAGCCTTTAGAGTGGAAATTCTAAGTCATGAAGAACCAAACTCCACTAGTTTATTTGCCAAAAATTTCTTAGCAACTTTAGATTTACGAGGCTTTTTGTTTTTTAAACTTGAGAGAGTATCCATACCTGTACCATTGGACTTCATACCCAATTTCATACCAATTCCTATAATTGGTTTTGATGAAGACGGCTTTGCGATGCTCACCTTTGGATCTTCTGAAACTGGTTGGGAAACACCTACCTCTCCTTCATCTTCCTCGAATCCATGAAATCTGTTATGGGATTCAAAACCAGGTGGAATGACGAGATCAGAGAATGAGGTGTTTGCACTTTCAACATTCTTTTTGACGGCGCCTTTCTTTCTTTTATAAGAATCCCACTCACCAAGAAACTTTTCTTGTTCAATTACCTCTTTTTCTTTTTCTTTTTTCCATTCTTATCAACAACAATATCCAAAGGAGTCTTTTCCATCACTTTGTCTTCATTGTTTAAGTTTGCAAAATGAAGTTCGGAGTCAAGAATGTTAAAAGTATTCAAAAATTTTCTACGCTCCTAACTAGTGATGACTCTTTTTTTTCTTCCATCTTTTTTCTTCTTTGGGTTTAACCAATTCCATCAGATGGTATATGGACTGTCTCCAAAACACCATTTTTTTCCAGCATTTTCGATTCTTTCTACAATAATTATTGTTGGATTGATGATCTCTATCTTCTGATGGTTCTCTTTCATGAGAAGACTCATTTGTATCCTAAGTTTCATCCACCAAAGGGATTTTCTCCACTCTGTATTGAGTAATCTCGATTCTATTCCCTATAGTAACAACCAACTGTGCATTGCTTTGAGCGACTAGATCTTCAGTAGTAACCTGAGTTGAACAAAAAGGCAAGAAATTTTCCTTAGTCTTAGGAACTAAGATACACTTGGCACTTGAATACCCAAATTTTATGAAGTGAAAGCAAGCATTGGGTTTCCAAGGATACTCGGTCATGATTGGAGTGCTGACAATGCTTGCAATCCTAAATAATCCTAATTGATTCCAGAGATAAAGAGGAGCCTTCATGAGATTCATCCATACCGGGACTAAGGTAATATCATCAATGTTTTGCTTAAATGAAATGGACCATGGTCGAATAAGAAATAGTTTCTTTGTAATGAAAACTGAACCCAAATTTAAAACTTTAATCCTCTCTTCTTCCCGATCAAATTTGAACAAAAAGGCTTGTTCTCCATGAATAGTCAGGGAGAAATCTCCTTTTAATTTCCACAGAGATATTAAACTTTGTTTTACAAAGTAGAATTGAAGTTTCTTCCCCACAAAATTTCCTACTACATAAGATTCACAATTTGAAAAGTGAGATTTGAGTTCTTCTGAAATAAAAACAGCAGTTGAACTCCAACAATCTCCTTAGCTTCATCAAAAAAAGGTTTGGTTGATGGGTTTGCTTTAATATTGTTGTTACCGAAAAAACCAATATAACTTAAAACCGTCTGAGATTTATTTAACGGTTTTGATTTTGGATCCGAG
This sequence comes from Papaver armeniacum, assembly GCA_023531295.1. Lineage (NCBI taxonomy): Eukaryota > Viridiplantae > Streptophyta > Magnoliopsida > Ranunculales > Papaveraceae > Papaver > Papaver armeniacum. The sequence continues at coordinate 58,960 of JAJJWW010002693.1, read as the reverse complement.
ATTAGATTAGGTTTTGGATCTACAATAACACACAAAGATGGATTTAGCGGCGAAAATCCCCAAACCATATGTTAACCTATGAAACTATATAGCAGGATTTGAAGATATCCTGCACACGGAATTGCTAGAGAAAGAGACCTGGAAGAAGATTCATGGCTTGCCATCGAGAACTTAGAAGAAAATTCAAATGCCCTAAAAAATCGCGATCGCCTCTAAGGCCCTTGCCACGTCATCAGACCCTAAGCTGAAAATAATTGCTCCACCTTTGTACCACCCATGTTAAAAAAAAAATTGTATCTTAAATACCATCTCTTGGATTTTTATTTACACCCTATATTAAAGTCACCCAACTATAAGAAAAAAAAACAACAACGGCCTGATTTACAGATAACTTATTCTCCACCACCACCACCACCACTGACCAGTTCAACTCCTTCCTCACCTCCACAACCCATTTTTATCTAGTGATCCCATGTTCTACTAGGTCTCGAGGTAGCTTATTAATAAATATACTAGGTAAAATAATGTCAAATATTCTTTATTGTTCAAACACTAAAACTGAATGTTTTTGACAAAAACTATGTACAGAGTAAGAACCAGTTGAATAAAGTGATTATCGGTCTAATTAAGTGACCACCAACCTAAAGAGACATGATATATTAGAAATCACATAATTGCAACCTCAATCAATGTTGAGAGAAACAAAAGAGTCACTATGTTTATGAGGCAGATACCTAGTTAATTCGTCAAATCATCATAATATGCATTAAAATTGATCAAAATTGTATATTCATCCATTGTAAAGGATCACTGAGCAAAGCATACGATGGATATGCAATTAACAATAATATCCAGTGGGATCAAAGATAAAAAGAAATCTAACCTAGGTTTTTTTTTTTGATCGATCTAACCTAGAGTTTTCAACTTGATGATTTTTAATGGGGATTTTTATCTACATCGGTAAGGAAGAAGAAGAAGATTAATATGGGTATAATCGTAGTTAATTTGACTTTTTTTAGGTGGTAAATAGGAAAAAAAAATGAAAAATAGATTTTCTTTACAAATTGTGAGAGGATGGGAAATGGGGAAAATGAGGGTAGGAAATAGGGAAAACTTTCAATAATGGTCACACTTTCATAATCCGGTTAACAAAATAATCACATTTTTATAATGTTTTTGCAAACGGGTCACTTGTCCATTAACTCAGATTAACTTCCCCTCTAGGGTTTAGTGAACCAGCAGCTCAATTCAAGTTTGTAACATGACATTCACCCAAAGGATTTCACCGCTTCCTTTCGGGGTTCAACGAAGCTTCTTAAACTTACATTGCCACGACCATCACTTCATCATCACCACCACGTCAACCACTTCAGTTAATTGATGAGGGGTATTTAGGAAAAAATTCAAACATTTTTTTCTCAAAACAGTTAGGTCAGATGGAATAAGATCATTTTGTAAACACTAATTAAAAATATGATGGTTTTATAAAACCGACTAAGACAATGTGAACATGTTTATTTATTTTTGATAAGAAAAAAAGATAGATTAGATATAGAGAATTTATAGTGAGATACCTGAGGTAGCAAAGAAAGGAAGATACACTATATTACATAAATAGATTTTCCCAATCTTTGAGAAACGAACTAAAAAATTTTATGTGGATTCTTCTACCCGCAGCTGCAGCCCATAACGAGATAGAGGTTTTTGCTTCAATACCAAGATCATCATATGTTTTGAATTTATGTTTATTATCAAAGGTAATGTACGTTCTTTCCATAGTGTCCAAAACACCGCAATAGGAATTAAGCTCCATATATAATTACCGTTGTTGGAGAAGGACATTGTGTTCCAACAAAGTGATAATGCCATTACTGATCTAGGAGTGACCCAGGCGCAACAATTATTTGGTAAAAGCAGTGATCAAACTCGGTGTGCAACCTTACAAAGCAAGAAAAAGTTAATGGTCCTGAGTTTCCAGGTCATTCCCACACAACACACAAGAATTATCAACCTCGATTCCCTTGTGCAACAAAAAATATTTTGTGTTTAACTTACCATGAACCATGCTCCAAACAAATAAGTTTATCTTGGGTGGTATAGCTGCCTTAAAGATAAACTGAAACAAAAAGTTATCTATCCCATTAGGTTCCACCAATTTTACGTACAGAGTTTTAACCGAGAACACACCTGTGGTATGCAATGACCAACGCCAAGTATCTGCCAAACAGTCCAAAACAACAGGGATATCTCCAATGACAGTTAGAAGAGACACAAATTCATTAGCTTATAAATTGGTGAGAATCCTTTTGAAATCGAATTTCGAACTCCCTCCCGAATTAATCATATTCGCCACTTTGACACTTATATATCTGGACAACTTGTATAAGGAAGGTGAAACACTGGCTAGTGATATTTTCCTGCACCATATATCATTCCAAAAAGAAATCTCTGTCCTTGAATGCAAATAAAGAGTGGAATTCTTACTAATTAAAGCCGTTGAGTCTGCGATAGTCTGCCAACACGAAACATCGTAGCTTTGCGTTACTGATCCAGGTATCCAATAAGAGAACTTTGTTCCGTACTTGTCAGCTATAATCTTGAAACACATTTTATTCTTTGGAACACCAAATCTCCAGCACCATTTGGCTAGCAAAGTCATGTTCATAAGTTTAAGATTACAAATACCCAAGCCACCACGTACCATATCCCAATTAACCAAGTGTGATGACTTTGCTCTTTCTTAGTATTCCCAAAGAAAGTTTCGTATTTTCTTTTAAAGGATTTTAATGACAGACATGGGTGCTTTGAACAATGTGACCATTTTGTAAGAGCGAATGTGACCCGCTTTACTCATTCTCAATTTCAATGATAGACTTGTCGTGTAATTGATCTTGATTTTGTACTCGGGATATTCTGTTGGAAAACGATTACTAAAAAATAATTTTAAGGTTTTAATAAAATTATAATTTATTATTTTCTTTTGTGAATGAAAAAACTTATTATTCCCACATTGTGGAGTTTCCACGTTTTAGTTGTTTTAAGAGACTATATAAGCATTTTAGTCCCACATCGGGGAGTTTTTTCTTCTTAAGTTGTATTTGTCAATTATATAAACAAATTCACTACTTTTGTAAAATCTATGGTAAAGGGGTTGCTCCATATTTTAGAGGGACCCCTAAGGGAAAATATTTTATAGCCGTTTCTTAAGCGTTCGCGATTTTCCTTAACGGTTTTTTCGGAGTTGCCAAGCTCAAGTTGAGCATCTATTACATATGCTAGTAGTAGGTGTAGTAGGGTGTTTTATCCTGGAGATATTCGTCTTGTGAGGTCTATAGAATCACTCTTGAGTGTAGGCGGGCGCTAATGTCTTAAGGGAAACGTGTTGAACACGTTACTCACTCTGTTTTTTCTAAAGTTTTGCCTTGTTGCTCATCAAATCGATCACTTCCACTATATATAAAGGAGATAAGTATCAATAACTTTTGCTTATTTGATTTTTTCCTTGTTTTTGATTATTGACCAAAAATTTGTTTTCTGTTTTTTCACTCCATAATTAACATCCATGATTCACAAACCAATCAACCGTTCTTGATTATTACAAATTCTAATGTCTTAAGATTGTGACATGAAACTGGAAAGGGACATGGCTAATAGGCGCATGTGGATGAACACAATTTTTCCAAAGCTGACAAAGGTTGGAACATCAAACGCAACTCTAAGCGTAGTCTTCTTAAGAAAGGTATTTTTCATAAACCTCAATCTAGCATTACTTTAATTAAGGGTGATTTTTATGTTTGTAAAATCCTATCCATACGGCAGTAAATTGTAGGCAACATAAAAACCTTAATTAGTAGATATTTAATGCTAATTTAGTTGAAACAAACTAGTACGAGTTCAGTGGCATGATGTCGGAAGTTATTTTAATAACTAATATGAGAGACCAGTAGGTGGACTTTGGAGCCACCAAGCATCTTTGTTGAAACAGAGGCATGTTCACCTCCTATCATAGGATAGGAGATGTCGAGAAACTCTATATGAGTAACTCACCTGCGACAGAGGTTGCATAAAAGGGAAAGGTCGAGCAGAAGCTCATATCTTTGATATTCTCACATGAATGAAGTTTTCATGTTTCGGGCATATGCAAGAATCTTGTATCTTGTTCTGTTGTAGATGGTAAAAGACTTAATATATTAATTGAATATGGAAAACTTGTCGTACCTAAGGGCATGTGATTTTGAAGGAAACGTTATAAGACTTAAGGTCAATATAAGCTTAACGAAAAAACTGATGAAGTAGTTGATTCTTGTGTCTTCTTTTGTGTGATTGAATGTTTTGGATGGTAGACATGGAACCATAAACTTATATAAGTCAGTGCATAAACTGGGAAGCGTAGGCTGCGTACCCAAATTTAGTTTGGATATTGAACACAAAAGTTAAATATTCGTAGAATCAAAATATGCTATAAAACCTTTTAGCAAAATTGCTCAGAGTAATTCTAAGCCCTTAGAATTAATTCAGTTAGACCTAGTTGACATGAAATCAACCCAAACTAAGGTGGTAAAAGGTGTTTTTATAACTTTCATAGATGATTGTACGAGGTACTATCTTTTACTTACTTAGGGGTAAGGATGATGCCTTAGAAGCCTTAAGAGTATAAACTTGAAATTGAAATCAAAGTATATGTTACCACTAAAAGGGTTAGGTATAAACATGATGGCAAGTATGAAATTCATATAGGAGAACTTTACTTGTTAAATGGCATTATTGATGAGATCACACCGTAGTCTAATGGTATAGTTGATCGTAAGAACATAACCATTAAGGAGATAATTTATGCCATGTTGATTAAAGTATTAACCACCAACTTGTGGTGGGGGGAGGTCATCCTATGATTTTGTTATATCCTGAATAGAGTAACCTTTAAAGGATTAAATAAAACTCCATATGTTTATGAAAGATAGACAACCTTCTTATGCATACGTCAAAGTGTGGGGGTATTTAGATAAGATATCCTTAGTACCCTACTGCATATAGTTTTTTGGTTGTTAGTTCTGCTTTTTCTGACTTTGGTGTGAATACTATTATGGAATCTAGGGATGCTGAGTTCTTTGAACATGTTTATTCTTAATCATGTACCTCATTAGAGATGTGATGTTGATCCCCTAGATTTATTTTCAGATAGTCAGAACTTATCTTTAAGGAAGATGAATTAGAGTTGATCCTAGGAGAAGTAAAATATTATAACTGAGACTTCTTATGGACCTGACTTCTTAATAAGCCTAGCTTAATCTGAGCTCTAGATTCGTAAAGAAGCCATAAAATCTATTGAAACCCCATTCTGGTAAGAAGCTTCATTTAGTAAAATGGACTCAGTCCGTCGGAACCAGACTTGAGAGCTTGCTAGTTTACCTCTAGGGAGTAAGACCATGGGATGTAAATGAGTCGAAACGTTAGATATATGGAACTGTGGAAAAATATTAGGCTAAGTTGGTAGCTAAAGGCTATAAACTAAAATAAGGTATAAATTTCCTTGATTCTTATTCACTTGTGACGAGAATTACTTCTGTTGAGATGCTAATTGATATTGCTGCCATAAACAACTTGGAGATACATCAGATGGATGTTAAGACAGCTTTCCTAAAACCGTGAATTAGATAAAGAAATTTACATAGATCAACCTGAGGATTTTGTAGTGAAAGGTTATGAAGACAAAGTTTGTAAGTTGAACAAATCTTTGTATGGTTTTCAAATAAGAACGTAATCTAATATATATCTAAATAAAACAGTGACATGGAAAATTTGATCATGAGATAATGTGTAGTGGATTTAAGTTAATGAATCTGACAAGTATATTTATAAGTAACTTATTAAGGATGCCTATGTGATTGTATGGTTGTATGTTGAGATATGAGATATGTTTATACATGATACAAACATAGATGTGATTAATTCCACTAAAACCATGCATTGAATGAGAACGTTGACTTGAAAGAGTAAAGATTTTTGATGTAATCATAGGGATGAGGATTAAAAGATAATCAAACATTTATAGTCTTAGTCATTCTCATTATGTTGAATTTTTGCTTAAGAGATACAATCAGTCTTATTGTAAGCCTACTTGTATTTCATACGATTCTTCTTGTAGACTCAAGAAAAATAAGGAAAATGAAGTATCTTAACTTGAATACTCAAGAGTTATAGGATGTCTGATGAATTTAATGAACTGTAAAAGACCAGACATTGCCTATATTGTGAGTAAGTTAAGTAGATGTACTTGTAGTCCAGAGCAAGAGCATTGGGATGCACTTAGTAGAGTATTATGGTACCTAAAATACTGTATTACCTTTTATTTGATTTATGAAAGGTATCTTGTTGTCCTTGAGGGACTTTATGATGCAAACTGGATAGTTAACTCAGAGGAGTTTAAGTCTAAGAGTGGATATGGTTTCACTCTAGCATGAGGGTTTGTTTTTGGAATATTTCCAAACAGACATATATTGCTCAATTCATTATGGAATCTAAGAGTATGGCGTTAGATAAAGCACGAGAGGGGGTCGAGTGCCTAAGATGCTTTTTAGAAGACATTCCTCTCTAGCATATATAGGCATGTGCCAGCTATATCTATACATTGTGTTAGCCAAGCTATAATAGCTAAAGCTAAAAATAACAAAATCTCAATCGGCGTTATTTCCATTGATTGGATAAAGTCCAAGGAGAATATCGCGCAACCTTTGACGAAAGGTTTATCCAAAGAGATAGTTAGAAATGCATCGAGGGGGATGGGGCTTAAGCTCATAAATTAAACTTACCATGAAGGATACTCAACCTTGCTGACTGGAGATCCCATAATCAAGGTTTCGAATGAGACAACTAATTTGTGGTGGGTAACACTATCAGAGAATTTCATTCTCTGTCCCTTCCCTATGGTGTAGACGTGATAGTATGACTGCATATGAAGGATGACTTTGAAGAAGTCTTAATGAGTTCTATAGTTTCAATTTAAGATTGAAGTGGGGTGTAGCAGTAACACTTGTAGGAGAAGAATCTCGCACAACATATCTTCTTACCAAGCGAAATTCATTTCCTTAGAACGCCTGCGAAATTATCAAGAGCCTGCGAAAATATGAGTTGTACTCCACTATGTATGAGCTGTTATCCACTATGTAAACACCTATATAAAGAGAAGAACAGGAGAGAGAGAAAAAGAGGAGACACATTTTTGTACAAAGACTTTATTTTCTTTACCATCTTCTTCCCCAAAAAACTAGATCTAGAGCTCTATCAAATATCCATTAATGGAGATTCTAAATATAATATTAATGTAACCTCAACAATCATAGTGAAGAACCATGGATGTAGATCACATTGATCGAACCATGTAAAAAATCCTTGTGTCCATCTTTACAATTTTAGCACTTTAATCTTTATTTTGGTTATGAAATAGATTTAGATCTAGAAAATATCATAAGGGGTGTGTTGTGGGATTTCCCACAACTACATTTTTGGAGCTAGAAACAGGGACGAGTAAAGGATTTATCCTTCCTGTAACTTGTTGGATCAAGAAAATTTAACAAAATAGCTACTGTTGGAGTTAGTCTTCATTAGATCTTAAAGTTTTAGGAGCTAAATTGAAAGTTTTGGGGAAGAACTTACACTTTCAGGCAACAAACATCATCAACAGTCCAAAGAAAATGAAATTTCCTTCTTCTTTCAACATTAGAGGCAACAAATCTTACCAGATCTATAAAATTCAGAACAAAAAACCAAAATTCACAGGAAAAAATGAAATTTCAGTGGAAGAAATTCATCTTCAGAAGACAAATGATGTTGAAGTTCGCAGAAATCCAATAACAACAGGAAAAAGAGGCAAATGTGAAAGAAATTAAGGAAGGATGAAGAAAGGATAAGAGGCAGACAGTGCAATTTCTATCACAAAAAGAAATTCGCACAGATGGTTCAAGGCTGAGCGAACAAGCAGTAGGTCGCAGAATCGCTTATTCCTTATCGCGATATTTTCGCACATTTTTGATAAAATGCCAAGGGAAAATAAAAGAACAAGTAACAAATGTTTTGTGAATATTTCACAAATAAATTCTTGAAAAGATGGTTAATGGAGAAATTAATGAGTCTATCTTCGTAAGTTCGAATCCCACCGTATGCATTCCTTTACTATTTTTACTACAGGAGAAGATATGATTAAAACTATAGCATCGTGTGTTCACTTCGCAGACAGAAGAGTAGCACAATTGGTCACCAGCGAAGACAAGGAGTTTTATGTCGCGGGTTCGAGTATCCTCAAGTTTATTTTTTCGCAGCTTTTGAACATCAAAGGAACGAAGTTTTCAATCAAAGAAAGCAGTTGTTCCTTTACGTCGCAAATAGAAGCCGGTACAGATGGTCAGAGAAGGGGTATGCAAACTAGAGGACATGGGTTCGAGTCTCCCTCTTCGCAAAGAATTTTTGCTTCACAAATGTTTATATCATAAACATTTCTTTTGCAGACATTTACCTTACGAACATTCGCAGCACGAACAAATACCTCACAGATGTTCGTTTACTTCATAGAGATGTTTACTTCGCACAGTAGAGAGTTGATAATTATTTTGCAGAGATATTTTGCAATAGAGGGTTAGAACAGTTGGTATGGTGCGGGAATATGCAAGTAGCAGGTCGCGGGTTCAATTCTTGCCTCCCGTGTCTGTTTTTGCTAAGCGACATTTATACTTCATGCAACGTATTTTTCGCGCGAAAAAGACAACAACAAACCACAAAAGCTAAGTACCACTTTCCTTGAACATTTTACTTTTACAGAAAATAAAAGATTTTTTACTTGGTTTACAAAACGCGATACAATCGCAGAATTACATTTATACTTCATGCAACGAATTTTTCGCGCGGAAAAGACAACAACAAACCACAAAAGCTAAGTATCACTTTCCTTGAACATTTTACTTTTACAGAAAATAAAAGATTTTTTACTTGGTTTACAAAACGCGATACAATCGCAGAATTACAAAGATTTCATAATTACAAAGATTCCACAATTACAAAAGAAACCGAGAAAAATATCTCGCAGATCAATTTATATATTTCCCTTAAATATTTTCTTTGTTTCAAATGAGAATGATATCTAACATGGAGAGTAGTAGGAGGCAAAATAAGACCTTCCATCAACAGGCTAGTAAGACCTTCCATCAACAAAGCTGCATAAGACCTCATTAGGATCATTTCCATGAAAGATGTTTATCGGATGAGACGAAACAAGTTATACAAAGGAAATCAAAACAAAGAAAAACGATTTGAACTTGCAATTAAATGAATATTTTTGATAAAAGAAATGTTGAATAATAATCTAAATTCTTATTTGCATTACATCATTGCATGAGGCAGAGAACGTGGAGTAAAAATTTCGCAATACTTCTTATTCGCAATCAAGAACGGATACTTCTTATACTTCTCAAAGGATACTTCATAATTCTTATATATTTCGAGGATTACTTACTTCTTATACTTCTTCAAGGATACTTCATACTTCTCATACTTCAAGAGATGATACTTCTTATTTACTTCGAAAAGCTCCGGAACTTCACAAAAGAATAGAGGCAAGTACGTACTTTTCAAGTCCAGTATTCTTTCGCTCGTTCCTTCATCAACAAAAATTAAAGACTACTACAACAACATATTTTTTCTTAAAGATCGCTCTTCAAGCAATATTCAAGAAAAAAGAGGCAAAATGTAGGAGTAGAATCTCGCACAACACATCTTCTTACCAAGCGAAATTCATTTCCTTAGCACGCCTGCGAAATTATCAAGAGCCTGCGAAAATATGAGATGTACTCCACTATGTATGAGTTGTCATCCACTATGTAAACACCTATATAAAGAGAAGAGCAGGAGATAGAAAAAAAGAGGAGAAACATTTTTGTACAGAGACTTAATTTCTTTATCATCTTCTTCCCCAAAAAACTAGATCTAGAGCTCTATCAAATATCCATTAATGGAGATTCTAAATGTAATATTAATGCAATCTCAACAATCATAGTGAAGAACCATGGATGTAGACCACATTGATCGAACCATGTAAAAAATCCTTGTGTCCATCTTTACAATTTTAGCACTTTAATCTTTATTTTGGTTATGAAATAGATTTAGATCTAGAAAATATCATAAGGGATGTGTTGTGGGATTTCCCGCAACTACAACACTCTTTATGGAAACTCACCTATCTGAATGAGGAAGTGGGGCCGCTTCCTATGAGAATATGAGCTTTGATTCTCTAGAGCATTCTGAGAAACAGGATATGTCCAGGGCCAAATTGGAAAAAACGGCACGAGCTTGACAGCACCCTTGGAGATATCATCCGTGGTTGTTATCGCGAATTACATCAAACGCTAGCAGTTCAAGACATAGTTCACTGCCTCTAGTAAGTAATTCCGGTAATATCTCACTAAGCAAAGGTTCAAGACCTCATGGACACCTCTGCCTAAAATGGTATTTCCTGCGCTTTTTATGTGATTTTCGTTTTGATGGTTTTGGTATTACTGGAACTTAGGATCTAAGGGTCACCAAGGGTTCACTAATTCATGCTTTTTCACTTCGGTGAAAGGAACCTTTAGTCTCACTTGTAAGGAACTAAAGATGAAATCTCTTGATACTATATGATTTTAGAAATCCATAGTATGATCTTGGGGTCATCACACTGTTGTGTGAGGGAGATGACGTTGGAATGGCTAGTATGAATTCAACATGCACGATATGTATGTCTGTTCAGACAGTTCGGGTCGTGAGATTGGGTTGTTGATTTAACAAAATCTATCTGTGTTTTCGTGTTTTATTGAGTTTTCATTCATGTGGGGGATTGTTGGAAAACGATTACTAAAAAATAATTTTTAAGGTTTTAATAAAATAATAATTTATTATTTTCTTTTGTGAATGAAAAAACTTATTAGTCCCACATTGTGGAGTTTCCACGTTTTAGTTGTTTTAAGAGACTATATAAGCATTTTAGTCCCACATCGGGGAGTTTTTCTTCTTAAGTTGTATTTGTCAATTATATAAACAAATATACTAATTTTATAAAATCTATGGGAAAGGGGTTGCTCCATATTTTAGAGGGACCCCTAAGGGAAAATATTTTATAGCCGTTTCTTAAGCGTTAGCGATTTTCCTTAACGGTTTTTTTCGGAGTTGCCAAGCTCAAGTTGAGCATCTACTACATATGCTAGTAGTAGGTGTAGGTGTAGTAGGGTGCTTTATCCTGGAGATATCCGTCCTTTGAGGGCTATAGCATCACTCTTGAGTGTAGCCAGGCGCTAATGTCTTAAGGGCAACGTGTTGAACACGTGACTCACTCTGTTTTTTCCAAAGTTTTGCCTTGTTGCTGTTACGGAGATTTGGGGAGCTCGTCCATTTCATCAAATCGATCACTTCCACTATAAAAGAGCTAAGTATCGATAACTTTTGCTTATTTGATTTTTTTCCTTGTTTTTAATTATTTCACCCAACGTATTCCACCTAACTTAACATGGTATGTAAATTTAAAAATAGGCAGGATGTAACCAGTTTCATCATGTCCATTTTCAAATATTTTTTCTTTTTTTATTTTACACAGGATGCATCCAGTTTCATCCTTGCTATTTTTTGAGTTTAAGTCGGGATGAATCCAGGTTTCATCCTTGCTATTTTTTCTTTGTCCATTTCACCCATAAAATTTTTTACTCGTCCATTTGAACCGTGTTTTAATTTTTTTTGGACAAATGACCCATTTTCCGAAGAATCATCCTTCTTTTGTTTAGATTTTGATCAACAGGTAACGTAGACGGTGGATCATAGGGTATTAGTGTCACAAGCCCAATTAAGAAACTAAGTGGTGTTTGCTCCATCTCCCTTAAAAAGCCCAAGTCCATTCTTTCTTCTGCCTGCCTTGATGAAAATTTTAGATTTCGGATGATAAAACATGATTTCGGATCACATAATTGGCTATATAAATCAAAATGGTATATTTTGAGTCACGAGATAGATTTAGGTGATATAGAGTATTTTAAGTGAGTAAGAGCCGGCAAACAAGCCAAGAACCCGCGAGTTTGCCCGGCCCGGACCGTGAAAATCCGCATCCGGCTTGGCTGGTTGTCTAAACAAGTCGGGTTAGGGTTGGAGAAATATCGGCTTGTGAAAAAACGGGTGAACCCGTCCCGGTCCGTTTGCCAGGTAACATCAGGTGATAAATTTTGGATCGTGTTATACCAAATATTTTACATTCAACGGTCACTTGCGGCATCACAGAAGCAGCAGGGTCACTTTGTCTTTTCACCAAAAAGGTCAAGATCTCAAAGTAGGTGAGTCAACCTCAGTCAAGAGACTAGAACGTTGGGATTTAAGAAAACTAGCCGTTACTCTCTCTGTTAAAATTTAAATCTCAATCTAAACACTTTCCATATCTCTGTTCTCTACAAGTCTCAGATTAATGTCAGTTTGTTTAGATACTCCATCTTCTTTTACTTCCCAACTCAATAACAGCGAATCTAATAGCAAAATCTCCATGGAATCTTCTTCTTCTCCACCATTATTATTACAAAGTACTTCTCCTTCATCAGAGAAAGAAGACTACTGGAGCACACTCAGAAATCGAGTCGATACCCTTCTTGAGAATCGACAGTCAATCAATCAAAATTCAGAAATCCTCCCTCTGAATAAATTTGTTTCATTGACAAGAGATGAAGACTGTTTGCTTCTTCTGCGAGGATTTGATTCCATTTCTTCCTCCTTGTTTCAACTCAAAGGCAATTTACATAAGGCCATTGAGGTAAGTCTCTGCCATCTTTCACAATCTTCAAATAATTCAATTTTGGGTCTGTTTATTATTCGATTTGCAATTCTGGGTTATAATCTTCTTACCTTCTCTGATCCGTATGATGGCAGGGAGCAAGAGATCTATCAAAACCTTCACTGACTGAAATACTGCAAAAAAATGATGCTGAAAGTGTAAAAGAAGAAGAGGGAAAGAAAATGTTGAAGAAGAGAAGGCATGATGATGAGTCTGAAGAACAATCGATCGAAAATCAGAGAGGAGATGTCGAATTGAAGGATAATTTGAAGAATGGGAAGCTCAAGAAAGCTAAAAATGTTGGTTTTCTAATGTCTTCTTGTGTTTGATCGTGTTTTCAATTGGTTGGAACTGCTACTAATTTTGTATGTTTCTGCTTGTGCTTTGTAGCTTGCGATATCAATGGCAGCCAGTGCAGCTACACTAGCTAGAGAATTGAAGTCGATACGGTCAGATTTATCATTTATGCAAGAGAGATGTGATATGCTCGAGGAAGAGAACATGAGACTTCGCAATGGATCTGACAAGGGTGGTGAAGAAGATGATCTGGTGAGACTTCAACTTGAAGCTTTGCTTGCAGAGAAGTCAAGATTAGCGACTGAGAATGCGAATTTAGTTAGAGAAAATCAGTGTCTTCACCAGCTCGTTGAATACCATCAACTCACCTGCTCTGCAGATGATATCGATCAGACTTATGAACAAGTTGTTCGCGGAATGTGCTTGGATTTTGATTCTCCTTCTCCTTCAGATGATGATGAGGATTCAAACTGTAGTGAAATTGAAGCTCCATTGACACCACGAGGTGACATTGTTGGGTTTTCCAATTGCCTTGATCAGTGCTATGAAGAAGACGATGTACAGGAAGAACACAAGTAGTAGTGCTAGTACTGGATGAATCAAATCAGTCTTGTAATGCAATTCAGTTTACAGTTTCTGATTTCAACTTATGTAAATGTGATTCGTTTGAGATATATTTTGTCTCTAATTCATAAGACTGTTTTGGATCTGAAGTTCAAAACAAAATTGAATGCTTTAAATCCTAATTTCACTGAAACCCACTACAAATTCTTAACATTCAGTTGTGCTAAGATTGGGCTTGGTTTACGATCACTCCAAAACATGAAAAAAATGCAATATGCTAGCCGAATTTGATTCTATTTGGGTGCAATTGATCAAGAAGGCCAAGTATTTGGGACATGGGTCTTTTAGGGACGTTGGCAACATAAAATGTCAAAAACTAGCGAGAAAAGTGACTCTTTTGTAAAATATACACAAAATGTGATGTATTATGCCTTGTTATATGGTATACTTGTACATGTTATGACGTGCTTTCTTAACGTGTTGTGCTGGGCTGTGCCACGTGCTTATCCGTGCCACGAGCTGTGCTACTGTGCCGATTAGACTAACCTAGCACATCCCACGAAACTAAGTAACTAACGTGTTGTGCCGTGCTGGGCTAAATCACGTGCTTGGTTGGGGCTCAGATTTTAGCGTGCTGGGCTGGGCTGTGCTCGTGCTGGCACAGCCCAATTTACACCTCTACTATTGATCACACTCGGTATATGTCTCTTAATTAGCTTCAACTTCACTTTTATGTGAATGATATATTGGCTCGACAAAATTTAAAGTGCCAAGGAGAATGTCAAAAGATGTTGGCCTTGATGAACTGATGTCTTGTCTTATCTAGGCCCTAGTTTTGTTCATTTCACTCTGGCTTTTAAGAAAGAAAATTCAGCACAACATACTTGATTACACTTTGGCTTTTAGAAAATGAAATTTTCAACCAAACACAGGTCTCTTTTTAACTAATGCCAGAAATCCTACTCCGGGGAAGCAACATCCCGGTGGGGTGCAAATTGTAATTTGAACAAAGAGGGTTTGGAAACCCATTTTCTTAGAAAAAATTTAGGCTTGGGAACCAGTTGGTCTGGGTGTGCATTTTGCACATCCATACTATGAGCTCGCACTAGGGGGTGAGTATTATTACTACTGGTGTAATTGTAAATGAACATTTTTTGGGTCATTTGATCTTTGGTACTCGTGTTTTGTCCAAAATTAATATTTGGTCTAACATTCGTCTAACTTAGTGTTTGGTATAATTTTGATTAGATTGGGTGGTTGTAAAACTGACCCAGTTCTTGATTCTTCTTCCCCACCATTAGACAAATCTTTGACGTTTGTTTGAAAATCTCATCTCCTTTGGTTTTGTTTTGAGTCCATTGATTTGTTTAATTTCTGAAATATTAGCTTTCTTCAATGAATGTGTGTGTTCAATGATCTATTTTATGTAGTATGGAGGAGGGTCCTAACAATGACAAATCTTAGAATTTCTCTATGTGAGTCACATGGTTGTTTGCTGAAGTGGGACAATGTTGGCACCACGTTTTACATGTGAATACAAATGTGTAGGTAGCTCACGGAAGCGTAGCAAACAATTAACACTTTTTACAACGATACATAAACAATTTTCAAGAAGATCATAAACAACAAGATTAGTTTAAATGGCCCGATTTGGATTAAGATTATTAAATCCAAATCACTAAATAAATCTACATCCCGTAGAGATGTTAGAATTCAAAAATCCAACCATTTCTCAAAGTTTTCTTCAAAGTTATAGTAACATAGTTGACAATGGAGTAGCAGGATCCATAGATCTCACCAATAAGAGCAAGTCTTATGGTGGAATCCAACTTATTCCAAGTGTGGAAAAATTGTGGAATTTCGAATCTAGTGGCTTCTAAGTCAGTGGCGGAGCTGAAAAATAAAGTTGGGGTGGCTTGAAAACTAATTGGATTTGCCGAACTTAAAACCATGGTAAAAAAATGAATTTTTCTGGACTTTAAGTCACTAGGTAGTTCCGTCACTGCTCTAAGTTGTTGTTTTCCACAATTTTTCCAAGCCATGTTCCATGATTTCGTGGGATGTTATGTGGAATCCACGAAAATAATAGTGCACTAGAGGACGAAAGCGCAAATTAGAATAGTGCCCAAAGCTAATATTAATAGCGTAAAACGCTATTGTTATCAGCGTTTTTTTTTATCCGTAGATTAAAATGGCTTGAAAAAAAAAACGCTAATCTAAATAGCGGTAAAGCGCTATTTTTATCGGCGTTTTTCTGACGCTATTCTTATTACCGTAAAATGCTATTTTGATTACTATTTCTACGATTCCACCACTACACTTGACCTTCCATGAACTACTCCAAATACTGAGAGGGCGTGGAAGATGGAAGATGCAATCCTTCCACCATAAGATCCATAGACTAACACGCATCTTATATCATTAGTTGGACCATAAGGCATCCAGAGACCATCTTAGATCGAAATGGTCCGGTGGGCAACGGGACATATTTTGGCCCATTAGGCCCATTTTGGATCACCAACATGTACGTGCTAAATTACATGGCGAAATATTCCAATTACCGTGCACATTTTGGGTCACATGATAGATTTTGAGTCAAAATGCAAATTACGTCGAGACATATTTTGGTGAAGGAAACTTTTATTTTCGTAGATTTAGGGAATTAAATTGTTTAGTGCATTTTTTTTTTCCAAGCATATATTGTTGATGAAATAGTCCTACCGGCATTGTAACCTTGGTTTACTATTTAAAGAATAATCTTACGCTAATTTGATGACATTAAATGTTCCTAAACCAAGATAAAGTTCTTAATCAGTTGTTAATTAAATTTTTGATTATATTCGTATTACATCATTAAGCTAATTAGATTGAGTGGTTGTAAAGGTATCTCATTTGCTCACTTTTGTTCTTGGCATCAAATTTTAGTTTATTATATTGATTGTCTTTTGCCTTCTTCTAAATAATTTAGGTTATCTTTACGAAGGGTCACAATTAATGTAGACGCCTCTAAGATTAAAAGATAGATTTATATGGGTGCAAGTCAAGAACTTGGTTGTCAAAAATGACCCAATGTGAGGACACGTTTAAGGGTTTTGTACCACCGATGTGTATTGAGAGTGAAACTCACCGTCTGATGGTTACTTGCTGCCGTCCTCTTATATCCCGAGAACACCGTTGTCACGGTGGGAGGGCTGACCGAACAAAAGATAAGTATGTCAAATTGAAAAAGTGAAAGTATCACTTTTCTTGAAACGGAGGGAGTACATCGTTTTATTAGTGGCAACAGAAAATTAGTTGATGCATAAACGAAAATATAACCGTCACTCATTCTCAAAAATGACCCCCCCTTTTTTTTTTTTTTTTGTAAAAACTCTAAATTTGATACTATTGTTTGTACACATTGTGTAGATCTCTTTAAAATCTTTCCAACCAGATAAAATTTGCAAAATTTCAATGCACGGATTTTTAGATCTGTTATATTCTAGTTTACTTGCCAATTATACGTGTGAAAAAATAAGATACAATATACTAATTGGACTAAAATGGAGGGACAATTACATCAAGTTAAAAATAACCAAAATTCTGCCTGCACGAAACCATTTCCAATCTTTTTACCAAATTGAACATTTGCGTTAGGTTTCATTTTACAAAAAAAAATGGTCATAAAAGGGACTCCCTTTTTTCGGGTCCTCTGATCGATCGGCCAAATTATACTACAATGATATCGGCTACCGCATGACATGAATTGTTTTTATCAAATCTCTTACAAACTGCTGCACAACAACCGTTTAGTAAAAAAAAAGGAAAAGGTAAAGGTGTTGTGATGATGCGAGCGGCCCCTTGGGCAGAAACACAAGGTCATGGATTAGACCTTTTACCCACACCTACTACTCAGTTCTATCTTGTTTTCAGCCCACCAACTTTGATCTCTTTCACATACATCCTATCTCTTAAATATCTGGTTTCAGAAATCTGAAAAATGGTATAGAATTTTATTTTATTTTTGATAAAAATAATAATAATAGAGAACTAGCTACTTATTACTTACATTTCTATTAGCATAAATGATCTTGGATCCTTTACATTTCTCTAAAATATCTGGTTTCAAAAGTCTAAAAAATGACAGAGAACTTTTTTTTTTTTTTTTTTTAAGAACTAGCCATTTGTTAGTTACACTTCTTGCAAGTCACAAACTAGGACTCCTGCATAAATGATCTTGGATTCTAAAATTATTAGATTTCGGAGGGCAACTGCCAATGCTTGCCATGAGCTGACTTTATCTCTAAATTCTCAGATCATGACATTCAATTACATAGTTGACACGCCACCATCCGTGTAAGCTTGCTTAGAGTATGATGTTACCCTCATCGAAATTGAATTGAAAGTTGAGTTAGGAATGAAGCAGGTGCCATCACTAGTCACATCAAATTAAGACATGAGGGACACTTTTAAGCGACGGTTTGTTCTTCACACTAACGTGTCTTTTAATTCTTCTTTGTATTGTACTAACAGTGATAAAGGGTGACAACGAAAAAGGTTAAAAAGTATATATCTCGACAAGAATTCAAGAATCAACAGTTCTAGACAACGACTAGTAAACAATGACTAGCTTGGGATTTGCTAATCTAGACTCCAAATATCGATATTTATGTATCTTTCCAAGACATATAATTTGGGTTGTTGAGATAATATTCAACAGTTTAAGTTCGTTAATTGTTCTCCCTTTTCTAAGTTAATTAGGCGTAAAGTTGAGCAATAATATTCTTTCTTTTCGATATAAGATATATTAGATCGTTAAAAATTTTACAGGAGCCTGACTCTCATATAAGAAGTTCTAATTTTTCTGCAGTGCAAGACACCACAATTTATCACAAGGTTGCTATATAAACGGGTTGTTACCGAGTTTTCACTTGTGATTACCAGTGTCAAGCAAAAACAACCCTCCAAAATCTAAAAATTCGAATTTGATAATCCCTGTATAATTTGGTAACCTCCCGTAGTCGCAGACTAGATGTCACTTTTCTTTTTAATAGTCAAGTCAAGGACTCAAACATTATTTTCCTTCTTAAATTCTATGTAAGAGTACTCTTTTAGTTGAAATTTCTATGTACTCCCATTGTCTTCTCAATTACTTCTCTTATTAGCTCTCAGTTTCTCTCTCTCTCTCTCTAGCTCTCTAGCTCAAAATTAAAAGTCTTCTCACAAATTTTATTCTCTTAAATTTCTCTGTTAGCTTCTTTTCTGCTTTGTCTGTGTAACCATGGAAGAACGCTATGAGGCAGTGAAAGAACTTGGTTCAGGGAATTTTGGAGTAGCAAGGTTGGTCAGAGATAAGAAAACTAAAGAACTTGTTGCTGTCAAATACATCCCCAGAGGGAAAAAGGTAGTAATTTCATTTTCTTACTTCCCTATTATGATCAATGAATCAATTATTTTTTTGTTCTGTTGTTATTTATTTTTTGTTTAATTTAGAGTTTGCTTAGGATTGATTTATTAAAGTTTATTTTAAATTCATGTTTAATTTAGAAATGAACAGTGTTTACTTTTTTTTTTTTTTTTTTGGATTTAGATTGACGAAAATGTTCAGCGGGAAATTATTAATCACCGGTCATTGAAGCATCCAAATATTGTTCAATTCAAGCAGGTATGGTGTTGATCCTCTGCATTTAAAATTAAGTCAATTATAGTTGAGATTTAACGAAATTGAAATGATTGTGAAGAGTCTGAAATTGTTATAATGTTGCAGGTTCTGTTAACACCAACTCACCTGGCTATTGTAATGGAGTATGCAGCTGGTGGTGAACTTTTCCAGAGAATATGCAGTGCAGGCCGATTTAGTGAAGACGAGGTAATCCAACAATCTCTAGTTAATTTCTTTGTGTTTTCAAGGATTTTTTTGATTGCCATTGGTTTCAATTTTCTCGTTGTTGAACTGATGTTGGCCACTTTCACCAGGCAAGATTTTTCTTCCAACAGCTAATATCTGGAGTCAGTTACTGCCATTCTATGGTATGGGTGCATCACACTTGTTTTTCATTTTTTCAGATCTGTTTCACATTCTTTGAACCGAATGACGGATCCAACTCTAATCTTTTGTGCAACAGCAAATTTGTCACAGGGACCTGAAGCTAGAAAATACACTCCTTGATGGAAATCCAACTCCACGCCTTAAAATCTGTGATTTCGGTTATTCAAAGGTTCGTCTATATCCTGGTTCCTGGCATTTAAGGACATTCTATTGCATATATTTGATGTGTGGTTGCTTTCATTTAAATGCAGTCGGCTATATTGCATTCGCAACCCAAATCAACAGTGGGAACACCAGCTTACATTGCGCCAGAGGTGTTGTCACGAAAGGAATACGATGGCAAGGTATGCATCTCCCTAACTAGCCAGTATTTAGTGCTTCTTTTTGCGGTCTAACTTTCCATCGGTGAATTACAGATCGCAGATGTTTGGTCAGCTGGTGTCACACTTTATGTTATGTTAGTAGGAGCATATCCATTTGAGGATCCTGAGGATCCCAGGAATTTCAAGAAGACAATCGGGGTGAATTTTTCTCTTCATCTATAGCAAATATATACTAAATTTTTGATGCATAGCTAATTTTCTACTATACCCTGCAGAGAATCACGAGTGTTACCTACACCATACCGGACTACGTCCGTGTATCTGCAGAATGCCGCCATTTACTCTCACAAATTTTCTTCGCCAACCCATCAAAGGTAAGTCTTTGCACATTAATGAAGCTTGTATGTACTCTTTCCTGCTTTAGTTTTTACGGTGGCTCACATTCTGTAATCCTCAGAGGATCACCATTCCGGAGATAAAAAGGCATCCCTGGTTCCTTAAAAACTTACCAAGAGAGCTGGTGGAAGCTGAGAAATCAAATTACCATTACCAGCCAGTTGAGAATCACCAACCAACCCAAAGCGTGGAAGAAATTATGCAGATTATCCAAGAAGCACGCGCACCAGGAGAAGAATTAAACACACAAAACCAGACCACAGTCGGAATGATGGATCCTGAGGATGATGAAAGCAATGCTGAATCTGAAGCCGAGGGCAGTGGAGACTTATGGTAAGAACTACGGCGACATTGTTGTACGTAGTTACAACCATTTTGTACAGTCAAACCAAACTATGGAAGAAACAAACAACACAAATGCTACTCCAAATCGAGTGATCTGGAAATTCGAAATTGTATTTCATTTTGTGAGTTTATGAATTGTTCGCGAACTGTTAGACATTTAAAAGCTTTTCCAATTTGTATTTTTTTTTTAGAAATTTGAAATTTCATGTTGGATCTAGAATTTTGTTGTCAATGTGACAATAGATATCACTTTTACATGCCTCTATACTAGTCTAGTGCCTCTGCTTATCTGACAATGGGCAGCAGCACTAGCTGCTGCACAGCCCCAGACTTGAGATTTAGCTAGCAGCAATCTTCATGAAGAAGATTTTATCTCCTCCTAAGAAGATTTTTGCTGTCTATGAAGATTATGCAACCTGCTGATTCTCCTAGTCCAGGCAAATCTTTAGAAGAAGTAGGAGAAGAAGGAATTCTGGTGCTCAAAATTTGTTCACCAGATAGAGGATTAGAAAGTGTTAAGGAATTAGTGATCGATCGTGGTTCTTATACACTTCATTCATTACCAAGACAGACTGTGATTCAGAGTTATTCCCATTCCTGATTTTGTCAGTAACCCAGAGAGACGACTACTTAAGTGGAAGCAGTCAACATCTGTTGAGCTAACAGAAATTGATGGATGCATAGCGATATTAAGTTGGATAAATGCTCTGGAAATTTCTCTATGGAAATTTCATGAAGATGGAGATGGTGGTAACATTAAGTGGACTGAATAGGTTCCTCCCCACTGGAGTGGAGACGCAGAACTTTCAATTCAAGCTCTTACTGGAACAAAGGTCAGAAAGCATTTTTTATCACAATCGGAAAACCAAGGAGTCCATAAGGTTTCCAATCCCGCCTGATGAAAGTCCATCAGAGTGGAAACGGGTAATACAAGTGTAGTCGAGAGAGGTCAGTATGAACAGTCTTAGAGGACTGGCATCAAAAATTTACTTTCTGTAATTAATCCAAAACTGTTTCATAGTTTCCAGCTTCTATTTTACTGAAATTTCATGCCGCATACAGTGTCTGATCTAGAATTTTGTTGCCAATGTGACAATGTACATCAAAAATTTACTCTTACATGCCTCCTCTAGTCTAATGACTTTGCTTATCTCAAGGAGGAGTTGACAAAATGTAATCCTTGACAAAATGAGGTTTGCAAACAGTTTGCCTGGAACAAGGTCAATTTAGTTTTCCAAAGGTGGACAAATGATGAGGTTTGCAAATGCACTACCTCCGTCCCAGAAAAAGTGAGTCTTTCGGCACATGCCAAGCGGCTCTCAGGCCTTCTATCCTATTAGGGTTTTGCTTAAAGTGGTTATTATCAGGGTTCTTCTTGAGAGCGAGACTGCGAGAAGAAGAAGAATGATGGCGATGAGAGCAATTTTAATGAAGATTTCTCTTCCTAAGATTTCACTGAGACTTCCTCGTTGCTTTAGCAGCACTACTACTGTGAAAGAAGATAGCGATCTCCTAGACCCATCCGGTCTTTTAAGATATTTCGAAAAAGCAGTCGGTAATGATAATTTGGAAAAGCTGCTAAATGATGGATCCAAAGTTCAGAAAAAAACATATGACGAGTGGTTTTATCTGCACCTTCGACCTGAGATGAAAGACGAAATAGACAAAAGGTGGTGGAATTGGGTGCATTACAGATATGAGTTGTGGAAGATAATGAACGAAGAAGAACAGTTGAGAGATCTTGGTATGCGATGGACGTACTTGAAAGATTTACTGCATCGTCATGGAATTGTTACCAGTCATCATAGACTTCTACTGTCTATGAAAATTATACAACCTGGTTATCCTAGCAAATCTGAAGAAGTAGAAGAAGAAGGAATTGTGGAGTTGAAGATTGGTTCACCGGATACAGGATTAGTAAGTGCTAATGAAATGGTAATCGATCGCGGTTCTTATACGCTTGATTCTTTAAAAAGATTTTTGCCAAGACAGACTGTGAGTGGTTTACTGTGTTTTACAACTAACAGGCATGATGCATTTTTCATATATAACCCTATTACTAGAGAAAGATCACCTTGGATCGAAACTCCGATGATTTATGGCCGCATTGCGTTTGGATTTAATCCGCAGAGTAATGAACATAAAGTTATCTGGATATCAGGTTGGGGTAGTAATTACAGTAGGCAGGAAAGAATGTCATCAAAAATACGTAATTATGCTCAAGTTGTTGAAGTCTTTACTGTTGGGAAAAATGATAATACATGGAGAAGAATAGACGCAACTCCGCCTGTAGCTGTAGGCCGTGAAGTTCCTTTTTATGTAGGTGGTTGCTTATATTGGCGGTTCCAGCATACCGATGATCCATATGATGAATTAAAAGAATCAATAATGAGATTTGATATTGCAACTGAGAAGTTTAGAGTTTTTCGGGTTCCTGATTTTGTCAGTAATCCAGAGAGACGACTACTTAAGTGGATGCGGACAACATCTGTTGATCTAACTGAAATTGATGGACGCATAGCGATATTAAGCTGGATACATGAACTTGAAATTTCTCTATGGACATTTCATGAAGATGCAGATGGTATCATTAAGTGGACTGAAGAGGTTATCGATATGCCTCCCCACTGGGGTGGAGACGCAGAACTTTCAATTCAAGCTCTTAGTGGAACAAATTTAATCTTCCTACAATCACAAAGGTCAGAAAGCATTTTTTATTACAACCGAAACACCAAGGAGTCCATAAGGTTTCCAATCCCTCCTGATCAATATCCATTAGAGTGGAGAAGGACAATACAGGTGTAGTCCAGAGGTATGAACTGGATACATAGCCTAGATTTTTTTTTCTTCTTTTCAGTGAATTGGAAATCCGAAACTGTGTTTCAATTACGTTTCAAGTTTTCAAATTCTATTTTACTGAAATTTCATGGCTCATACAGTGTTTGATCTGGAATTGTGTTGTCAATGTGACAATGTACATCAAAAAATATACTTTTACATGCCTCTACTAGTTTAATGATGATTCTGCTAATCTCAAGGAGGAGTTGACAAAGGAAAACAGGCAGATATTACCAGTGAACGAGCGCTAGCAGTGATCTTCTCTCATTTGCAGACCAGCCATAGTCGACTACGCCCACACTCTTTTTCTAGGCACAAGATCCGACGTCTTAATGTCATCTATTTTTGCAGCTAAGATGAAGTCATTCATACTTAGTCCACCTACAATAACCCGAATTCCGGAAAACAAAGAAGCAAATTCATCAGAGTGTGCAAGGCTGGAATGACAAATTGCCAAGTTATATGAATCCTTCCATGCACAATCCCAAATCATACTGCAATCAAGTGGTGCACAACCTAGCACAGTTCATACGAAATGCTCTATAATTCAGATGCATTTTACTTACCAATGGAAGGAGTGTAGATTTGAGCTCTAACTTGATTAGGTTGTTCCAAATGAAGATCCGGATAAAACCCAGCAGTTGCAGCAACATTGTAAATCCTATTTATTAACTCAATCCCACTTTTGTAATCTTTCAATTTCCATAGACATTGTAGTCTTAGTATACCTGTTCCATCATCTTCCGCCAATCTCCACCCAACAACCTGCACAAACATTCAAAATACTAAAGACTTTTGCCAAGGTGCATTTTGACAACCAGTTGGAGCGAATGCCCCGCATCTATGGCGCAGGTGCATTTCAAGATATCAAAGAAAATTTCACATTTATAAACTGCAACCAGAGACATTCCGGCAACTGAAAATAAAATTTTCGGAAAGAGACTTTCCGGATTTTTTTTTTTTTTTTTACCTTTCTCATGAGCTGTTGGGCAACTTGCTTAGTAAGAGGAGGCTGTGAAGGGTCAAGAGGAGTACATTCCTGTGAAGAAAGTGAAAGAGCAGAGATATTTGGTATAAGAATTTTATGTTCTGTATTGCCGCTACCCAATACTTTATCACCAAACTGACTCTCAATTTCAGCTGGGAATGGATCTCTAGCACCAAAATCACCCAACATATCATCACCACCCAAACCACAAGTCACAATCTTTCTGCCATTATTTTTATGAATAATTGGAGTGGAATTGAAATTGAAGCTGAATTCTTGGTGTTTTGGGGCTGAAATTGGTGTTCTGAATTGGAAACAGAGTGAAGATGAGAGATTGAGTGCCATTGGTGAAGCAAAAGGTGAGAGCTTTGTGAATTACAAGAAATGGGTTTAAAGATAAGAAAAAGATAGAATATTTGAAGTATATTGGAACTAAAAATTGGGATTAAACTGTCCACTTTTGTTTTGGTTCCAATTCTGTTCCAGATATTTTTTAGAACCAAAAAAAAAAACTTGCCTTTTAGGTTTAAATTGACTTAAACCCTCATTTCTCTTCTCCCTCTCAAAAACCCATTTCTCTTCTTCTTCTTCTGAAACTGAAAGACTGAAAATCTGCTAAACTGAGGCAGGTAATGCACATTCATAGATCAATCACTTGATGATATGACTAGTGCAGGTATTGCTAAAGTGTACAGCAGCATCAACTATGGTGGTGCATCTGCATTTGCAGCAAACTTCTCTAATCAACAAGGTATGTTTTCACTGTGTTCATTCAAAAACCCTAATTTGGATAAGAAAAATGGTCAATATGGGTCAATCCAGAAACTATTCATCATATTCAAGATCAAAGGATTGTTTTCTGTATCAGTTTACCCCTTTTAAGAACAATGTCTGTGGTGGTACATCAAGTGTTTGTATTAATTCCAATGAGAAAAGACAGATTTTTATTGGTTTGTCGAAAATTATTAAACATGGACAGGGTTATGTTCTGAAGAATTTTTCATTAGGTAATAATCAATTTTGGCCTTTTAATCTTGTAGAGATTATAAAATTGTTTGGTGATTCATTTTTGTCGCGGGCATTTTTTAAATTTGTTTGTGTAAATGATTCTGATTTTGATAGTGATAGCTCGATTAGGTTGTATTGTGAATTAGCTCATGTTTTAGCTTCACAAGATATGAGGTATTTGTCACAAGATGTGATTTGCATTGTGGTGAAGAGAATTGGAGTAGATCGTAGCCGTGAATTGATTGATTTAATGTGGAAGAGACACGAACGTTATTTATATGAGTCTGATTTTTCGGTTCTTGATTCGTTAATGAGGGGGTTTATGAAGGCTGGTTTGGTTAGGAATGCATTGGTGGTTTTGGATAAAATGAGGGAGGAGGGGTTGGTGCCGAGTTTGTCTGCTATGGGTATTCTTTTCAGAATGTTGATTGCGGTTGGTGATTTTAGTACTGTTTGGAGATTGTTTAGAGATATGGTTGTGAAAGGGCCGAGGATTTCGACTAATGAGTTTAATGTTATGTTAGATGGGTTTTGTGGGAAAGGGTGTTTTCAAGTTGTGGTGAGTTTGTTTTATTTGATGAGTAAATTTGGGTGTGAGCCAGATGTGTTTACGTATAACATTCTGATCAAGACTTATTGTACTGACGGAC
Organism: Papaver armeniacum; assembly: GCA_023531295.1. Lineage (NCBI taxonomy): Eukaryota > Viridiplantae > Streptophyta > Magnoliopsida > Ranunculales > Papaveraceae > Papaver > Papaver armeniacum. The sequence continues at coordinate 32,700 of JAJJWW010002693.1, read as the reverse complement.
GATCTTCTGAAGCTTTGGCTTGGGTGAGGGAAATGATTGAAAATGGTTGCTGTCCGAATGTGGTTACATTTAATACAATTATTGATTCTTTCTGTAAGCAGGGAAACATGGTAGAAGCAAGAAGGTTGTTCGATCAGATTCAGGAGAGGGATATTGAACCAAATACTGTCACCTATAATACGCTCATTAATGGGTATGTGAAGGCTAGGGAGATTCGCCTAGCTAATTTACTTTATCAAGATATGAAGGTGAAAGGTCTACCTGCTGATGGTGTAACTATAAACACTATGATCTACGGGCATTGCAAGTTCGGTCGGGAAGAAGATGGTGAAAGGTTGTTGGGGAATGTTTCTGTTGCAGGTCTAATTCCTTCAACAGATATTTCAGTTGCTGGGTTATGTTGGGCTGGTCAACTAGATGATGCAATGGGGTTGTTACAAGATATGCTCCAAAAGGGAATGCCTCCAAGCATTGTTTCTTTTAACTCGATCATTGCTGGTTACAGTAAAGCAGGGAGAGAAGATAAAGCCTTTGAAGTGTATATGTCAATGGTGGAATTTGGTTTAACCCCATCGTCCTGTACTTGCAGTTCTCTTCTTCTGGGTTTGTCAAATAGGGGAATGCTTCAAGAGGCCGGGGAACTTTTCGATAAAATGGTAGATAAGGGATTTCCGATTAACAGAGTTGCTTTTACTGTTCTTCTAAATGGGTATTTCAGTAGTGGAGACCTTATAAGAGCGCATAGATTATGGGGTGAGATGAAGAGTAGACGGATATGTCCTGATGTGGTCGCCTTTTCAGCCTTTATAGATGGACTTTCTAAAGCAGGTCGTATGGAGGAGGCTTACGAGGCCTTTGAAGATATGTTGAGAAGAGGTATCACCCCAAACAACTTCACTTACAACTCTTTAATTGGCGGATTTTGTAATTGTGGTAACTTGGACTATGCGTTGAAGTTGGAGAAAGAAATGAGACAAAATGGGCTTATTCCAGATATTTTTACTACTAATATGATTATTAATGGGTTTTGCAAACAGGGTAGTATGAAGGCGGCAAATAATCTTTTCATGGATATGCACAGATTCGGACTGACCCCAGATATAGTCACATACAATACTTTGATTAGTGGATATATTAAGGCCTTCGACCTGGTAAATGCTGAAGACTTCCTAGCTAAGATGTGGGATAGCGGATGGCAGCCTGATATTATCACGTACAATACATGGATCCATGTGTTTTGTAGTAGCCGTAAAATTGTTCAAGCTGTGAGGATGCTGGATGAGCTGATTGCATCGGGTTTTATTCCTAACACAGTTACATACAATACCATGGTGAATGGTGTTTGCTGTGACATACTGGAGCGGGCTATGATACTTACTGCAAAATTACTTAAGATGGCATTTGTTCCAAATGTGGTGACCGTAAATACATTGCTGTCTCACTTTCGTAGGCATGGGTTGCCGCAGATGGCCTTGATGTGGGGACATAAGCTATATTTAGTGTCTTTCCCATTTGATCATGTTACTTATATGATTCTGCAGAGCGCTAAGTGGGACTCACTGCAAGATGCAGAGATTGTGAAAGAGTCACCAGGGGAAGCCATAGTGGTAGACTTTCTCATGCACATTACTTTTGATTACATAGCAAAAGATATGTCTTACCGAGATAGGAACCAGCGTTACTTATCAGAAATATGTGATCACAATCTTTTGGCTCTTGGAAAATGAAATTAGTATTACAGTTATTTGTCAGCCAGGTATTCAGGGTTAAAGGCCTGCAGTTTGGTCACAAGACCCAGTTATTGGAAAAGATTGAGTATTCTTTTGGTCAAGAAGTTGAACTGCAGCCTCTCTCCATATGCTCAACTTCTAAACTCTGAAAATTTCTGCAGAACACATCTAACTTATGAGCCGTTAATCTTATTTTATGGGAGCATATGTATTACAAAATCTGAACTATTTGGACTCATCCAAAGCTGCATTGCTGCATATTGCTGTTTTTCTGACGGAACGAGGTGTTGCAGAAACTGCAGAACTTTCACCTGCAATGTAAAATAGAGTATGTGACACAGTTACTCTTCTTTGTAGTTCATATTTCAGATTTTATCCACATGCAAAATGGAAGAAGTTATTGTGAAGATTCATTTATATAACTGTCATTTGCCTTCTTAGAGATTGTTTTCAGAAATGTTGGAAGGGATCTTATTGATTGTTATGTTGCTAAAATTAATTGGAAACTGTGACTGATTATGTTTTTATGCCTCTAAATTTGCAGATACTATAAGGGGACTTTGCTGTGCCTCTCTGCAGTTAGGCTTGTTTTACAAAACTTGCTTCGCCCCTCATGTTTCTGGTAAAGTAGTTCTTCGACTATCAATGCTAAACTTTCATTATGATTTTTCTTAGTTTTCTTTAGTGACAAATATATACCTGTTGATGCTTGTTTGCCACTAATTTAGTCATTGTGCCACAAGAACAAATAAATATCTTGGTGTAATGTAAATTCTCTTTGCTCTAACGAGGAAACAACATTTCTCTAGAATCAAATCTACTAGTACAAATGAATATTTCGTTCCAGTGTTGTCTAAAGTTGAGTTGTACCTGATAATCATTTTTCTTTAAACAGGGAAATTTTTGATCCAGAACTGCGTTACTATTGCAGTACTGGTAAAGGCTGTTATCTGTTCATGGAAGTATATGGCAGAAGTTTATGAGCAAGTGTCTGTTCCAGAATTCAGACTGGGGTAATATTGTTACTGTTACAGGACAGAAGTCGGTGCTCACTGAATGTTATTGAAGTATTTGTTCTGGAAAAGATAGGGTATCTTTGTATTGATTTAGCTGCTGAATATTGTCCTGCTCTGACTGGTGATAAAGTTCTGCCTAGTGGCAGGTATCACCCATTTGGCGGCTTACACAGATGACCTAAATCACAAAGATCAATTCATAAGCTTGGAGTACTTTATGCGAATCTGTTCAGGTAATTTATGCATGTTCAAAGTTTTCTTGCTTCTGACAAGTTAATGGTAATATGAGAGAGTAAAAAGGGAATTTTATCTTCTTTTTTTACTACTTGCAGGCCTATAGCAGCAGTTTGTTTCTCTCTTCTTGGTTCTCCTTCAAATCAAGAGAATCAAGTTCCAGAGATTCTGCTGGCTTTCAGAATAGAATGCTAAAGACAAAGAGTAAGTGAGGTGTAAATCTATCTGAAATGTCTTGCAGGTGATGTATGTTTTGCTTCTGACTCATCTGGGTCGAATACTGCTGAATCTTACTCATTTGATTGTCTCAGACCTACCTAGTCAGATTGCTGGGTAAATTCTGAGTCAGGCATTATGTGTATCTGACTCAGATACGGAAGCCGAGTCAGCTAAGAGACAAAACACCCCTTAGTAAGATCATACTATTGTCCATCATCACCCCCTTCAGATCCAACAAAATCATTTCTTTATTTAATGCCGAGAAAAAGTTAAAGCCATGTAAAGGACTACTTATCTCACTGATTTTATTACATCTCAGCCGTCCAATTTTAAAGTTTGACTTCTCCTTCGAGATAAACGTTTAGATGCTTGCCACGTCAGATTTATCAGATCTCACATCAAGATTTGCCGTCCCACGTTCACACCTTAACCTTTCTTGTCGGCAAAAAATGATTCAAGATTTTCTTTATTTGAAATTACAGAATTGCCACTACCCGTCAATCAACTGCTTTTATTGTATATCCATCCATCATCCACTTGTACCTTTTAGTCTCTCATTATCTGCTTCTGACTATTAGAATTCTACAGAGAAAAAAATAGAGTACGAGTGAAGAACATGGAGGGTTTGATCAAGGGCATTCTGGATGTAGCATTAGGAGGTGATCGAGACGACCACAACAAAGAAGAATCTTCCAATGGTCAAGACAGAGATGAAAGATCTAGATCAACATGGGCACAAGTTGTCACTGGGGATGATGATCAGGAAGATACAACAAGCAAAACACCACCAAATCGTCATCAAGGTTGGAATAGGAAGGTGAGGATGAGGTCTTTATGTTTTGACTTTTCAAATTTTCTAATTTTGGAAGGTGAGTGAATCTTTTAAGGAGATTAACAAATCTGGATAATAGTGGGTAGTTGGGTATTTGGCACCTAGGTCTAAACTCTCATCAACAATGCAGCATGAAAATATTTGTGACAGTTAGTACGATGTCGTGGGTTGGTTTAATTTGTGTACTTTGGATATTATACTGAGAAATGTTTGTTAAATTTGTGTAGGAAGAAGTAGAGAGGACAGAAGAAAGAACTGAGGAATGGGAGAGTGCTGGAGGGCGACATTCTAATCAAAGACGACCTCAACAGGTTTCTTCTTTTTAGTTTCTTACCTCATTGTTGTAATTTGCATGGTTTCTTTTAGCACTTTCTTGGTCTGATTATAAATTAGTAACCGGTATATTATGATGTTCGTAAATTTATGAAGGAAAAATACTACTCCGACTTGAGTCAGATAGTTGATTTGAGTAGGTAGTTCGATAAATTAAAACCCCTTTGTTATGATCGCTGTAGTTGATAACGATGAAGATAGGAAGTAATAGAATTAAGATGAAAAATGATGGAGAAGAAGTAAAGATAAATTGGTCTAAAGAGGAACCAACCTCAAGATACACGGTAGTAGAGGAGCCTAACCTCAAAATAACACAAGTGCTATTCCTTTTAGTTTAAATAAATTTAATCGATGCCTTTTTTTTTTTCAGAATCTCCTTGAATAAAGACTACAAAATATATCCGTATTTGTACTTAAACCGAAGATCCTACAAACTAGGCAACAATGCCATTAATTCTAAACATAACTAAAGACTCCCAAAGACCAGGGAATCCACTCACACCCGTAAGACAACTTAAAGTGAGAAGAATAATTTGAATTGGTTTAGTCATTCAATAGCGAGTGTTGGTGGACTCCCTGGTCATTTTGATATTTGAGTTATGTTTGGAATTAGTGGCATTGTTTCCTAGTTTGGAGGATCTAAGGTTTAAGTAGGGATACTGATATATTTTGTAATCTCTAATTAAGGAGATATTGAAATCAACGAAAAGACATCGGCTAAGTTTGTGTAATTTTGAGGTTAGGATCCTCTATTAGCCTGGATCTTAAGGTTGGGTTCCTCTGTAAACCTATTTACCATTACTTCTTCTGCATCATTTTACATCTTATTACCATTATTTCCTATGTTCATCTTTATTAACTACTCTTAACACCCTATAGTGCAGATTTCCTATGTTCATATTGTACATGAGTGGAGACTGATTAGGTAAGCACGTATTGATAACTGTGATAGTTTGAGTCTACTGAATATGTTCGAAATCTTTTAGTACATTCTGAATATAGAGAAGTTATGTTCTTTTTCCATGCACCGTATTAGGCTTTAAAATGCCGATCATGTGTCAGCTAATCAGGTGGTTCAACTGCAGGCTGCATATGGGGGAAATGACCAATATGAAGGTGCTCAAACTGATTATAACCAGAACAAATGGAATAGAAAGGTGGAATATGATTGTTTAGTCATGTCAATTTGTTGTTTTGGGTTTTGATTCTTGAAAATGCTGAGTAATCCTATTTTGTTTACAATAGGAGGAACAAGAGGAAAATAGTGAAGGGTGGGAGACTGTTGGTAAAAAGCCTGCAAGGAGGCCTCAGGTTCGCATTACTACTTATCTGAAAATAAACTTTTAACTGGTAATCTCTATTGTTCGTATTTGGGTTCTGATGTTCTGTTACTTATGCTTTGGCAGATATGGAAAGACCATAATCATGGATATAATCGGCCACCAAGTGAGCAAGAATACGCGGATGATGTTGGCCATGGTTCTAATATCGAACCGTCAAGAGAAGAGCTTGCTGATCTCTCACAAGCTTGTAATAAGCTTTGGGAACTTGATTCGAACCGTTTAGTGCCAGGAAAGGATTATGAGATTGTCTGTGGTGAGGGGAAGAAAGTGTACCAAAATGATGATATGGCGCAAGGAAGTTTATTTGATTGGCTTAGTGAAGACGTATTCAGGAAGCCTACTTATTCTCGTTTCTGTTCTCTTTTGGATAATTACAATCCCGTTGTAGGGTCTAAAGAACAAGTCTCAGCTCAAGAGAAGCAAGAGGAAGCTGCATTTATAGAGGAGATCAGTAGAACTGGACCAATCCAATATCTTCACAAGTATCTCACTTGCAAGGGCATCGTTTCTGACGATAACCAAGAATTCAAGAGAATGTTGAGTGATTTATGGTTTGGTCTTTATGGAAGAGGAGGTTCTTCCAGTAGTTCATCTGCTTTTGAACATGTTTTTGTTGGAGAAATCAAGACTCAAGGGGAAGACCAAGTGACAGGATTCCACAACTGGCTTCAGGTTTGTAAATATTATCTTATCGATGTTTTCCTGATTATTGGTATGACGTTCAAGCTGGCGCAATTATAGTTTAACTGAAACATGACTATTGCATGGACTATGGGTTTAGAGTAATGAAATGTTTGCAAAGGTTGGAGTTGGAATGACACTTTTCTTATGTTCCTATATCACTGTTCTTTGTTGTTAGTGTCATGCTCATCTTGCATCTTAACATTAACATATGTCGTCTTTCTTAGCAATTTTGTATTTTTTGGCCTTTTGCAGTTCTACCTAGAGGAATCAAAAGGAAGAGTTGATTATCAAGGTTATATTTTCCCACGAAGACGCGGGGAAACAGTAAGTGACTTAAACTGCAGTATTTCTTTTGTTGTTAGTGTCATTAGAAGAACATCATTGACATGTTAATCTTGTGTTAAACTATAACTGTACTCTCCAACTGTAACCATGTATTTAGGAAGACTGCTGCTAATATTAATTTCTGATACTTCCATCCCATGAACCGATTAAGCAACACCTCCCCCCTCCTCTTTAGGTTTAAAAAAAGTTACAGATGTTGTTTCGTTTAAAATGTACTAAATGCCGTACGAACTTAAAATCATCTGGTAGTGACTAGTTACCAATGTTGTTTTGTCTTCACCCACATATGTATGTTCTAAACTTTTTTTATTACAATCTGAAAATTGGTTATCTTATTTCGCTATCAATTCTACATTTTACTGCAATAGTGTGTTTCCCGATATAACTTGGTGTTTGCGCCTGCAGAAACGTAAACTGTTACACTAGTTGAATTCTCATTTTAGTTTTTCTCATTTCTTTGTTTTGTGTATGCAGCCGGACTCTGAAACCCAGTTGCTTACAATTCAGTTTGCATGGAATGGTGTTCTGAAGGCTGTTTCGAGCACATTAGTTGGAGTTAGTCCAGAGTTTGAAATTGCCTTGTATACATTGTGTTTCTTCACCGGTGGAGAGGAAAACCATATTCAGCTCGGACCCTACCCTGTAAACATCAAGTGCTATCGATTAGGGAATGACAAGATCGGTTCTGCATTTCCAATAGCTGAATGTTGAAGTCCATCTGACAAGCGTCATATGTCTTATTGTTATTGCTATATACAGAAATGTAAGAAACTGTGTCACCGTGTGTATTAAGTGCCAACCTCTTTTAAAGGTTGCAGTCTGACAGACATCTGAAACTTCTTAAATGACGTATTCTATGATTTCAAATGTAATATTTCCTTAGAAATGTACCCCGTTTACTCTGATTCTCTGAAGCTGCCTTTGTTTTCAGTGTTGACATTTTCCCGTTAACTGAATAGAAAAATGCCGTGATAGTTTTTGTGCCTCCGTGGTATACGCCAGAGATAGAAATTCTGCATGCCTGGCAACTTTAGCAGGTTCTCAATCTTCACTACTCGGAGAATAGCCAAGTGTGTTTCTCTCAATGCTTGCTGCACTACAAACTTATTCAACCAGTTCCAGAAGTAAAACTCAAACTCTCTCAGTTCTGCAGGATCTCGAATAAAATGGCCCGAGGCACCTGTTGGTCTTTAGCTGCATCAACCTGTACCGGTACTGACTTTCTACACCTTTACGGACTTCATGTGTGGATACGGGCCGATCCACTGCATCTGTGGATACGGACCAATCTATTAGATACGAGCCCGTGGACGGCACTTTAAAAGTGGAAGCTGGCTCGGTACTATGTAACGTCCGTAGGATCCATCAAGTGATATCAAAGTGATGTGGTTGTGATATAGTGGTAAAAAGAGTTTCGATTCTCGAACTTGTGAAAGCTTTTTTTAGACTTAAATTCAAAACTAAAATAGATAACACACTAAAAATTATAGCAAACTTAAACAAAGATGTTATCAATATTAAAAGAACACTGAGGCTAAGATTCTACTATTTTCCAAGTTCAAAGTGATTTAATCCCAATATTTATATTCATGCAATTTTCTCATTCAATTTGATTCTAGCTATTGCAACAAGTAGATTCTCAAAATAACAATTGTAAATCCGAAGCATAGAACATCAAAAACCTAGGTCCAAGTATGCTCTATCAAAAAAATCACAATTGTTTAACAAAAATCATTCAAACAATTATCGATTAAGGCAAAATAATCATAAAAATAACTGCAATAAATAGATAAATAAGAATATACCGCTTCTTGTTGGAAAAATAGCTTCCTCTATCGCCTCAAAGAATGGGGTTTAGCTCCTCATATTAATCATGTCTCAAAATATGTGTTTGTTGCTCAAAAGTTGATTAAAAGAGTGAAAAGTAATAACACAGATCGTTTGCAACGATGTATCGCGCTACAAAAACAAATTTACAATGGAACTCATTACATTTAAGACCGTTGTAAACACTGTTGGTAAACGATACTTAGGTTCTCATTGTTGAATAGCGATATTTGTCTCACAGTTCCTTGTGAGTCTTATGTTCTTCGTGTTCTTGGTATTGCAGCAGCAGAAATAAAACTCCAACTCGTGATTTCAGCCTTCTGTTCTCTTCTAAACTTCCCCCAAAGTATCCATCCCCCTCTATGACTCATACCAACTCCTTATATAGCCAGCAGACCCTAACAAACCCGAGTTTATGTTGTTTTTTCTTCCACAAAGAAGTTCCGAGAATAATTATCTCTAACTTTCCATGCACGCGTCTGCCGAGTTATCCTCGACTCTCCCACACTCCCTTGAGATCGAATCAAGACCGGATACGTTCAAATCTCGCATAAAATCCTTGCCTAATCCTTCATGGATTCTCAAAATCCCGATATTATTTCTCTTCCCCTGTTTCCTTAAAACTGAAGATATGATCCTATTTTGTTGAATCTAAAGATGGTACCAACCCTATTTTGACAAACCCAGTGAATCCCATCATGTATCCACGTGTAACTCCGACTAAAACCGTCCCCGGTCAATGACAAAACCTCGGAAACTTCCAACGCCTCGTTTTCTTCTCCTACGATCTAGCCCAATTTGTTCGATCCAATCCATTGTACCAAGCCCTAGGGCTCTAACAGTCCATTCCAACGAAAATAAGCCATTGAATCTCCATAGAAATCGCTCAAAACTCCGACCCTAAATCTTCTTGCGTCTGCGCTATTTTCCCGCCAATTTGATATTTGAATTTGGGAAGAAAGGTGGTCTCCCCGTATCCAAAGTGGGGGTGTGAATAGCAGCTGCCTTGGGGTGTCCCGAGGGTGCCCCTTATCCAAACTCAGGCGCCAATATCACTTCCTCCTAGGTGCGATGGACAACTTTTCGTGTTAATTTTTCCAAAAATGTTTGTTGGCCAAAAATACCTACACACACATAAAACACCATAATAAGTACAAAAATGAGCACTATCAATATATAGAATCGAGACAAATTAGACACAAAAAAGTGTCTATCAAATACCCCCAAACTTATTATTTGCTAGTCCTCGAGCAAAAATAAAACAAAAATAAAATCCTAACTCACTGTCGCAGGCATCGTCGATTGCGTTTAGCATTCTCTCCTACTTCTATTAGAAATGTGTTTTTTCCCTTGTCCACCTCTGTTAACTTTTCCCCCCGTTGTTGGCTGCGTTTTCGGCGGTGGTGGCAATATGGTTGCTAAGAAGTGGTTTAGCTTTCCTTGCCCAATCATTCTTAACAAGATTCGTTGTACGTTTTTGCAGTTATTTGTTGTATGGCCATGGAACCTATGATATGTACAAAACTCTTTACTTCTTCTTCCCGATGGCGGCTCCTGCCCCAGATTGGGAGGTGGTGTTATCTCTTCCATTAATATGACAACTTCCCAAACTTTTTCAACTATTGTGTTAAGAGGTGGCATCCTGATCTCCTCATGAACTCTGTAGTTCGCACCTTGATTATAATATCTTATATTTCCTCCACATCCGTCCCCGTAATTGTAAAACCTTGCAACTTTGTTGTTTCCTCCATGGTTGTTATATTGCCTCTCTTTGTACTCTTGCTCATACATCTCTTGGTCTCTGCTACTCATAGCTGCCTTCTTTTATTTTTCTTCTATGATTTTCTTCCCTTTACTTTCCCACGAAGTGCTGGCAACAACATTCACCATTCTTGGTAATAAACTCGCACTTCCTGCCTTCTCGCTCGGGAATGCAACAGGGTAAGACTCCATGTCTCTCTGCTTTTCCTCAAGGGAGATATACTCTTCCTGGTACTCGCAATTCTGTCATTGTTATTTTGTCTTTTATCCTGAATATCTGTGTAAACAACAAGTCAGTCGGAAACAATGCATTGATGAATGATAAGATGGGATTTCTTTCATCCACTCGCCCTGCATTTCGCTACTCATTGTCCTCCATCTATTAGTGATATCTCTCAGGCTTTCATTTATTCTTCTTCGCAGGCTGAATGCTTTCTCAATCCCTGGTCTTTGCATACTGCTGCTGATGTATTGTCCCAAAAATAGACTCTGCAGGTGCTCAAACGATTTGATTAAACCTACCGGCAATCCATCAAACCATTTTAGGGCTTCTCCTGCGAGGCTGGACGGAAAATATTTGCATAAAACCGCATCGTTATCCTCATATTGCAACAAAGCTAGACTGTATGTTTTTATATGCTGGATTGCGCATGTTGATCCATCAAAGACACTAGGAAATATGGGCAGTGTGCATTTTCTTGGTATTGTTACCAATTGTATCCGTCGCGCGAATGGTGTCCTTGTTGCTTCCTTTGTCGCTTCTTCTAGCTGTCTTCTTCCTCCATCTTTCCCTTTTGTTACTAATTCTCTCAGCTCTGCTATTTCTCTTGAAATTTCATCATTTGGGAATATGTCTTCTCGTTGTTCCCTAGGTATTTTCATCCGAGCTTGCCTTAATTTGTTTTCGTGCCTGCTCTGTCATATTGCTTCTTCTATTTCTCGTCTTTCTTCATTGTCTATTCTTTCTCTTCCTCTTTCCCCTTCACTTCTCGCGTGTTCCCGTGCATCTATGTCTCTCTCGTTTTGTTGCCTCAGCATTTCTCTTCTATGGGGTATCATTCTTGCTTGTTCCGGATCGTTTTCTTGCTTCGAGTCGTCTTGGACGTTGTTATATTCTTAATTCGCTCCGCCCTGTTTTCTCTGCGACGTCCTTGCCTGATCTCATTTCTCCCATTTGTACATATCGATCTTCTAGTTGATTGTGTTCGCGCTCCTCCTGCATGTTATCACCCACCTAAAGATTATTAGCCAAATTGTTATCTAAAAGCTGTCTCTGTTCTCTCTCTCTATGATCATATCTGCTTCGCCTGGAGGTTCTTCTGCTTGTTCTTGATCTTGAACTCGTTCGCGTATTTCTAGATCTAGTTTCTGACCTTTGTTCCTGCAGTATGTGGTTCTCCTCTCTCAATTCATTGTTTTGGCGTGTCAAGTTCGCGCGTATTTCGTCCTGTCTCCTTCTTTCGTTTGCCCATCTTTGTCTGAGTTCTTGAATTGTCATATTCTCCTCAGCTTCTCCTACCACTCCTTCTTCTTGTATTCCTTCTTCATTTTCCTCTGGATGTCTGTGTCTGTGGTATGGATGCTAACTTCATCATAATTGATGTTATTGTTCTCTTCTATTACTGGTTGGATCCGAGATCGAGTTTGTTGAGGTCGGTTGTTCCTCGCTCCCATACATGAAGATTCTAAAATCTCACTCCTTCTTCTTCCTGCAATTCTCCTACTTCTCCTGATTTTTGTTGCGTTTCCTCCTCCAGTTACCCGTCTCACCATTTTCTGCTCTTGAAATAACACCGATAACAACCACTATTTCTTCTTCAAAACAGTTTTTCTTAAAGAGTATTAAAAATCTATGAAAAATATTAAAAATTTATTAAAACTTTTAACAGCAGATTCATAATCCCATTCTGAGCTGCTTTCTAGCGTCAAAATGTAGTAGTAGAAATCCTACTACCACACCCTTTGATAATTACTCAACTAGATTATGAAATCACAATGAAGACACATAGAAGATTTTATTAAGTTTTAGAAATCAATACAAAGTAAAGAAATGAAATCACTTTCTCTCTCCTAAAGTTCTATCTCAACTCTCAAAAAGATCTCTCATTCATACACTAGTGGCTGATCCTATATATAGGAGTTTACATAGTGGAGGACTTGAACTTCTAACGTGCGATGTCTTCGCACGTTTATATTGGATCTTCTCGCACGAGCTCTTGAACTTCGCATAGCTTTCACACTTTACTTGTGACTTTGTGACGTCACTGATTACATCACATGGGATATGATGTGCGCGAGGTCAGCTCGCTCTCTTATTACATCATTACTTCGCATAGATTCGATGGGTATGATATTCAATCCCTACATTTCTAGTTGATGAGATGAATCAACAACATGTTAAAAACTTCTGCATTTCTCTTTTAAAATCCACACTTTCTCTGGAATTGGAGAATGTTGGAACCACTGCGGTCTACATATATGACCTTTTCAAGCCAATTTGGGATATTTTTTTGGTCCTTATAATTCCCACAAAAATACATGTAGCCCACCTATAAATTTAGATTATTTTACTAGTGTTTTTTTTTCACAATGATATCTTAGAAAACATACTTTTTCGTTTACCTATCGAGCCAACTTTACAAGCTAGACGAGTATGCAGAACTTGGAGAAATCTCCTAGCTAATAGACGCAACAAAGGTTTGCTTTCCGCATTCCCTCTGGCAAACGAAGAAATTCAACTCTACTATGGTGAACAGTATCATGTTGACAAGAAGAATTACTACTACTACTCTTATGAGGAACTCATAAAGCTGAAACGTTCCATTTGTGGCAGAGATATTTACAAGGATGATATATGTAACTTAGTTGGATCATGCAACGGTTTGGTTTGTTTGAAAATCCATAATCGAAGTGTCGACGTGGAAAGTTCTCTTTTGGTTTGCAATCCCTTAACTGGAGAAATTGATGTTCTTCCGAGCAATAGTTCATCAGAAACTCCTGGGTTCTTAACAGCCTATGGGTTCGGTTACTGTCGCTCAACCAAGAATTACAAGGTTGTTAGAATGTACTATAGCAGGAAAAATGGTGGACAATTACATGTCCAAGTATGCACCATTGGCAATGATGGGTGGAGAAACGTAGTATCTATACCAAACAAGTTATGCTCATCGGCTGGTATATTTGTTAATGGAACTCTGAATTGGTTGGATTATAAAGACATACTAGAATATAAGACTCTCTCCTTGGATGTAGAGGATGAGAAGTTCAGATTGCTTCCAGGGCCACCATCTGAAGCCCGACATTGCGATTCTAGTAAGGTACTCAGGTTGCTGCGAGAGAATTTGTGGAATTGGATTAAGGAGTTTAGTATAAAGATTGGCGAATATCTTATGGAGCCATTCGCGATTACAAGGAGGAATGAAGTTTTATTGTGGCGCGATCGAAGCATTCTGTATTGTTACGATCCTACAACTTCAACTCTAAACAAACTTTGGGATGGTGATAATGGTATGGGATGCTCACAAGCAGTGGCAATCCCCCACACAAACAGCTTGATTTCGGTGAAAGATCTTCTAGAAAATGCTGCTGGGGATTACAAGTACTACAAGACCTGCGACTCTATAACTGGACGCTGAATGAGTGAGTAGCTTTTCCCATTGTTTGAGCCAGAAAAAATAAAAATAAAAAACTTCAATGAAAGAAGCAATTCATGTAAAAAGAAATAACGCTAGAAACAGGGATTGAACCTGTGACCTTGTGGTTAACAGCCACACGCTCTAACCAGCTGAGCTATTCCAGCTTTGTTGGAGTAATTTCTTCTTTTGCTAAAATAATTTGGGTGTTTTTCAGAAAATTTCATTGAAAAAATTGCAATGTGGCCGTCACTTGGTTGCTGGCTTCCAACAGATATAATAGGCCAGCAGACAAATTTCCTAACATATCAATCAATTTAAATGCAATTTGTAAAGTTACTCAAATCTTTCTTTTTTTTTAAATGAAAAAACAACAGGAAATTTCATAGAAGAAAGTATGCCTACTAGTGTCACTTGGTTACTGGCTTCCAAAAGATGTGACTGAAAACAAACAAAAGGCCAGCAGCCAAATTTTCTAACCTATCAAATGTAATTTGTAAATTTCAATCTTTTTTTTTTTTTCAGAAAAAAGACAAGCTACCTAGTAGTTTGAGGTGATCTATTCAGAATTGATAAACAAAATAAAAGCTAAAATCACAGTCTAGTATGACCCTGTCAGGATGCAGGCCACTGTCACTACTTACTCGCATTCATGACGTGAGGAGTGTTTAAAAATCCTAAAGTCTGTTCACTTTTGAGCCCAAATACCCTTTTCTTCTGCTGCTATACTATCAGTCTAGCAAGGTGTTTTAAAATCTTGCTTTCTTCCTTGAGTTTGTGTCCCCTACCTCTGGACACGATTTCTCAACTGAAACTTTTATTCTCCCGATCGTACTTTCCATTCTTTCTGATTGATCAGCTGCAACTGACACGGAAGCAGTGAATTGCATATCCTTGTGATTCACTTGAATTGTAAAAGCATCACTCGGTAGAGGTCCTTTGACCCTTAGTTTAATGGCAGATAAGTTCAGCCCGAATTTTGAGAAATGGGAAACCTCAAGCAGACCCCCACATTTTGCTCCTATCATTTCAAATGTTTCGGAATTCCAAAGACAGAAAGGAACTCCCTAACTAAAATCCACCTTGCTGATATCTCCACAATCTCAGCTGGAGACAGTAGGTTCATGCCAGATGACCATGGGACAAATTTGAACTGAATGTACTCAAAAAACCATGGTTCTTGCTTAAACAAATACTCTCTTTCTATAGTGTTCTCGATGCAGAATAGAGCTCGAGTAGATGAAACTGGTTGGAGATGGAAATCACCTGCAAATTTGAATTTTTTACTCATGGCTGCACCTACTTTTTCCCAAGACTCGATTTGACTCTTAGCTTCGATAACAACCATCAGATTCCAATTTATAGTATCTACAGTTTTGTTTTCCTGAATTATAGATGCAGTAATCTTCTCAGGAGTGTACGTTGAAAAGATCTTACAGGAGCGTAGAGGAAGGTGAAGATGAACAATAGAGTTATTCTTAATGTTGTAGTCGGCCAGAGTTTTTCCATCTTGCAACCGAATACCAAGAAACATCAGACATTGATCGACTGGAGGAACTCCTTCCGTGTCTCGAATCTTAGACTTAAGGCTCTCAACAGTGTCTGAACTCTCAACATCAATGGCACAGCACTTGCCAGGAAAACAGATACTGATCTGCATCTGTATAATCAATTGAATTGAACAAATAGTACGTGATCAACAACATACAATCAAAGGATAAACTTGTTCGTAAACATGCACATAAGCAAGTATCTAGAAACAAAAATTATTGATTAACTAATTAGTATGATCCTAGATAACTTGAGAGGGAGTTGAAAATATTAGTTTAGTCAGCAAAAGATGAAAGGGATATTTCAGAACTCAAGAACGATATTGTAAGTTGAGTTCTCAAAGCCAACTTTAATGTAATGTGTTTGGAACTGGGATCGTGGGTGTCTCATCCGATAACTTTACCACTCTACCAGACCAGGGATGGGCCTATAAAGAGGCTAAACGATGTTATATATATGGCCTATCGCTATATTGCCCGAAAATATAAATATTGTAATTGTAGCTCACTGTCTGTATCGGATGAAGTTGAGAATGCGATCATCTCTAATGAACCCCTCCTACCACCCTTTTTCTTAAAGTTTGTTTTGCAGTGACGCAGGCACTTCTGGTAGTGTCACCTTCTTGAATTTCTCATACTGGATACAGAAAGAGATTAGAACTTCGGAGAAATTATATATCTGCAGTAACATACTCAACTACTCTCAACTATAGCAGAGGAGCTAGGCACATCTACCTGTGTTGAATGAAATAAGGCTAGGCATAAACGGATAAACGTCTCTGCTCCTCTAAACCGTTCGATACAAATAAGCAAAAGTCATAAAGGCTCACCCACCCTATTCAAATTCCAACCCTGCGAGGAAAGGCTATTGTATATATAACTACTAGTGAATAAACCGTGCCATACTGGCACTGTATCATGGGCCATTCTATACAAAATTAATATATATTTTTCTATCTAAAGCAATTGCAGAGCTTGTTTCATGGTTTGAAAATTAAGTAACCCATCAAAGTCTTCTCATTCAATTACAGAAACCTCGAGTAAAATTTTAGAACTGAAGAGGACCTTAAATAGAGGAGTTCACGTAGCAAATCAATAGTCCAGCAGAGTTGATAATATTGTGCCAACACGGATTTCCTCTTTGACCAAATGTGTATTCTCTTTCACCTGCGAATTTAAAACCGATGATCACTTTGTGAACTGCCAGAAAACATACAGTTCCATGAGCTATAACTATCAGAATAAACTGATATATAAGGATCTAAACAATTAAAATGCAGACTATTACATACACGGATAAAACCAATCTTTATGTTTTCGCTGCTGCATTGGCTTAAGAAAACCTCTGCACCTGAACCTAGATATCATCGATCCACCATCGACCCCTTGTGAGTATCAAAGTTCCAGTCAAAATTGTACTTTTACTCTCATCAAGGGCTAGTTCCTCTTCTTCTACTATTATTTGTACGTCTTAAGCTTGTGATGTGAAACATATGTGGAAGTGGTCATGAATCTACGCTTACATAATTTCGATTTCCTATAGATGTTTTTAAAACTAAAATACAACACAAGAAAAATCCTTAGTAGTATATCCTAAAAACCCGCAAATACCGATCCAAACAATTGGAAGTGCTAACAATCCAGAGCTCAAAATGGAAATTTATGTGGAAATGGACATGAATCTACGCTAATATAATTTCAGTTTCTTATACATAATCTTAATACTGAAATATAACCCAGGCAGAGATCCTAGTTGTATATCCTAAAAAGCCGCAAATATCAACTCAAACAATTGGAAGTGCAAATAATCCAGAGTTCAAAATGGAAAAATTGAGTGCTAAAGATCATTCCCCAAAACGGCATCATTACCAGTCCAATGTGATGTTGATGTTCGCAACCTGAAGAAAGTCGGTCTGGAACAAATGTTCTTTTGCTGATCTCTTGTTTCAAAGCTGCTTTTCCTAATTCTTCCTGTAGATAGCCATATGAATTATGAATCATAGTCAGATGTACACAACATCTTTGTGATCAAATGTATCTAAATGCTATCTATAAGACATCACACAAACCAAGTAAAAGGATCAAGTTAAATGAAAGGAAAGTGCACTCCATACATACTCACTTCGATCATTAACACATCATTAGAACCAAAACAAATGGTGATTAGATTAAGACTGTAAAAACCAATTTGAATTTACAATTAAGAAACCCAAATCTGCCCTAGGGTTTTTGTTCATAAATTGAAACACTGAAACGAAATTTTAGTGTGTAAGAACCTAAAACCAACCTGAATTTAAAATTATGAACACAAAATTGTAACAGTGAGACGAAATTTCAGCGGCCAAAACCAATTGGAATAAAATTAAAGAACACAATTTAATCAATTTTGCCCTAATCTTTTTTTTTTTCAAGAATTTAAGCAAAAACAAAACACAGATTGAAGTATACTACTTACTTGGGAGGTTTCTTCTTGTTAACTTGTAATTGCTTGCGTCGTTTTTATTAATTCTCCATTGTCGTTATGGTTTCTCCCCTTCTCTGTGTCAGTCGGAAGGCACAGAAACGAAGTTGAAAAATGAAAAGGGGAGGGCATTTGTGGAATAGATGGTTTTATACGAGAGTTGAGGTGAAACCGTAAATAAAAGCTGGAGTTTGGGCTTTTGTTTATTGCCTTATTATAGTCTGATACGAATTTGCCCCTAGATATTTTTCAAATCTACTGTGAATCTAGGTTGCACGGACGCTCAATTTCTTGAGCCGTGTCCGCGTCCGACTCGCGGCGGAATCTGGTATCCCCATTAGCAGCATTGATACAATAGTATTCATGGGTTTTTAAATCTTTTGAGTATTTTTTGCCACGTATATGTGATCAATATGATGAAATCTTGACTTGTGATGTGACTCGTTTTTTAAGGATCAATATATTGAAATCATGACTTGTGATGTGACTCGTTTTTTAAGGATCAAACCGTATGTTGAATTCGCGACTTCAAGATTTGATGATAAAATTATAAAACTGGTTCCACTGTTGTTTCACAGCTTCAAAAAGGTTTCAGGTCCGAAATCGAAATTTAGGCAAAACATTTTAGCTAAAATATTGAAAGACATGCAAATTTTAGTTGGACTCGTAAACTAGCGTTGACTAATATGAGTCTCGGATGAAACGAGTCAAGCATAGTTTCAACTTGATTTCTTATTAGCTAACATGATACATGCGAGTGGACACAAACTTATATACAGCCAGGGTATCCCCAAGGCAGTGACGGAAGTAGAGGGCGGCTTATTATGTTTCGTCTTTTATTTTCTTAATCTGTATTTTCTTAATCTTTTAATACGTTTCGTCTTCTTTCTTAGCTTAAAATCCTATGATAAAATGCAACAATTACAGATGTAATTAACGCTCAGAAAATAGCTTTCCAGTTCCCCTCAATTCCCAACCAACCTTCAAATGCAAAACTTTTGCGTTTTGGAACTGATAATTAACTCCAACTTTGGGATGTTTATTTTGAAGGTGCCTGGATTGGATTTTATATAAGTTGTTATTATCTGACAACAATTTTATGTTCTACATTCATGTCAGCAACTATACTGAGTTTTTAAAATGTTTTTGTGCTTTGATGATTGTTCCATTTCTTTCTTTGAAAATTTCCACTTTGTATTGGAATAAGTATTTATATTTTTAGATTATTTTTTTTTCTTTGCTAGGAATATAGAATTTTATTGCAAGAAAAAAGGATTACATAGAGTAATTGAGAAATTCAGGGACATTCTCTTGAGGTTTGGGACCTCCTACTAAACTTAACAGCTTGATTAACTAGAATAATATGGTTTCTTCGTAAAAATTCAAACTAAACAAATTGAAAACTAGAAATAAGTGTTTACAGTCATCAAAGACTAATTTATTGTACCAGTTTAGCCGGTTACTATTTAAATTAAGAGAATCAATCACTGATTTAGCATCACTAACAAAACATACCTTTTCAACTCAAAATCAATTGGCACTGAGGGGAGCGTCCCTTCCTCACACGCCCCCTAATCCAATTGACATTCGGCCACGATACACCGAACGTACAGATACAAATTTAGCTCTGATACCATGTTATAGTCTACGGGCATCCAACTCAAAACCAGTTGGTAATGAGTGGAGCGGCCCCTCCATATTATATTTAAGTTAATTATGCGGAAACAAGCAGTGTGGGACCATTGTCCTTTTCACAATTACTAATAGCAAGGTTTTAGAAAGAAAAAAGGTAAGCATTATGTTAGAGCATAGCTCGGTTGATCCTACCAAGCGTTGGTATGTCAAGTTTGGTTGTCATATTTTAGTGAATCAACCGATTCCGCGAACGTGATCTTAAGGAATACAACCTTCAGTCACTTGACAGGAAACTTATACTTCTTCAAAATATGGTGGTAAAAATATTAAAAGAAATTTCTTGTCTTAAAAAACTGAAAGATTATTCCTCAGTTGAAAAACATAATATACCAACCCGACAAGATCAACTCAAAAGAATTAGAAGTAAGAGTTGATAAATGTTTCTGGAAAAAGGTTCCTCCTCACCCATATCGAAACAATTCTTGTTTTGATGAAGAACGATTCCAGAAGAAAGGGAAAGAGAGAATCTCTGTCAAAGGAAACAATCAGGAATTTCCGATAATTGTTTCAAATAATCATGCTGATGTGGATCATAAGGAAATCCTTAGAATGAGAAAATCATATGAAAATCTCATTAAGAGAATTAAGAGAGATTTGTCTAGCTCTGAAAATTCTCACGTTAGTACAATGTCTCCTAATGATCATGTTTTTAGAACAAGGAAGGATCATCTTCTTGGGAGAAAATATTTTGGACAGAAATTCCCAACGAGAAACGTGAACTATGTTTCTGATACTCGATGTAAGCTAGAAAAAGCTTACTCCGATACAACCTAGTTGTATGGAGATTGTGCAAACCCATCCTGTTTGTGCTCTTTGGTGGATGGGAAAGGCACATAATAATCAAGGGCACATGTTCATGATTAACTACAATTTTCTGTTAATAAGAGATATTTAAAGGATATCTTTCGGAAAATAACTTGCTATTTTCAGAAACTTTGTTTTTCTGAATCGAATGTATATTCTTTTCAAGAAGAGAGCCTCTCTGTATTGAACTTCCCTTGACAAGGCTTTTTGTGTTAAACATGTCTAAATTTTCGAGGCTGTGACCTCTTAGGGTGAACGCAATGGCAACGAGGGATTGATAAGGATCAGTATCAACTTAGTTAAATTTGATTCGGCCACTACAGTGGACTCAGTCATCTAGCATTAACGAAGTACTATTAACCTCTAATACATGTCAATTTTCCAACTTGTATAAAATGATTGCACCGCTAACGGAACCGTCAATATTGGATAAATTTTTCAACATCGTACGTAAAATATAATTTACTGGTCGAAAAGAAATTAATATAAATTTCTTTTGAAATCTTCATAGAGAACAAACTGAACATTATTTTTTACAACGTGCATCATTTCGTCAAACACAAATAATTCCAAGTCTTATAACGCGTTTTCATATTTTCTTTAAATTTTAGCACCCATATATTATTAATATCATTTATATACATTATCTTTACCAGTGTTTTAATGGTCATTGTCTTTGCATGGTGCCATTTATTCGTTTGCAACTTTTTTCTTTAAATATAAAAACAAGATTTACAGCAAGAAAATGTACTGATAATAATAATATTCAAATTTGGATATAATAGAAGAAAGTTCAACGATAGAACCTTTTGTCATTGTCGGGTTTCAACTTGGTAAAATGACTTCTGCTACTGCCTTTTCCCATATGGATGGATTCTCTCTAGTTTTATTCGATCAAATCACTAGTGTTTTTATTGCATTGCACATATGGAATCCAAAAAATAAACAGGTTCGGAAAGTTAAGTATTAATTTGCTTTGTAATCAGTTTTTTTCTTTTTCTTATTTAATATAACGTTTTCTTCGGAAAAAAAAAATTGCAAATAAAATTCCTAAATAATTTATAAAACCAAAAAAACAACCGAATAAGTATAAGTATGTTGGAACTATTCAAATTTGAACTACTGGTCGGCAAGACGGCAGCTTATTACGTATCCCTTAATAAAAAAGTAGAAATGCAAGTAGGAAAATGTTGAAAATGAGGTTAAATTTTGCATGGTCTAGAACTCTCATCTAACTACTTTGAATAGTTCCAGCTATACTGAGATTCTTACAAAAGATCGAGTCAAGTGAGTGTGTATTGTTGGGTTTACTTACACACAGTAAGCCGCCATGTCCCATGACAGAGAACTGATCTTTGAAAATGTGAAAAGAGAGCCAAAATTTTCTATACCTAACTCAAAATTTCAACTTAAACCGAACATGCACGAAGTCAAGAAATCAACGCAGAACTTCGCATCATAATTGATTGCAAAGACAAAAAAATTAGTTCAAGTGTCTTATCTTTTGCAATTTTTCCACAACTTGAAGATTTTATATTTAAGAATATGACAACCTCAAAATGCCTATATAAAGGGATGAGAAGTGAACCATAAAATCACAACACAAAACCATTTAAGAAAAGCAAAATAGAATGGCAATCAAAGGAGTCTCAATGGCTTCTTCAATCACTGCACTTTTAGTAGTTTTCATTTCTCTAAGTTGGCCATTCTTTGCTGAGGCAAATGGTTACTACAGTTACAAGTCACCACCACCTCCAACTCCAGTGTACACTTATGCATCACCGCCACCTCCAACACCAGTTCACATGTCTCCACCTCCCCATACCCCAGTTTACAAGTATAAATCTCCACCACCTCCCACTCCAATCTATAAGTACAAATCTCCACCACCACCCACCCCATCACCACCACCACCATCTCCAGTCCCCGCCCCATACCACTACAAGTCTCCCCCACCACCATCCCCAGTGCCCGCTCCTTACCATTACAAATCACCGCCTCCCCATCCCCAGTTCCCGCTCCTTACCATTACAAATCACCGCCTCCCCCATCCCCAGTGCCCGCTCCTTACCATTACAAGTCACCTCCTCCCCCCCTCCCCAGTGCCCGCTCCTTACCATTACAAATCACCGCCTCCCCATCCCCAATGCCCGCTCCCTACCATTACAAATCACCGCCTCCCCCATCCCCAGTGCCCGCTCCTTACCATTACAAATCACCGCCTCCCCCATCCCCAGTGCCCGCTCCTTACCATTACAAGTCACCTCCTCCCCCATCCCCAGTGCCCGCTCCTTACCATTACAAGTCACCGCCTCCCATCCCCAGTGCCCGCTCCTTACCATTACAAATCACCGCCTCCCCATCCCCAGTGCCCGCTCCTTACCATTACAAGTCACCGCCTCCCCCATCCCCAGTGCCCGCTCCTTACCATTACAAATCACCGCCTCCCCCATCCCCAGTGCCCGCTCCTTACCATTACAAATCACCGCCCCCCATCCCCAGTGCCCGCTCCTTACCATTACAAGTCACCTCCTCCCCCATCCCCAGTGCCCGCTCCTTACCATTACAAGTCACCTCCTCCCCCATCCCCAGTGCCCGCTCCTTACCATTACAAATCACCCCCTCCCCCATCCCCAGTGCCCGCTCCTTACCATTACAAATCACCGCCTCCCCCATCCCCTGTGCCCGCTCCTTACCATTACAAATCACCGCCTCCCCCATCCCCAGTTCCCGCTCCTTACCATTACAAATCACCACCACCACCCAGCCCATCCCCACCTCCTCCTACTCCTGTCTACAAGTACAAATCACCACCGCCACCAACCCCAGTATACAAGTACAAGTCGCCACCACCACCAACTCCACACTACCTATACACATCCCCTCCTCCTCCTCATTATTAAGTTATCCATCGAAGCGTTTCATTGTTATCTCATCCAAATATCTACTCCAATAAGCAATTAAGCATCTCCAGTGAAGGATAAATAAAGAATTACGGATGTAACGAATGTAACAAATGTTTTCTTACGTACTTTTTGGTTTCTCTTGTTAGTAGTTCTTGCATGTTATGTAACGTTGAGTGCATTTCTTCTCAGGTCATGAATCAATGTATTTCCCATATGTGCTTTTTGAATATATCAAATTTCTATCAACTTTTTGGTGTATCATATCATGATATTATTTTCACAAACTTTGCAGTTTGCACTAGCTATAAGCTAGATCCCTTAATTTTGAAGTCCTCAAATGCCCAAAATCATGTTTAAGGCTTCTCTTGAGCAGTTTCCTCTTAAACAGCATTTCATTCGCATCATCCAACCACCCTTGCTTCAACGGCTGACTTTGGATTTCTCAGTTCACGCGTTTATGCCAGAAATTGATGGAGCGGGTTGATTGAGTTCGAAATGTTTTAGGCGGGAAAACTCGCATCTTGTTGTCCGTTTTTGCTAGCCTTAAAAAAAGCTAATGGGCCTAACCTTCACTCGGCCCAACTGTCGTACTTGGAACCACTCGTGACTAAGTCTTATGGGGTCTTGGTCTAGCACCGAGATTAGCAGTCAGGACTACCTCCTTATGGGAGTGCTAATCTAGTAGCTAGATTAGCAGTCCACGTCAACCAGAAATTAACCATTCTCAGTGCCCGGCTAAACTATTCAGCTTTAAATCTCAAAAGTTAGATCAAAAATTAATCTCTCGGTATTTGAATCATTCCGCGAAAAAGGTAGTTTTTCAAGCGCTAAATCATTCAGCGTAACTATCTAGCATGCTAGTTCACATACTAAGAATCTGGTAGGAGAGAGAACTAGTGTTAACTTTTTGCCACACTTTTTTTTTTTTGAATTGCAACACTTAAGTGCTAATCTAAAGCACCTCCAATCTAGCCCATAAGACTTAGTCCAACCGGTATTTCAATGATAGGACAATATGTCATTGTCGGGTTTCAACTTGGTAAAATGACTTCTACTACTATCTTTCGATCATATCACTACTTCTATTGTATTGCATGTATGGAATCCGGCCAATTCTTGCCAAATGTCTTCTAATGGAGTTACAAAGATTAAGAAACTATACGTATCATGGTCGACTCTACTGTTTGAAGTCAATAATATACTGATGCAAAAGAAGACGATAATTTTTTTATCGATCATTGGGAATAATCTTGTGAGAAATCTCACATGCTGATTGATTTTTATGTAATTAATTAATTCACATCCTAAATCAACCCACATTTTAGAGAAGAATTTAGCGGAGTATCCTAAGAATTTCCGTGGTGTATAGAGTAAATAAACTGAAG
This sequence comes from Papaver armeniacum, assembly GCA_023531295.1. Lineage (NCBI taxonomy): Eukaryota > Viridiplantae > Streptophyta > Magnoliopsida > Ranunculales > Papaveraceae > Papaver > Papaver armeniacum. The sequence goes on along the minus strand of JAJJWW010002693.1, from coordinate 7,943 downwards.
GGAAAAACTGGAAGGCGGCCATGAAAATGTATTAATGGATGGAAAAATAAAATGCAAGTAGGAAAATGTTGAAAATCAAGCTAAAACATTTGAATGGTGCAAAAACTCTCACATCAAACAACTTCGAATAGTTCCATGCTACTGAGAGTCAAGTGCTAGTGTCGTGTGACAGAAAATGGATAGCCGAAAATTTCTTTACCTAACTAAAAAAATTTCAAATTAAACCAAACACCACGCCAGAAAAATCAATGCAAACTTCACATCATAATCGATTGCAAGACAAAAATTAGTTAAATTACGTCTTATCTATATATTGCATTTTCCACAAGTCGGAGATTTCGCATGTGGTCGCAGGATTTAACCACACCCCTCCAAGATGATACAATGCTCTAATCAAATTTCATGATCAATTAACTAATTTATTTTTCTGAAGAAACTTATAAGAGTAATAAGAATACAGGAAAATCAAAAAAGTTCTAGACTTTCTCTCTCCTATTTGTTCTCCTCTCTCTCTCTAAAACATCTCCCCCATCTACTCTGCTTGGTCCTTTATATAGGATATTACATAGTGGATGACAGCTAAGCCAACCTTTATTTTCGGATCTGATCTGTGTCATTCTCGCAAGCTTACGAGGGTTTTCTTCGCAAGTTGATCTCGATTCGTAGAATCTTCACACTTTCCTCATGATTAGGCTGATGTCATTCGCTACATCACTTCTCTAACACTCTGCGATGGTCTTCGCAACCATCTTTTAGTTAAAATTCGCTGAGACATAACTGTTGCGAGATTCTGCTCCTACATCTTGCATATTCTCATGTCTTCTCTGCGAAGAAGAGAATGATATGAGAATTTCTATCTCTAAATGCCGCAGCCACTCATTTTTCCATATCCTTTTCCACCGATAATCTTCCTTGATTCCTGCGAAACAAATTATATGTGTTTCTTTTACCATTTATTTCTTGACACGTCTTTAGTAACCATCATTTCTTAACCGTTCCCTCTATATATATCCTTCTTTGTCTTCTTTTGCTTTCTTTTTACTTTTCCTTTTATTTTCTCTGCAACTTTTCTTCATTGTTCTTCCGCAAGTTCCGGTTCTGCTACTGCAAATTTTTTTTAATTTCTTCTCCTTTTAGATCCTTTCTTCTTCTCCATTCCCATACTCAAAAATGCCTCCAAGTGGTCGTAAATATGACAATGAATTTGAATAAATTCAAAATGACTTTAAAGAAAAAGGTTTTACATTATCCACCATTCGTGATCATGGTCTTAAATCCATTCTTTCTGTTAGGTTATTTTCTGATTATCAATGCAGCAATGAAGAAATCATAATCTCACTCGGTCAACTTCTTGCTAGTCTCCCTATCCATCTTTATAACCATGATTTTCCTTTATTTTACGAAATCCTTTCCCATGCGAACTTTTCGCGAGCAATCTATCAATTGTGGAGATTGCATTTGACTTATACTTGAGTTTGCCCATCGCGGTGCGGGCTTGGGATCTTTTTATCCGTCGAAACTCAGAGATCCTAAATTCGTTGATTTAGAAATCATCCCTGAGAAATATACTATGGAGAGTTTCTTCGATAATTAAGAAGTAATCACTATGAAGAAAGAAAGCACTCGCTGGGGAGTTCGTTTGAAGAAGAAAGAGAATATTGTCAGCGAAAAGGTGTTAATGCAAGATATTGACTGGCATTCGGGTACTAATAAAATCCACGTCACTCAAAAGACGATAAATGGCGCGTCTTTCCATTGACTCTGAAAGGACCTTACATCTCTGGTTCCAATGTGCTACCCAAATATCTCGCTATGTACCAACCCTGGGTATTTAATTGGCCCGAAAAGAAAACAGAGGTATACTTTCAAACTTCGCTCATTGTGTAACTCTCCATTTATTCCTACTCCATTCTTTTCTTTTCTTGCGAAATTTTTAGGTTGTGAAGCTGACAAAATACTACAACAAAACTGGGAAAGCAAGCGTCTTAACAACATTACGTGCAATCATGGACGAAGTAAGAAATATTCTTTTGTTTTATTTTAACAATATTGTTACCTCTATTTCTTATCTTCATACATGTATGCAGGCTGAAATTAGATTTGTTCAAAAGGCTGAAGGACCTATTAAAGTTGCGAAAACCAAATGCAAGGAGAAAGGCATTCTTCGTAAGCAACAATCAACTAACCCACTTTCAAAGAAACGAAGAATTCGCTCTCCCGTCCTTCAAATCTTCAATCGATGAAAGCATGGATGATGAATTTGAGACTTCTTTCGCAAATGAAGGTTCTTCACCTGAATCATCTATGGCGCAATTATCTGGAATATTCTGCGATTCTCTACTAGGGATAGGCAACGTTCCTTTAACTAACACCTGTCGGGCACTTGCAAACATTTGTGACGCCCCTCTTTAGATGACAATGAATCCCTTCGCGGTGTTTCTAGATCATTTACTCCAAGTTTCCTAAACTCGCTTGGTATTCTGGTAAACCTTCATTCCTCTAATTCGCTTTTAATTATAATTCAAAATTTATTCCTTATTTTGATTTTTCCTTTTATTCTTTCGCATGCTGGAAAGGCTTCTTATGCAGTTGCCTCTACTTAGTTAAGAGATGTGAAAACTTTGAAAAGAAGAACTCCAAGCTTAATAAGATGACAAATGAATCTCGCAGCAAAAATGAAGAATTAGAAGCTGAGATTGCTGAACTTCGCAAAAAGAACAAACAATTATAAGTAGATTCCTCCACTCAACAAAATAAAATACCCAACCTTCAACAGGCGAATGATAAACTTTATGGTAAGTAGTATTTCTTCTTCTCCTCTAATCTTTTTCCCATAGTTTTTCCTTTATTTGATTAATCATTTTTGCAGACATTTACGGTATTTTTGATGAAACCACATTTCTTCGCACCTTTCCCCACTCTATGGATGATGATACCCTTCTCGAACGTCTTAATACTTCTTTAAACAGTTATACCAATGATAAAACAAATTCTCTTTCCTTAAATGAACTCAGATCTAAATTCCATCTCTTAGAATTTGACCATAGAAGCAGTTTGAAAATAGCTCACGATTTAAAACGCCGCTACCTTGACTCCAAAGATGAGATTAACAAGTTAAGAGTTAAGATCAGTGATCTTATAGATGATAAAGATATCATCACTAGTCAAGGTGCTCAATCTTTAGAAAAATTTCACAAAACCCTTCTCGAAATCCAACTTGAACGAGATGAAGTTAACCGTAAGAATTCCATTTTTGTCGAAAGAGAAAATCAAATTTGTTCTCGTCTTCTTATAACTAATGATAAATGAGTTCGCTTGGGCTGCGAAAATCTTAGATGATGCCAGAAATAATTTAGGTGTAAATGTTAGTCTCCAAGCTGATCATTCATCCTTGATCAAAGATATGATCTCTATCAAAGAAGGTTGTTAACTTTACTTTCTTCTCAAGTTATTCTTTTTCATAAACTTTGCTTGAGTTATTGATATGTTATTGTATATTCGCAGAGATGAGAAGGATTTTTGCAAAAGAATCGCTAATTGGAGACTCAAACTAAATCTCTTGAAGCAGAAAGGTGGAACTCCAGAAGATTTATCTACTCGCAATGATAAATACCATTGGCTCAAGAATCACCAAGCTCACAAGTTAACTTCCTTAATGACATTCTTCATTTTCGCAATCAGACTATCATGAAGGTATGCGATGATAACCGCATTTCCCACTCTATGTATCCCTGCCTCTTAGATAAAATTCCTCCAAATGTATCACTTCCAGACATTTCGGATATTGACGATAGTGAAGAAGAAGAAGAAATTGAATAAGACATTGATGAGGAAAAAGAAGAGTCAAACACGAAATAATTGTCCTTTTCTTCATTAAATTTTCTTCTTTTTGTGACTCCTGTACATCTTTTATTCTTTGATCTTTATGTAAATCTGTCACTGAAATCTCCTTCAATTTCCAAAATCTATCCACATAAGTTCTATTCTTTTTGTTTTACCTGCATATATTAGAAAACCAACCCTTGTTCGCAAAAAAAATCAAAGATTAGTAATCAATATATAATCAGCATATATGTGTTAATCTATCAGGTGGAAGAAAATAACATTTGCATCTGTTAAGCATTCCCATACTTGCCTCCGGCATTTGTTTTCAAATGAGAGATTAATCATGCCGCAATGTTGTACAGGATTATGTGCGTCATTTTCGCAGTCTTATTTGTACTTTTCTGCAAAATCTCGCTATGATGAATTCGATGTCATTTTTATCTTGGAATTTTCCAAAATTCCATTCAGTATTAATCTCTTGTGTGGTATTATTTTGCCTTCCTAATTAAAGGTCTTATTTTGCCACTCTTTGTATTTGCGACAAAATCGCAGGACGTCTACATTTTCATGTTTTGACCCATTGATCTTGGCTTATCATTTTCTTGTATTATTGCCTCAGCAGGATATTTTTCATGCGACAATATGACAGGCCTAAATGTTCTTGCGAAATAAAGCCCCATGACAGTGCCGTCTTGCGACGAAACCGCAGGACGTCTTTACACTTTCGTGCACTGACCTATTGATCTCGTCTTATCTTTCTTTAGTATTATTACCTCCCTGTGATCGTTTGCACAAAATATGACAAGCCTTAATACTCACGTGAGCAAAAAGCCTCATGACATTTGCGTCTTTGACACTTATCATCTCCCTAATGGAGGGTGCCGCCCTTATCATCCACCTGGTTGCCCCTTCAAGGAGGCATACCTCTACCATATAAGGTTAGATCCTCCCATCGGGTCTTAACAACACCAGTTGTTTTCGCGGCCTTTTATCCCTTCGCCGATATGGGTCATGGTTACAAGACCGCACCCAAAGTGGGTTTTCTTCGGGCCAAGTGCATCATAGCCAAGACTTGCCAAGAATGGCCGGAGTACGCTTCAAACTCCCCAGGCACTCTTGACTCAACCGTGTACCTTGGAGCCTTGATCGAGTTCTGCACTTCTTAGGAGATACCTTCTTACCTTAGTCGCCCAACCTAAGTCATAAGCTTAAGCTGAGAATCCAAGGCGCCTCTCCTGGATGGGTTTAATAGCCCCAAGTCTCCATGACCCAGGTTCCGGGGCGGTGTAACCTTTCCCCGAGCCATGTAATAGGTCTCCCCTTGAATGACGCACTTTAGGTCTTACATTTGCCTCTTGTGAAATTTTATTCGCAAACTAGGGTGTATGCCAAAGTTGGGTGCCTCTGTCTTTTTGTTTATTCTCGTATTTTCTTTTATTTTCTTTTGTAAAATTCATAACTCTCGCGAAATTATCACATTATTCATTCTGTTAATATAATTTCTGCGAAATTAACGCATGTCTTCATTCTCACTGCTGCAATTTCTTATTTTTATTTTCTTTAATCAGTAAAATATATTTTTTGAATATATCTTTTGCGTTCAACTTTGTTTCTTTCTTTGCTCAACTTCATCAATTTCATTCTCATTTCATATTTTAAGTTTCTTACCTTTGTTACCTTGTGTTTGTGCTTCCTTGAGTTCTCGCACGCTATTGATGATCTTGTTTCGCAAAATACTCTTTTCTTGTTCTGTGTCGTCACTATCTCTTATTCCATACTTCTTCAGATATTTTTCGTTATACACTATAGTTTACACTCCTTATAGTTCATACTTTCCTTCTTTGAGCACCTTTGTTACTGTGTAAGGACCTTCCCATCTGTTCACACGTTCATCTCCATCATCCTTCTGAAAAATGGGCTGTAAAAGTAATACCAACTCTCCTTTGCGAAATATTCGCCGATTCTCACTTTCAACAACCATTGCTTTCGCAGAAATCCATTCTCTTCCATGTTCCACTGCGTCTACCATCAATCGTTCGCCTCTTTACTTTTCTCTGACATTGTGCTTCCAGTGGATCTTTTTAGTTACTCTCTCTTCACATTTCTCTACGTCGATTGCATGACATTTTCTCCCTTCAACCCAATCTCCTATTATAATTCCAACACCACTAGGTGATAGGTGTAGAATACACCGTATTTACCTTATAGAGTTTATGCTTTCTTTTGCTTTATTTTCTTGTGAATTATGTACTTTACGTGCTTTTGAGTTCTATAGATGCAATGGAGTCGCACGGAGGAAAAGAAGAAGAAATTATCCAAATTGGGCCAAAGCGAAATTGTCATCTCACAAAAGCAGCTATATGTGGGTAGGCTAAACGCCGCGAGCGAGAACGGAAATATGAAGCTAACGGCTAGAGCTTGAAGTCAATCCGACTGCGTCTGAGAAAGTTACAAGCGAAACCTATGGATGAGCTTGTCGGATACATGAAACCGACAGGCCACGTTTGAGCTAGGTCGACCCTTAACGGGAACAGTGGGTGCTCAGAGTTATGATTGGGTAACCCCCTTATCCGCTCGTTTGAGTGGGATTAGTCATTCCTTTCTTACACCCTAGGTCGAAATCAGGTTCTGATTTCATTTCTCAATTATTGCCTTCACCTGAAACTGGGGAGAGCTATGGCTCTTTGTGAGTTCTTGATTCCATGAGATCGGGAGATGCGAGAAGATGGAGGTTTGGTAGATGAAACCGATGATTGATGAAGCAAAGTGGAAGCATCTGAGATCGAAAGGCGATCAGTTTGCCATTACAGGGTTCGAATCAAGAATCTGTGAAACTGAGAGAGGGAACTATGGCAGCTGTTGAATCTGATATGTATGAATGAGTTTTGTTTTTGGGAGATAGATTTCAATCTGAACATGGAATTGGCCAGGCAAATCAACGAGAATGAAGATGAAATCCACGGCAGAAGTAAGGTTGTTGTAGATCTCACATAGGGTATGAGTTGTTAGAGAGATTGAGAGGATTTTCATGGGTTTTTGCCGTGAGTGGTAGGGTTTCGATTTGCCTCTGAAATTGAAGGAAAGCTGCATTCTGTGATGGTCTGGTAAATGGGTTTTTGTTGTTGTGTTCTCTGAGCCATTATGAGAAGATGGAAATGGGGGCAGCTTAGATGAATGTTTAGGATTTGGCATGAGAGGATGGTTCATCTCAGGGGGTCAATTCAAGAAGCTCAGATAACTGTGATAATTGTGAGAATAGAAGAGCAAGATCAGATGATAGAGGAATTGAAGAACTGGGTTCTGTTAAAAAGGGGTTTGCTATTGGAAGTTTCACAGGAGAGATTGATTGAGTTGCAGCCATGAATCTGAAGCTAGGGTATGAACCTGTTATGGGTTTAAAGCACAATAAATGAAGCCCTGTAATGGATTAAAAGGCCTAGATGGGGAGCTGCAGGTGTTGAGGAACTCAGGAAGAGCTGTTGTTCTCAGCTACAAGTCAGAGGAACTGAAGCTGTGGTGGTGAAGTTGGTTCAGATGAATATTTAGGCTGTGTGTAGATGATTTGCAGGTGGAGCTGCTTGGTTGAGTACAAGGTGCAGCTGGGTGAAGCTGCAGCTACTGGCATTGTTGCAGTGGTTGATTGTTGGGATTCAACAGGTGCAGTCTAAGGAAATTGGTGCATTGGCTCAATATCATGGCTGGGAGTGAAGTGGTCATGGAAGTGAGAGAATAGTAATGGGCTCTGCTATGTGTGTTGGCTGACAGTGGCTATGAATCTGATGATGTCCATTGGTGGAGCAAGGCAGAAGTGGTTATGAATATGAAGATATTGATGATGGCCTGATGCTGTGGTTGCAATGGTGGTATTGTGTTTGCCTGACAGGGATTTTAGTGCAATGAGGCAATGTTTGGGTGTGGAGTTGGAACTGAGCTGTTGATAAAGTTCAGTAAAGGTGATGTGTAATGGAAGTTGAGTGGCAGTGACAGTGGCTCTGACCTCGATGCGCCTAGTGGTGTGCCTCTAGGATCAAGCAATTTAGTCAAGGTTACGGGGCAGGATAGATGGAGCCAACTGTTGCAGTTGGGGTTGTGGCGGAAGGTTGAAGTGTCAAAAGTCG
>JAJJWW010002692.1:0-30992 GCA_023531295.1 Papaver armeniacum | reverse complement strand
GACCAAAGGAAAAAGAAAATACAAAGCCCAAATAAAAAGGCCCAAGTTTTCCTAACTAAATAAATCTGTGGCATTTCTATGCGCTTTAAGAATGATGGTTTTCCAGTGTGTATTACTCTTTCTCCAGCAGCCAATCTTGCTCCCCTCTTAGCCAAAGAATCCGCAGAAAAATTGATCTCACGATAGCAGTGTTTTAAAATAACATCTTCCATTTGCCTGATAGCATTTCTCCATCTAGTTTTCATAAACCAAGGAACCATACCTGTACTAAACTCATTGATAACCGACTTAGAGTCAGATCTGATGATTAATCTTGTAGCATTTAGGATAATGACCCATTCAACAACACATAAAACAACAAAACATTCAGCTATATAATTGGTTGTGATCTGAAACCCACACGACAGTACCAGCAATGCGCAATGCTCATCCCACAATGATGATACAAATCACTGCATTTCTGGGTTTCCAAATGAAGAACCATCATGACAAAGAGCAAGTATCCCTGTTTAGGAGAACTCCAATGGCAAGCTTTAATGCAGCTGTATTTAGTAAATTTAACACCCGGTTTGAAGAATTCAATAATTTGTTGACCATAAGATTGTCCCCATTTTGTGCCCTTCATTCTGCAGCGACCTTCATGCACCAATTGCCATATTCTACACTTAAAACTGTTCAGATCAGGTTCAACTTCTTGAATAATTTTTATTTCTTTGAAACCATAGCTCTCTCATGGTTACAGTGTGATCATCAAATTTCCTTTGCAAAGGACTATTAGTCGAGATGCTTTACGAGATGTCTTCAAAGAGATTGGTTTCAAGAAATTAAAAGATAGAGCATAGCAAGTCCAAATATGAATCTTTTGAACTTACGGTTCCAAAGGGTATGGTTCATACAATCTTGATCTTCTTTGCATATACGACATGGAGACCATTTCAAATCCATTGCTTCTCATGATGTCATCATCATTATAGATTTTGTGTTGTAATTTCCAAATGTTGTTGGCAATGCTTGGGTGTAATTTCCATTGCTTCTCATGATCTCATAATTTACGGTCATTGTGTAGTCATTTAGAGTAGTCTTACACCTCGAGAGGAAAATTTTGAAATTTCTTACGTGAAATCTATTAGAACATGACTTAATCTAGGTTGTGAATGTTATAGATCAGTGAATTCCATAATCCAGATGGAGAAACATCGGTGATGCATCTTATTTTTTTATTTTTTTTGGGTATCCCTCTTTAAGACGGAGTTGAATTAAAGTTGGGTTAAGTTAATTTTGAAATGCTTAAGAGATGATTTTTGGAAAGGATTGTCATTGACTGATTACCTTCTTCCTTGTAAGGTGTTTCTTCTACCAACTAGTGGTTGTCTGGTCTTGGCTCTTTTCATTACTTTTCTTTTTATGTGTCCTTCATTCACGCCACTTTTACTGTTAATCTTTCACACTTTACTGTCTCCTCCTCAGTCCCTTTTTTCAGTTTTTTACTGATATCATCCAACAAAACCACAACACACCATTCTCATTGTCACTTGCACATTTCTCCATCACTCTCAGTCATGGAGACAGAGTTGTCATCAAAATTCTGCTACTCAAAAATCACTACCACCACCACAACAGCAGAAGCAACATCTAAAACCACGATCACCACCACCACCACCACTACAACAACTACTACTACTAGTACTTTAGCACCACCACAGAACCAATTTCTCAACATTAATCCTCTCTGATTTTCTCTTTGTTTCTTCATTCATATCTTCAAACCCCCTGTACTTTTCTTACTTCGTTTTCTTCTCACCTTACCTTGTTAAGCTCTTATCATTTCTTTCTCCACTGTTCATCACCGCTTCACTCCTCCTCCTTGCTCTCCTCACGGTGTCTCCCTCTCTAATCGATGATTTCGCAGAATCAAACTCCGGGTTTCTGCTTAACACATACAATTCTGTTATAAACACTCTCCGGTCTAAAATCGATGTTCAAAACTCTGAATTTCATCTTTCAGCAGCTTGAAGCATGCATTTTACCTGCAGATCATTACATTATCGAAGTTTCTTCAGAAACTGATGATCATCAACAATTATGCTGACAATCTAGTAGTTATGTATTCAAGTATCAGGATTTAGTCGGTGTTTGCGAAGTTCAGGTTAGTCCTTGCAATGTAGAAGCAGAGAATAATAACAAGGATATCATAACCGTGTACGAAGAATTAGCTCAAGATGTAGAAGAGAATTTCAGTTTTCCTTCAACAACAACATTTAAGGATATTGGAGAAACCCAAGATAATTCGTTACTAATAAAAAACGATGATCGGTCCAATGTACCGGCTGATGTTTCCGGTGGAGTCTATGAATTGCAAAATAAGGATGACAACGATTTAGCAGTGGCAGAAATATTTGTTGATAGTGGCAGGAATGATACATCAGAAGTGACTGAAATTGCCAAAAAATTAGACAAAACTAGTGGGTCAATTCGAAAGGGTGTTTAGTTCCAACTGATTTTTCTCCGATAATGACTGGGAAGACATGAAACAGGGGAATGCGAAATCGGGTTCGAGCTTTGGAGTTTGCGGATCAATGAGGAAAGAAAAAGAATGGAAAAGGACCCTGGCTTGTAAGCTTTATGAAGAGAGACAAACTGTTGATGGGAGTGAAGAAGGGATGGATTCGCTGTGGGAGTCTTATGATACTGATACTGGTAAAATGAAGACAAAAAAAAAGGAGAAGACGGCAGCCGTGAAGAAAACTGAGATTGAACACCAAAAAAATGACTACCAGGTTGAAGATGATGAGGATGATGAAGATGAAGGGATGGATGGGGGGCCAATATGTTGTTTACAAGCTTTGAAGTTCTCAACAGGAAAGATGAATCTGGGAATGAGGAAACCAAATCTTGTTAAATTTTCCAAGGCTTTGAAAGGAATTGGATGGATTCATCAAGTGAGTCGACGCAATAAAAAGGCGTAAAATGTATCGATCTTTTGTATGACTATGGTTGTGTAATGTTAATTCATATAGTAAATATCTGTTAATTCCTTAATCATATTGTCTCACTGCTTGTTAAATGCATCATCTTATGGTCAGATTACAGCAAAATTTTGCTGGTGCAAGAGGTTCGAAACAGAAGGGAAATGTCCCGACCAGACTTCAATGGCACTACAAGTACTGGTTCTATGTCTCCAGAACATCACTTCGAGCACTGCTAGGCTGGCTATTAACAAACTTAAAATCTCCAGCCAATTGTTGAGCTTCCACCATTTGCAAAATCAACTGGCACTTTGCATTGCTGCAGCGCATTAAATTGGAAACCACCAATGACAATGTGCTGCACAACTCTCATACTAGTTCATTTCTCCTGCATAGGAGGAAATAGTGAAATCAATTCCATGAAAAAAAGTCTCAAGGATTAAGATTCATTTCCGGTAACTGAAAAATTAGAATGTCGGGCTTGATAAACATGATATGTTGTCAGTCAATTCTCAATGGTGAACAGTTTGGCTGGTCATCAAATTTTTGCTCTCAGCTTTCAGCATTCATGCATTTGCTAACATGGAAGCTTTATTCATGTTACTTGGTTGTTACTTGATAGCATTATAAAGGACTACTGTTTTTCATTTCATTTCGTGTCATGTTATATTATCGCTTCATTATTGGCTTATTAGGTTAGTTTGAGGCTTGTCAATAATGTATTTCCACGCTAATATGTTGATGAGAGCTGTTGAGACATTGGAGAGAACCAAAACAAAAGAGTATGCTAAATCATGATAAGATTTTTCCATTATTTGCGAAATATTTGGTACTTAGTTTGATTTGCAATTGATGAATGTTTGCTAGTTCATTTTTGTAACTAATCATCCTTACACCTTCAACATATAGGAAGAAGTTTACGGGGCAGACATCAATAAAATACCATTATCGAATGGTACTGCCAAGAATATTCCCCGGAAAATCCATAAGTTCAAGGATGGTATTAGGAGGCACACAGGAAACTTCACTGACAGTGTATTTGTGTTCCAAAGCTGACCAACACTGCGGCTAACGCTCTTGCTACGTATGCACTCTCTCATAAAGTCTAAAACAGATGGACAATTGCCTTCCCCCTCGGCTAACATCACTGCTCTCTGGAATGTAGTTAATAGTTCTTTTTTTTTTTCTCTTTTGTATGCCAAAAATAAAATAAAATACCATTATTAGTGCAATCAAAGTATTCCACTAGAGTCGGTCGGATCAAAGAGAATGTTGTGGTAGTTGATCAAATAAATTGTAACTCTAACTATTCTTTGCAACTGAATACAAGGTCTTCGTATTCGCGTACTGGCCATAATGTTGGCTTCATTTTCCAGTATCAACTTTTTTGGGACAGGTTTGTGTAAGCTGGTTACTTGATGTTTGTTCTTTTGATTAGAAGTAACTGTTCAAGGACCGTAACTTGAACCCTTCAGGCCTTGGGCTATTTAATATCTGGGAATTGTAGCGTAAGACTTGATACTCAAAGTGAGTTCTTGAGTTGGTGCTGGAAGGTAAGAGACGTTCATACCTTTTTGGGACGTGCTGCAATCACTCATATCCACAGTAAAGGCCGGATTTGCTGCATCGAAATGAGGTTCTTCTTGGACGTAACCCAATTGTCGCATTACCCGATGTGGATCGTACATTGAAAATCCTTCAAACACAGTCATCAAGGGTCCATAGTATAATGCAACAACTTCATTTCTCCTTGGGATTAAACCTTGATTTATATCCTCTCGATACAAATCAAATATCACCTCTTCCGCAGTCAATTTGTCGATGGCGTCTCGGAGTTTCATAAGATTTTGCGGCATTTCCTTATCCTGAGTACCCTTAAAACTGTACCTTTGGGCTCTTGGCAAATGTACCGGAACACTGTTATCCACTTTGACGTAAGAGTTGTCTTTGAACAAAGAAGGAAGTGCTCATATATCCAAACCTATGCAAAAAGAAAAAAAAGTTTAGTAAGAACATTATCTACGAAAATTTTGCGAATATAAATGTTCTAGACAATAAAATTACTGGAAGAGACATGTGTTTTCCGTTAACTTGCTTAGTGAGTGCCCTAGAACATTTTGTCAACTCATTGTTCAAGAAGGCGACCACCGCGTACCCCAAGAATACCCACGCATCTCATGTAAGGGATCCAATAGTTGCAAATGGCGGCCTCGACTTGGTTTCGGAGCTGTCGGGGAAGATACATTTGCCCGGTGCATAGCAAATAAAAGCGACGCGGTAGCATTGATTCACACGGTGCACCATTCCTTCCCTATCAAGGATTTCTGAGTCTTCCATAATCTGTCCCTCAACTTCTTCATATTAAACTTCTTGGTTAATCGACCATCCTTCTTGTCAAGAACATCATCAAATCGGAACCTTTGACTCCAACCGAACAATTTCTTGCTCAATTCGTAAATCTTCCCAAAAAGAAATGGCATTATCGAATCCCTCGGTGACTGCTTTTCCATCAACCTCGAGGCCTAGAATTTGTTGAGCATCATCGGGAGTAATCGCCATCTCACCGGAATGGGAATAACGAGTATCGGTCTCTCCGTAGAACCTCTCACGGAATGCGAATCGGTAACTTTATCATGATCAATATTCGAACTCTCCATCGCAGGCCACAACCCGGAGTTCCTCACAATCACTTTCACCTCCTCACATTCCATGTCAAGATCCCAAGTATGAGTCACTTGAACACGAAGCTTGGCGCCTCATGAGGACGGATGGCATGCTTGTGATCCTAAATACCAAAAAAAAAAAAACAAAATGAAAAAAAAATACAAACACTTGACGTAAATTTAATTAAGATAGTTACATGCCCTTGAATAAATAACAAAGACGGATTAAGACTACTTACGACAGTATTATGGACCGTACATGCCCATGAGTCTTTGTATCCAAAGAACATCTCCACCATCTGTGGGGTCCCTTTTGGAGGCTTACCTTCTTTGGTGCAACCATCAAGTGTTTGGGAGGCATGTGAGAATCGGCGGTTTAGTGATCACCCTCTTCTTCAATCCGGTTGAAGTTGAAGCCGAACATTTGGTGGCTTGAACAATAGCTAGAGTTTGTTCTCCTTCTCCATCTCCATCTCCATCTTCTTCTTCTTGTTGTTCCTCTTCCTCTTCAACAATTTCATCTTCGATGATATTCTTACCTTTATCTCCATTACCATCATCATCATCATTTCATCATTACCTCCTCCGGCCTCGGGCATGTCTTGATCACCATCATCATCATCATTGTTACCTCCTCCAATGCAGCCGGATTGGTTTCATCAACATCTTCATCATCACCTCTTCTACCGAGATGGAATTGATTGGTCTTCATCAGTCTCGTGCTGAATCACTTTGGGTTCGAATAGTGGTTCTAAGACCTTTGTCGTTCCCGGCACAACATATACCCCTCGATGTTTTGAAGACAGAGTTTATCACCAACACGAGGGTTTGAAGGAGGACTAAGAGCTGCTTTGTTCTTTGCCATTCGCAATCCGAACAAGAATAATTCGAAAAAAAAAAAAAAAACATCAAAGGCGGCGGGGTAGACATATACAACATATCCGTGGAAAAATGGCCGGAAAGGTCGACCAAAAGATGAGTGCCGGGATAAGCCAAAGCGGCGAGTGTATCATCAAAATAGCCTTAGGCTCACAAAAAAATATATGATTTTTCACTAAACTGGTCGGAAGGTCCATTTCCCACACATGGGTGACAAGCAGTAGGAATGGTTTATATAAATATCCTTCCGGACGCAAAAATTCTAGGCATCAGGAAACATTCTAAACAAGTAGCCGGAAGGGTAAACAATAATAAGATACCGGCTTCATTAAAAAAAAAAAGTTTGGAATGGTATACGGATGAATAACTGCATTACACTAATACGATTCACAGAAACTATACGGTAGACAAATTCTTGACCTTATACCCTCCGTAGGCCAAACCCTAACTATGAAATCCCGGAAAGGTCGATAACAAAAAACCTTGTGGCGTCGTAGCTGCCAATTCACAAATTCGAATTTTCGACCTAATTTGACATGCAAACATGAAATCGAAGTACTAGATTGAGTTTAAACAAGCCCTTACTTTCTTAAGCGCACCATTTCACGTGTTTTAGTAGGGTTCAATTTCTTCTTCTTCAACCGTTTTTCCTTCACTTTCTTAGCAACCAAACTTGCAATTCCGAGGGTTATATTCATTGGGTTTTGATTAGTTTCTTTCATACGAGTTGCCTTCTTGTGGTGGATCCATTGATGAAGATTAATCGGAGTTTTGAATCGACGATTTTAGCGAATTGATCGACGAGTTTTGGTGGGGGTGGGGTGATGGAGCCGGCGGGGTTGTGGAGGAGAAGAAGATGAAATGAAGAGAATAAAGCGATTTAGGGTAATTAAGATTATTAATGGGTAAAGGGTAATTTTGTAATTTACCCATAAGGACTCGCCTAAAACCCACAAAAAGTGTCCCTTTAAAATTGGGTATACCCCAATTAGTTTGAGTATACCCAAATCAAGCCAGCATGTATTTCAGTTACAAAAATCATTTTTTTGTTGATACAATCAGCTGGCAAAATCAGGGTGTTAGGCTTGATAAACATGATATATTGTCAGTTAATTCTCAATGGTAACAATTTAGCTGGTCATCGATTTTTGTTCTCATCTTTAGATATCATGTACTGCTAACAATTACAATATCTGTTACTTGATAACATTATAAAAAGGACTACTTCTCTTCTCATTTCTTGTCATGTCATATTATCATTCCATTATTGGCTTATTAGGTTAGTTCAAGGCTTTTTAATATGTTGGCGAGCTGTTGAGACATTGTAGAGAACCAAAATAAAAGAGCATGCTAAATCATTATAAGGTTTTTCCATTCTCAGTGAAAAAGACGGTAGTAGATAGTGGAGGCTTGTTTGGTAATTAATTCTTATAACTAATCAGCACATAAATCTCAACTTCTAGGACCAAGTCTAGGGTGCAGATTCCAATAAAATACCATTATTAGTACATAAAATTGGTTAAATAGATCAAAATCAATAATTCAAGGTGAAAAAGACATGTAAAATTTGATATTGTTTAAATGGATTTAGATGTAAAAATAGCGAGGATGTAAACAGTTTCATCCTACCCATTTTCAAATACTTTTTCTTATTTTTAATTTACATCGGATACATCCGGTTTCATCCTCACTATTTTTTTAGTTTAAAGCCAGGATGAATCCGGTTCCATTCTTGCTATTTTTTTCTAATTTATACCCGTCCATTAGAACCATGTTTTAAAAATATTTGGACAAATGACCAATTTTCCGTTATTAGTAGAAGGCAGGTAATCCACTAGAGTCAGTAGGATTATAGGCAACATTGTGGTTGTTGATCAAATAAATTTTACCACTAACAATTATTTTGCAACTGCATACATGGTCTTCATATTTGAGTACTGGCTAAAGCAAAATATTGACCTCTCTGAGTCGGGTTTCATAAAGAAGATGTAAGCCGATTACTTTTTTTTTTTTTTTATTAGAAGTTGTAATCTCTATAATTTATGTTACTTAAGTTGTTTCAGCAAAGAAAACACTGACAAAAGATTAGGACTCTAAACAGTGCAAACTAAGATGTCGAAATTTGATAACACACTAACCTAATATATTTACAATACAAAAGTGTCGAGAAATCCTTATCAAAAACTCACAAAGAGACATTATTTGTCGGTATTACTGCTAAGGTTAGGACTAGGCGGCGAACTTAAATCCCTTCTGGCCTTGGGCTATTTAACATCTTGGAATTGTCGTGTAAGACTTGAGAGACTCATAATGAGTTCGTGCAAATCAAATATTGATTGAGCAAATTTAACATCTAGGATACTAGTTGTCTTCTCCAAACAAGAAACTTCTAATTCCTTTGTCAGACCATAGAAACATAACAAAGAGATAACGGACATAAACAGAATCCAAGGACACTGACTGGACAAGAATTTTACACTAGAGTGGGTGCCCCTAGTTACAGGACAAGTGCTCATATCTCTTTTTCTCTAAGTCTTGACTTTCCCATTAACAGAAAGACCGACATGCAGTTCAATTCTCAAGGGTGGAAAATCAGTTGGTCATCAATTTTTTGCATTCATGTATTGCAAACATGGAAGCTTTATTCATGTTAACTATCCTTGGTTGTTACTTGATATTATTATTAAAGCAGGGCTACTTTTATTTTCATGCCATATGTTATAGTATTGGTTTCATTTTTTCTCGAAAAGAAAGAAAGCTTCGATCAAACAAACAACCGTATACAAATGTAGTTACATGCTTATCTGTTAGTTAGTGAGGGCTTTCGAGACATTGGAGAAAACTAAAACAAGAGAGTATGTTAGATGATTGTAGATGTGGAAAATCCTACTTCTACATCCGAAGGTAATTAAGCATGCACGCAAAGAAGCAAAACAAACAAGGAAAGTAGGAGAACACGAGATATCGTGGTTCGGTATGATTACCTACGTCCACGGGGGTTAAGGATGATCTTATTACTTGATTCAAGGTTACAAGACGGGTGTTTCTCTC
The DNA here is from genome assembly GCA_023531295.1 of Papaver armeniacum. Taxonomy (NCBI): domain Eukaryota; kingdom Viridiplantae; phylum Streptophyta; class Magnoliopsida; order Ranunculales; family Papaveraceae; genus Papaver; species Papaver armeniacum. The sequence goes on along the minus strand of JAJJWW010002692.1, from coordinate 21,433 downwards.
TCAATGCTTTGAGTATGCTCTCTTTCCTCACTTCTCACTTGAGTCTCTACATGGTCTCTGTTTATAGTTACAAGTGATGATACATCCAGATCTTACGGTGTTAGGCACAGCGTAGCTTCCTCGATGTTCCTCTCGGGTGATCAGTCAATACCTCGGTAGATGTTCTTATTTGTTCGGGTCGGGATGTCAAAGCGAGGCGATGTCTTCTTTTGCTATCTGAAGTCGCTCGATGTCGCTCTCTTGGTGGGGATGATCGATGTCGCCCTTTAGATCCTTGGCCAGAGTCTTCCTTGGCCAGAGCTCTTCTTATCTCTTTACCAACTCGTCGGCGCATTTATTGCTCCGGCACCCGATGACCATCGCATCATAACTTTTCTTCTCAGCTGTCTCCGCTCCTCTTTTCTTGCGCCCCGTATTCGGAGAAGTGATCCAGGTACTCTAAATGCATACTTTCTCCCAGACACCATGGCTTAGGATTATTCCACCTGTCCCTGTGGATTATTTACACCTACATTTATGCCCCTTCTTTCACTCGTGTGGTCAACACGTGGGGAAGAAAAACCGCCTCGTCTTCCCACGTCCTCGGTCATGCCGGTTTTTGCGCATGTTGTCCCCACTCGCTTGATTCATCGCAACCGGTTCACCTTCTTTCTTGGTTATCACAGGAGGGGTTTATAAGTCCGACGTCTAAACCTTGTCTCCCTTTTATTTCCTTCTCTGCAACTTCATTCTTTCTCTATCCTCTCTGCTTCATTCCTTCTCCATCCTCTCTGCAACTTCATTCCTTCTCCATCTTCTTTTCGTTGTTGTTGGCTATTTCCTCGGCGGATCTCTTTCATCTATTCCTCATTATCCAAATCGTCTTCTCGTCTCCGTTGCTTGCGCAACCTCCGGTTCGGTTGTGTTTCGCTTCTCTGCCGATTTTTCCTCATTAGTTTTTATGGCATCTTCACTCCTCAAATGACGGAAAGAAGGTGTGTGAGTTATGTGTTTTCCGATGAAGACGGCGTACCGCTGATTCCTGTTCGTCGTAGAGAGTCCTTCCAAGTATGATTACCGCGCTCTAGATTCTATCTTTCTGATAACCCATCTTCGTTTTCTTGTAGGGGTGACAAGAGGACTGCTAAGGACTTATCGGACTGAGCAATCGTTCAACGGTGAAAGATGAATTCGGTCTTCACGGTGCGATGTCGGGCTCTTGTCGAGGCCGGAGGGTGTTACGAAGAAGGAGGATGTTTTGAGATTTCCTCATTCAGTAGGCGACCATTGTCACTAGGGGCCAGCTAGAGCTCGGGCTGCGTTTCCCTCTATATGATCCTGAGTCGCCGTTCTGTCGAGGCCCTTTCTAAGATCCCGTCCGTCCCCGTGCCTTGGCTCAATGGAATGGTAACACTTTCCGTATCCTGTCCGAGTGGGAGAAGCGTAGTCGAGGCGAGTGCGCTCCTACTACTTGGTCTACCTTCGATCCTTCTCAGGCGAGTGACTATACTCCTGCCAGCTTCGCCGATAATTATCGGAGCGGGACCACTACTAATGGCGATCTCGCCGGGTTTGCTGCCAGCCCTCACCGTCATAAAACTCTTCTGAAGGAGTCGGGAGACTTCTTTTGGATGAAGACCCCGAGGAAAGAGTTCCAACAAACACGCCCGTCATACTAATGACACGGCTTGGGACCGGGTTCCGTTGGCTATTTCCGTCCTCTTTTGAGTGGCAAACTCCCTCCTCCGGCCGAATTTTATCCTTTACGGGTAGTCAATGTTGATCGGGTCGAGTGCATTTCTCTTGTCTCTCTAGTTTGATTGATCGGCTCGGGCGACTTGCGGGGTGATGTTTTGTTTTGGTGTTTTTCACTAAGTCCCAGGGTATTCCTTCTGAGGCTTTCGTTCATCGGAAGAGAGATAGAATTGCCGGAGCCGAGGAGGATACAGGGAAGGTAACAAATATACTTATTATTTTTTATTTAACGTACATGTACGTGCCCCTATTTGTTGCCTTGCATGGATCTGACGTCGGCTCATGCAATGCAAGGCCGAGGGCTGACAAGGGGCTGCTTTGGTGCCTCGGCGAGATGGTGAGGGATCCGGATGATCGACTACCTTTGTCACATTTCTGGGGAGGTCGCCTCGGAAGTCGTCGATGATTAAATGCCCTTTGTAGGTGGGAAGCCCAAGGGAAGGGGTAAAGAACCCTAAGGAGGATGCGTCTTCCCCGGAGAAGATGTGCCCTGGAAGTGGCTGGTGAAGGGATTGTTCTCGCCGATGGCACTGTGTATGTTGTGTCTGAAGGTGATGATGAAGAAGGTCTTTTTGACGATGAGGATGATGCCCTGGGTAATGAGGAGGAATTGGGTCAGACGGAGAAGTCGGGTGGTGGTGGGAACGGTTTGATCGACTGTGATGTGGAGAATGTTGCTTGTCGGGGTCAACCGTCAAGACTTTCCCTACCGTGGTTCCTAATTCCTGTGTAGCGCACCTCCTTTACCGTCTCGGGCCCTATGTGTAACCAAGGTAGTTAATATCGGTTGTCACAGGGCCGATATTACTGAGTTTTTATCGGGTATCGGAAAATATCTATACGGTATCGAAAATATCGGCGATACAATGACGAAACGATATTATCGGTTGTACATGCCGGTACAGACCGATATATCGGTTTTACTTATACACCGATAACATCGGTTTCAGTAAATAAATTTTCTATCAACATGTATCAAGTCTTTACAGACAAGTACAACATCAATTGGAGAAGGTAAAAAGCCATAATATATTTATGATATAAAACCAATGACTATATGGTAGGATATATGATGGAAACCATATTTTGATTGCAAGGGGACGAAAATATAAAAGATAAAAGTGAAGGATAATAAGAAAGATTTACTGCGGCATAATGGGACAACAATCACAAGCGTTAGGCTAATAAACAACCTTGTATTTTTAAAATTTGAGATATGTATATGATTGTTATTATTTCTTACTATAGTTTTATAAATATTTGAAATTCTAGTTCTAAAGATGTATCACCGATAAAAACAAATATAATCTTTTGTATTGGTGTATCGGACCCGGGTGATACGAGACCAATATGCAATATTAACTACCTTGGGGCTAACAAACATTCCTACCAATGCTTGGTTTCGTTGTTGATAGTATAAGCCTCTAATCACCTTTTATTTTGTAAGATTGAAGTAAGTTTACAATAATTATTATTTTCTATTATGGTTATATTATTTTCTACTATGGTTATATCAATATATTTTTTTTGTTTGATAAATAATAAATATTAAAATAATATTAATGGTGTATCGCCTGTAAAAACAGATATTATCTTTTGTATAGGTGTATAGGACCCGACCGATACGATACCGATACACGATATTAACTACCTTGTGTGTAACTCGCTTGGGGCACTTATCTCTCCCGATTTTGCCTCTTTCCGTCCGATGAAGAGAAGGTCAATGCCGTCTCGTTGTATGAAGCCGGTCCTGAAAAGTACCTTTGATCTCCGGTGAGTTAAACTGTTCGGGTGTTGCGTTCTTGTTTTTGTTTAGGGCTGACTATGTTGGTGTTGTTCTTAGGATGTCAACCGCTCGTTGTTGAATGTCGCCATCCAACGCCGGAGGCCGTCGAGAGGGAGGGTCTTCGTCTTGTTGCGGCAGGAGCGCGAACGGTCTCGAGGTTGGAGAAGGAGTTGGCCAAAACCCAAGGTATTCGTTTTACTCGCAACTAATTATGATTGATCTTGTAGTGCCAATATCCTAAGTTTAGTACTCCTGCTTAGCCGAATCTTCTATTGCGGGAGGCCGACGCCCACAAGGTATCGTCTGGTTGAAGAGGGGAAGCGAACATAGAACGAGATCACGTTTCGAACTTACAACAGAGAATAGTTAATAAGGATGCTAAGATTGATCGTCTAGAAACCGATATTGAAGATCTTCAATCCAAACTTTATCGGTACAAGACTTTTGAGTATGTTCCCGAGGAAATTGATAATCTGAGGGCGGACCTAGCTCATTTCCAAGGTATATCGGCCGAGAAAACATTATCGGCCGACAACTTAGAGGATCAATGTGGTCGGCTAAGACTTCAGGTTCGAGATTTGCATGCAGATCGCCTCCAGGATCTTGGGGGAGAGGGACGCCCATTGCCGAGAAGTGTGGCCGAGAATCCCTTGAGAAGCTTAAGGAGTCCGTAAAGGTTTTACGAGGGAGTTGGATTGGGTTCGTGCTCAATTGTCGAGGTTTGCGGGCTGCCCACTCGTCGGAGGGACGAATGGAGGGATCAAGAAGTATTGCCCCACTAATGAGTTTAACGAGCAATGATATCTAGAACTTTCTTCGAAGATATCTTCTCTCGAGTGTAGCTTTGTCTGAGTCCGAGGAGTCCATTAGAGTAATTGCCCCTTTGTTGGAATGTGGTGTGCCTTGTGTAGTGCTTTCGTGTTGTTGTTTCACTGCTGTTGTTGTGTGATGACCGTTCTTGTTGTCTTGGCGGCCCGGCGAAGAAGGCAGCCTCGTTGGAAGAAGAGATCGTCCGTTTAAAGGGGAGGGAGGCTCATTTGCTCGATCGAGGCCCGCTCTCGAAGCGGCATCGGAGCGGCTAGCGCGGGATCTTGCTGCCGAGAAGGCGAAGTTCAGTGATGAGCTCGTCTCGAAGGTCAAAGCGGTGTGAAGGCGTGCTTGATAAGAAGCGGCCGTCTTTGCCGCCAAGAAGGCGATTCGGTTCTACTTCCTCCAAAGTGTGATCATGTTTTTTGCGTGTTTGCGTCGCTATCTTGCCCTTTTTCTCTGGGTTGTAATTCGTTTGAACACCTTTATTTTCTCGTAAACTTTGATTGGGGTGCTGCGTTGCCAGTTTGTTTGCTCTTCTTGCCACTGAAGCCATTATACTACTGATGTTATTATCCTTATTTATGTTGAGTTGCCTGTGTGTGATTTGCTGTCGTAGCCTTGTTATGTATGCCTCACGAATAGATAGGTTAGTCATAAATGCCATTTACGTCGAACACACTCAACAAGGAGGGTCATCGGGCCCGATGCCATGTCTGGACCGAGGCATCTCATCACCGTCTTTCGAGATCTAGTGGAAGGGAAGTGGGTCTTGCCTAGTTTCTATGGGATCGACATCCCAAGAAGTTATCGATTAATCTTCTTGGGCAAGTGATTTCGGCCACTTGCGAGGAGAGCAATGTTGACCGTACTCGACTGTCGAGTACTCATGCCTCGACAATCGGCCACTTTGGTTTCCAACCGCCAGGGCCCCCGAACTACCTCGGCACTTGCACACCGCCGTCGCCCGAGTTCGAATAGTCCGTGTTAGTGTAAGTCGCCGGCACTTGCACAATGCCATCGCCCCGGGTTCGAAAACGACCATTCGGGCGCACTTGTCATATTTCCAACCCCACGCGGCCTTTCACGGAAATAGATGACAAGATATCTTACGATTTCATGGATGGTAGAGCTTTAGTCGTGCGCGTTCCATGGTCGTGGCTCGGGTGTTCGGTCCGCCCGAAGTATCTTGTATGCCCCTTCTCCGACCTTCTCAACTATTGTGTAGGGTCCTCCCCACCGTGGTGCAAGTTTTACCGCCCTTCTTGTCACGCTCATAGCTAGGTAGGTGCTTTAGTACCCGGCTGCCCAGGTTGGAATTCTCTTGGTCGGACCGTTTGTTGTATTCTCGTTGGATCCTTCGTTTGTAATTTTCCATCTTTTGCGGGGCCATCTCTCGTTTCTTCTAGATCGTCAAGTTTAGCCAAGATAAGGTCCGCGAGATGTTTCGCCTCCATGCTTCGGTCCTTGTGGTGGGTATCATCGCCTCCGTAGGCGGGATGGCTTCGGTCCGTATGTTAACATGAAGGGTGACAATCCGAGTTGCCTCCCCCTGCGAGTTGTCCTATATGCCCACAAGGCGTTGTAGAGCTCTTCACACCATTCCCCATATTCCCCGTCAAGTTTCTTCTTCATGTTATCGGTTTGTGATCTCGGCCTGTCCATTGCTTTGGGGGGTATAGGGCGTGGACTTGCTCTTTCGGATGTTGTAAGTGTTGAATAGCGAGTCGATGTTTTTCCTTGCAATTGTTTCCCGGTTGTCGAGAGGCGATTGCTCCGAACCCCAAAGCGGCATATGATGTGTTCCCAGATGAACCCGAAAAACATCCTTATCCCGTATGTGCCTTAGCGGAGCGGCCTCAACCCACTTGGTGAAATAGTCGGTGGCTATAATTAAATACTTCCTTTGTCACGATCCGACATGTAGTGGTCCCTGCGATGTCGATTCCCCATTTAGCGAAGGGCCGGGGACCGACGACGGAGTTTAATGTTACAGTAGCGCATGTATCTTCTTCCCAAATTTCGGCACTCGTGCAACGGTGGTCATATGCTTCGCGTCCTCATTCATGTATGGCCAGAAATATCCCATGGTTTTAGCTCGTGCCGCTAGGCTGCGGCCCGAGTTGTGGTTTCCATGACCCCATAGTGTAATTTGTTAAGGATCATCTGTCCCTCCTCCTTACTCGGGCACTTTAGCAATGGTCCTAGGTATGATTTTACTGCAGATAGGGCGCCATCCCGAAGTTCGTACGCGGCGGCTTTGCTCTTGATCTTGTTGATCTCCGGCCTCCCTTTGGGCAACCTTCCCGTTTGAGTATTCATGGATCGGCTTCTCCAATCATCGGCCCGGTATTGATCTAGTAGTGGTTGCCGCGACTTGTCTTGCCGATATCCACGGTCTCGGGTACTGAAGGCATTAGGACCCTCATGATTCTAATACCCTCAATGCTTGAGTCCGTCAACATGGAAGCGATATATGCCAGGGCATCTGAATGCCGATTGTCTTTTCTGCAGATGTGTCGAAATTTGATGCTTGGTATTTGCACGATGTAGAATTGGGCGAGCTCCCGGTATTTACGCAACAAGGGTCATGTATGGCATATTGCCGTTGATTTGTCGCACAACTAGGTGGGAGTCGCTTGTCGTCGTACCTCTGGATGCCCATCTCCACGATCAAGCGTAGGGCATGTATTCGCTTCGTACTCATGACATTGTTGGTTGCTTTAAATTCAAGCCTAAAGGAGTGGACCATTTTCTTGCCCTTTGGTGTCGTGAAGACCAGTCCTAAACCCGATCCGTCTTTATTGGATGACCCGTCGACGAAGACCTCCCATCGTGTCGGGCTGCAGGTCTCGAGTAAATCGGGTGAGTCATCTCGATCTTCCTCCATTCCGGGAATGTCTTCTACTTCGTCCTCGTCATCGAGGGGGAAGTCTCACCAAAAAAATCGGCCCGCCGCTGCGCTTTCACCGCTGTCCTCATTTCATAAAAGATATCGAATGCTTTATTTGTGCGCTCCATTTAGAGATCCGCCCAGAGCCTAGCTTGCATTGTCAAATCTTGACTCTATGGAGGACTTGGTAAGCACTCGAATCTTGTGAGTTTGAAAATACGTCGGAGCTTACGTGTTGCAAAACACTAACGCTAGTATGAGCTGCTCGATTACAGTGTAGTTCTTTTCATAGGGTTCATGGTCTTGCTTATGAAATATCCGGCTTTTCTTCTGCTCCCTCGTTTTTGACCAACACGGCGGCGATGGCATGACGGGTTGCCCAGAGATACGGTGTTAGTATGTCCTCGGGCTCGGGTCTTTGTAACCTGCGGTAGGCTCGCCATATGTTGCTTGATTTTCTGGAATGCTTCCTCACACTCCTCGGTCCATTTAAACTTCTCTCCCTTTCTTAACGTCCGAAGAAATCCTTGCACTTGTCGGACGATCGAGAGATGAATCGTCCTAGAGCCGCCAAGTTCCGTTCGGTAGTTGCACGTCCTTAAGCTATTACGGGTGATGGGATTTCTACTACGGCTTTGATTTTATCTCTGGATCTGCCTCGTTCCTTTGTCGGTGATTATGTATCCTAGAAACTTGCTCGAGGTGACCCGAGAAGGTGCACTTGGACGGATTCGCCCTCATCTTGTACTTCCTCATGGTCCGGAAGATGTCCTACAGGTCGTCGATGTGAGTATCGGCCACTTTGCTCTTGACCAGCATGTCGTCCACGTATACTTCGATGGTGTCGTGTATTTTATCCTCAAACATGTCCTCCACCGACCTCGATATGTAGCACCCGCATTTCTCGGCCGAATGGCATTTTGGTGTAGCAACCACGGTCCTCTTGGCGTGAAAAAGATGTATGCTCACGATCTTCGGGGGCCGGGGGATTTGGTTATATCCCGAGTATCCCGAGTCCATGAGTGTTATCGCCTAATACCCAGACAATGGATTCCACTAGGCTGGTCGATCTTTGGGGAGAGGGAAGGCTGTCCTTTGGGCATGCCTTGTTCAAATCGCTATAGTCGCCGCAAAACTCGGACGCCCCCATTCCTTTTGGGGACTATCACCATATTAGATATCCATTGCGGATATTGGTCCTTTCGGATGATTCTGCCGCGTACGGTTTCTTGATTTCGGCCTCCCTGCTAGGTTGTATCTCGGGTGCGATTCTTCTCATCTTTTGTCGATCGGTTTGAACTTGGGGTCTATCAAGCGAGATGGTGTGAGCAAACTTACAGGTCGATTCCTTCCATGTCGTGCATTTGCCAGCGAATACATCCATGTGCTCCTTGAGGAGAGTTATCAATCTTTGGGGCTGTTCGTTCGTTAGCGTGACCCTATTCTCACTAACCTCGGCTCTTCCTCGGTGCCCAGTTGACTTGTAGGGTTGGTTCTAGGGCCGAAAAGTTTTGCTTTGGCTCGCCGACAGTTCTTGGCTCCTGTGGTTGCTACAAGATTTCTGTCTACTTTGCTTTAGCCGTAGGTGGCGATGGCTATGACATTGCCTTTTCCAATTCCTCTCCCGCCTCCATTTCTTTTGACTTCTTCTTTTCTTGACGTTTCCTTGACCGCCTCTCCTCCATTGCTTGGATGTCTATTTGCACGCACCCTTGTGCTTTGGGGATCGCCTAGTACCTCTACCACTCCTCGGTAAGACGGGAACCGTAATTTCGATGATAAGCCGAGGCGACCCCTTTAATCCCCGCGAGCCGTTGGCCGACCCAATTGCTTCGTATGGTGACACGACATCGACCACGCAAAAAGTGGTGAGTGTGTCAAGGAACCCCTCCCCGTCCGAGACTCGGAGGGTGACTTCTCCCTTTGAGTCTTTATTCTTGTGCCGTTAAAGCGTAGATTGATAAGTGGACGGGACCGGATATCATCGGACAACTCCATCCTTTTGAAAGTGTCGTAGAAACGTGATTGACCGAGCTGCCGCTGTCCATTAGTATCTGCGGACTCCCGTTTCCTCGATCGGTAGGGTTATTACTAGGGGATCCCCGTGCGCTTGGCCGTTCGATGGGACGTCTTTGCCGAGAAGGTTATCGGGTGCATCATCCATGGTTCCATGGGCGGGGTCTTGGCCACACCGAGGATTTCTTTGCGGATCGGTCCCTCTTATGGATTCTTGAGGTGATGCCCGTTCCAGTCGTACCCACGAGTTCTTTGAGTGTGATATAGTGTTACGGGGAACCGGGTGTCGCGATTAATTCTTATCCGGTGCCTTTGGGACATCTAGTTCGGCATGTGTCGGCGATGTCTTGACGAAGTGCCGTAGGTACCCATCGCGGATCGGAGTCTTTGGACGATGTCTTTCACTTCTCTACAATCATTGGTTGAATGGCCGCGGGCCGATGATAATGGCGTAACTCCGGGTGGTTCCTTGTCCCGTCGGGTTGGATTCCCAGAGTCTTGGGATAACGGATGTCATTCCTCTTTTCACCTCCTTGAACACTTCTTCCAATGGTGCATTGAGCGGAGTATATGATCGTGGCTCGTGGCGAGGCTTCTTTCCCTTCTCGACCCAAACTTTCTTGTTTTCACCTGGGGCTAGACAAGGCCTTTTCTCGGATCGTTTCGTGGCTTCTCGTGGGGTGGCCTCTTCTGCGGTGCTCGCCTCTTGTATTCCCCTATCTTGCGCTCCTTCTGAATCTCCTCCAAGGCGATGTAGTGCTCTTGCATCTTCGGATCTCCCTTAGTGTCTTAGGCTTCTCAGTGTACATTGCCACCCGGATGGGATCAGACTTTCTTAGCGAGTTCTCGGCCGAATATCTGTTGGTCGACCGGTGCTTTCCACATATCAGTGCATAACTTCCTCCATCGTCCCCGTTAAGGAACGCGGCGGCTCCCTGAGTCTTCGTGCCGGGGTAAATAACTTGTCGACTACGGGCGAGCTATCTTTGTTATGCATGTACGTCTCGAGAAGGTTTCCACCAAAACCGCATAGCTCCCAGGAGTTTATCGGGCGGGTGTAGAACCAACTCTTCGCTTCTCCCTCAAAGCGGGGAAGAATTTGCACATGACCACATCGTGATTCTTCCCTTTGTAGCAAGGACATGCCGTACATCTTGATGTGTTCTCTGCGTCGCTTTGTGCCGTCGAACCTAGATGGGAAGATTGGCGCGTACATTTTGGTGGAAATGGTGTCGGTCGATTCCACCAGTAAACGGCGTCTTACGGGCTTCATTGATTACTTCGCTAACTTATCATCCTCGCTGTCTCCAGTCGGTTTCTTAACCATCCGCTCGAGCGATCGATCTTTTGTTTGGTGGACCGCGTCCCGTACTCTCGTTGGTTGCTTCCTCATCGTAGAAGAATCCTCGGATGGCCCATACCCTTCCCTTGGCCGATTAGGGTCGGGTACTCGTCCTCGGCTTGGTGAGGGGGTGGGGCGTCCCTTGGTGGAGTGTGGTTGCTAGAGGCGCCTCGGCTTGATGATCCTCTCGACCCAGCTCTCTGTGCGGAGGCTGGTAGTTCTCGTATTCTAGCGCCGAGTTTCTCCTCTGCGGTTCTCTCATTGGGTCCTCCTGTCTTCTTTGGCTTTCCGGTATGGCGAGTAACATCGGGTCGGTGCTCTCGTGACTAGAGTGACCATTCACTTGGTGTCCCGTTGTGTTAGGGGGTGCGGTTGGGGGTCTCGCGGTGAGAGCGGCAGGGGACGATCGGTGCCGGGTGGGTGATCGATCGCTCTTTCTTAGAAGCGTGGGGCGGTTGGCCGATTCTGGGGTGACGTCCGATTAGGGTTCCCCCCTTTCCAAGTGTACTTGCCTAAGCCTCTCGGCTTCTCGTTCTAAATCTCCTTGGTGCTCTGTCGGTTGTCTTTCTCTCCTTCGTTCCTCGCGTATCGTTTGAACTTCCTCCTCCTCCTCGGTATCCGATGCAGTTCTCCCGTCTTCCATGCTGCCCTCATTCCTCAGCCCCATCGGCTCGGGTTAATCCTCAACATCCGGGTGGGGAAATCGTCATCTCGGCCCGAGATCGACCTCCTCGTCGGCCGTAGTCATGCCTTTGATCAACGCACGAGTCTCGCCCTGGTTGTTGGTCGGCGATCTCCCGTCTTGGGAATCAAGTGAGTCCCTCTTGCCCGCTAGATCCGCCGGTGACCCGGTTCCTCGAGGATCTGCTCGTCGCAGGTACTTGCCATTGCCTTTGATATCGTCCTCGTTCACTCGGCTCGCTGCTCCCGTTCGTACCTCGTCGGCAAAAGTAGGCAAGAGACTTTCTTCAATGCTTTCGAAAAGGTTAAGGATGGAGTACACGGTTCGGTGCCGAAAAAGGTTTTTTTAGTACGCTTCCATTTACGCTAGCGTGTCGGTCTCGTTGATCAAGTTGTTTTTGCCGTGAGGACAATTTTTGAAAAGTTTGTCTTGACACATCGCTTTCGGTACTTTCCCATGCATTAATCATTATTTGTCCTAACATTCCTAGCGCCGGAAGTCATTAATCATTCGTGCGTTGAATCGGAAGATTTCTTTCATGGCGGTGATAGGTGGTAACGACGACCCTTAACAACCGTCGTCTTGATGGCGCAAGATTCCCTCGATTTTCCAGCGATCTTTGTGAGGCTCTTAGCGTAGGATTATGGTGAGACTCGGGCTGTTCACTATAATCCGCTACCATGGTTTCAAGAACTGACTCAATGATTAAGAGCTAGCCGTTTCCACCATTATCGTGCTTCGTTTATCTTGCTAAAATGAAGACGGGTGTGAAATGGAGATAGATGTGACAATATCTCTCCCTAGAAGATAGTCCTAGCAACCTTCTGCGTTGCGCTTGTTAGAGTCTTTCGTTTAGCATCAACTATCCTCACTAGATGTCGATAGGAGGCGTTGAATCTCTCTTATAACGGAGTTTGAAGCCACGGATCACGGTCGGCGAGATGGGATCCCCTTCTAGCTTCTACCAACATCGAAAGATGCTATTTAGGAGCTCATGGGTCATCAGATAACTCTCCAAGGCGTCTTAAGCAAAAGCCCATCTTGACGGAGAGCGGTCTCGACGACTTTGCTTAAAGCGGAAAACTTGTTTTGCTTGGAAAATGGAGACTATTAGTTAGAACACAAAACGAACTTATATCAACTCGACAAGATGTTGCTAAGAAAACGAAGATAACAAACAAGAACACAAAGCTAACTTTTATCGACTCGACAAGATGTTGCTAAAAAAACGAAGATAACAGACAAGAACACAAAGCTAACTTTTATCGACTCGACAAGATGTTGCTAAGAAAACGAAGATAACAAGCAAGAACACAAAGCTAACTTTTATCGACTCGGCAAGATATTGCTAAGAAAACGAAGATAACATACCAAAAGAGTTTCTCTCTTAGCACCAACCAGCACACAAGGTGGCTTAGGAGCTTGGATTTTCCTCTTTTGGTGTCCGATTTCAAGGTATCCAGAGATGTTATACGATCCCCTTAGTGGCGCCAGAATGTAGATGTGGAAAATCCTACTTCTACATCAGAAGGTAATTAAGCATGCACGCAAAGAAGCAAAACAAACAAGGAAAGTAGGAGAACACGAGATATACGTGGTTTGGTATGATTACCTACGTCCACGGGGTTAAAGGATGATCTTATTACTTGATTCAAGGTTACAAGACGGGTGTTTCTCTCAATGCTTTGAGTATGCTCTCTTTCCTCACTTCTCATGAGTCTCTACCTCTCTACATGGTCTCTATTTATAGTTACAAGTGATGATACATCGAAAGATTACTACGGTGTTAGGCTGGCGTAGCTTCCTCGATGTTCCTCTCGGGTGATCGGTCGATACCTCGACCGATGTTCTTATTTGTTCGGGTCGGGATGTCAAGCCGGCGATGTCTTCTTTTGCTATCTCGTCGCTCGATGTCGCTCTCTTGGTGGGGATGATCGATGTCGCCTTTGGATCCTTGGCAGTCTTCCTTGGTAGGAGCTCTTCTTATCTCTTTACCAACTCTCACGGGCGTATTTATTGCTCCAGCAACCGATGACCATCGCATCATAACTTTTCTTCTCAAGCCATGTCTCGCTCCTCTTTTCTTGCGCCCCTGATTCGGAGAAGTGATCCGTTACTCTAAATGCATACTTTCTCCCAGGTACACCATGGCTTAGGATTATTCCACTGTCCCTATGGATTATTTACACCTCTAATTATGATAAGGTTTTTCATTCTCAATGGAAAAGTTGGTGCTAATTTTAGTCGACGCTGGAGGCACACTGTTGCACTTGCTAACTCATTCTTGTAACTAATTAAGCAACACTTACGTCAATATAGGGAAAAAATCTAGTAAGGAGCACAAATCCAGAGACAACAAAGTAAAATCCGAGCATTTTAAGTTCCCGGGTATAGACTACTATCAAGCATCAACGGTGAAATAAAGACCTTCCAACATTAGAATGAATGCCAACAACTCTGGTGACTTATCAATAAAATAACATTGTTAGCGCAAGACTACAGTAGGTAATGGGATCCGAGAGAAGAGCATTCTCCTTTTTTTTCTCCCCAAACCAAGTAATAAAGGAGTTCAATGAAAATTAAATTGTAGTACTACTGGTATTAAAGACGACCACCACCAACTGCTTGTACTACCCAACATCCCACTTGTGTCACTAGTGAGGACTCAACTTTGAGAAGCCATCAGCTCTTAATAAAATTAAATAAATTAATATTATTTATTAATAAAATTTTTGGCTGGCAACTAAAATTTTAATTTTAGAACCTAATTATTGGTACCCCTTGAGGATTGGTACACCCCAAGCTAATTGGTACCACTTTTATCAACTTTGTTTTTGGTTTTCTTTTCCTTCTTCGGGTGATATCAGTGTGATTTCTCTAAATATAATTAGTGATTATGACCGATGATTTTGATGTTTCAACGAATGGTCCCAATTCCAAATTGTGCCACCAAAGATCAACATAATCTAGCATTGTTCAAGAATGTTGTTCTCATTGTTCAACTTGTCATCCAGGTTTTCATCAGATTTTATTATTATTTTGAAAATCTATAATTTTTCCCCTAAAATGTTGCGGCAATCTTTTGCAATATTGGGATGGCAACATTGGCAAGAAGGCGTTTTTCAATGCTTTTGTTAACTAATGTTTCACAAAGAAAATTACATTCAGCTGTCTGATAGAACTCTCAGCCAAAGATGAGAAAAAAGGCGAAATGGACGAAGCAATTTAAACTCCTACATATCAACTTTTCTTTTATACGAAAGAAGCACAATCAACATTTTTTTTTTTTCTGATTGGAAGCACAATCAACATAGGAAGAAAAAACTTCAAAATATCCAGAAGTGTAGAAACCAGTGAGTTAATGGGTAGATTAGAAACTCATATTAGGACTTTGCAAGTGCTGCTTCTATCTTCATTTTCAGTTCATCTTTATCTTCTTCGTCAACCTATACGAAAAATAAAAGTAAAAAAAAGGCGTAATGTTACTTTAAAAATTGTCACATCAAACATTAGAAATGGAGTTTAATGAAAAGATTGTGCACCTCAACATAGACTGTCTTCCATAGTCTCCCGGAAACTGCACAAATGTTGGCGGTGATAATTTTAAGCTTCAAAGACTCAAAAACGCCACAAAGTCTCACCACTGTATCTGGTTTCTTATCACATGTTAAGGTCACAGCCATTGTCTTCTCACTCACATCAAAATCCTAAGCTGCAAAATCAAAAATACAATAATCACATTAATCATAATAACTTTAGTTGTGTTCAAGATCAAAATTTGTTCAAGAACTTACTTCCAGAGAGTCAATAGATGATGTTTGTGATCCGCTAGAATCTTCTTGGGCATGATCGATCTTTTTCTTCTCTGTTTCGGATAAATTCATACGTTTTGATTTCTTCAATTTTCTGAATTCAAGTTCGGTTATTTCGGATCGCAAAGCTCGTTCTTGTTCGTGTAATTCTTGAATGTACTCGATTGCATCCTTAATTATTGACGCCTTATCCATCTGATAATAACCAAATCACACAAAATTCTTAGTTTAGGCCATTTGATGGTGTGTGATTGTTTTTATGCAAGAATTGAGTAATTTGTTCGGTTAGTTAGTGTGAAATTAGTTGGTTTACCTTGCTAATCTTAGGAACTAGAGTTCTTAGTGCATGTAATCTTTCATTGAGTTTCTTCCTCGATTTCTCTCCGAAACAATGTGTTTTGTAGTCACCGGAGGAGACGACACCGCTCCGTCGAACAAACTGGAATCGCAGTTGCTAGAAATGGGTACTTCATCAAATCCCAAACTGCAATACAAACAAATCAAATGTAGCATATAGCTTAATTAGTACGGGTTAATAAGTAGTACTAGAAGTTGATGAAAAAAGATCACCTATCAAGTTCAAGTTCTTCATTTTCCAAGAACATGGTTTCCCAGTAGAGCTTATAATCATCTTCATCATTGATGAGCTCCATTTCGTTTGTTGATATATTGAACCTTCCCCTCCTCCCCTTACTTTAATGATATGAGCAGATTATGTGAGATTTTTGTTTTGCAAGTGAGGAGTGATGACTAATAGACCCAAAATCAGTGGACAAGAAACTTCTAGACAGAGAAGGATCACGTGAAACTAGAGAAGAAACCAGAATATATACCTATTCAAGTATCAGCTTTAACAAGCCTTTTTGTGTGTGACAAGGCAGAAAGTCATTTTTATGTCAGGTCATCCTTTTATTATGTGTGGTCAGGCCATAAGACTGTCCCAATCTCACCATGCAGAGAGCAAGAAGAGCAGCATGCCGGTGAATCATTCATGACCCACTAAGTTATGGGGATCAAGTATTTTCTGTTGCATATTTACAATCAAGGACGATGGACCACCATTAAAAAAAAGGAGGAAAAAAAAAGATCGTCATGGACCCATGATGACTAAGCTGTGTTTTGTTCAAGGATTTTATGCCATATATTTCTTAAGCAAAGCTCGGGAATATTACCTAAAATATTTTAGGCAGGGACGGACCCAGGAATTATCATATGGTAGGGTTGGAATATCACAAGTTATCAATACGGCTGAAGGCCGAGGCAAATTTTTTGAAACGGGTTACACAAGCAGGTGGTTTCGAAATTTGCCTATAAAATACTTAGATATATGGACAAGTATAAGATTAAAATCCACCAATTTTAACTACAAAATTGATTGGAGTATTGTAATATAGAAGACAAAGAAACGAGAGACACAAAATCTGAGAGGAAGGAGAGAGAAATCTTATTCATGTGTATTATAGACAAAACATTAGAGCCTCTATTTATAGGGCTAGACACAAAGACATCCATTAATAAACGAGATTCACCCTTGATATTCTTAACATAATTACACGTTTATAACACTCCCCCTGATGACATTGTGTCTAAGCTAATTGCCTCGTTAAAACCTTGTCAGGAAATTCCAAAAGGATAAAACCTGATCAAAGGGAAAAGAGTACAATTGAGAAAACTTGGAAAAAAATTGGACACGCAAATGTTGCCTCATTAAAACCTCGACAAGGAAAACCCGAGTGGGAAAAACCTTGATGAAGGAAAAAGAGTACAACATGATGGTCATAAAATACCTTTATTTGATACTCCCCACGATAAGTACTTGGTTAAATCTTGGCTTGCAAATATACGAGTCGGGCTAATTTCGATAAACGAATTTCTTGAATCTTTGGAGAAATGATGCTTTCGTGAAATTTTCCAATTGATGAAGTCTTCTTTTGTGTTAGTCTTCTAATGGTAGTGTTCTCGAGTCTTCACGCTTCTTTAAATATATTCGGTACTTGTGTCTTGGATTGCTAGCTTCTCGGAGATGATTTGCGTAGTAGTTGATGTATCTTGACAAAGTGCCAATACGCATTGGACAAGATCATAGGTGTACAAAATTTGTAGTCATACTTTATATGGATTAGAATGATATCCAAATTCATAGGAGATAGTTATGTTGATGTGGTCTAACAAAATGACCTAGTTAATGGTGGGAATCCACCAAATAACCAAAATCCATACAACTCCCCCTTGGATGACCACCATGTTGAATAAATTTGCCTCAGTAAAAACTTACCAGTAAAACCCAGTGGGAAAAATTTGGACAAAGGAAAAAGATCACAATAATCAACATTTTTGAAAGAATATTAAACATCAATGAGATGTTGCCTCATTAAAACCTTGTCAGGAAAACCACATGGGACAAAACCTGAAACAAAGGAAAAATAGTACAACTTTTTGACGTAAATATGGATGCTAATTAACTCAACTATATGAGTGGTACAGAAATCAAGCACCAAATCATAACTATATTATAGACAAGGTTTAAGCAAGCATAATATTTTAGCTATGAGATTTAAGAAAATTAATATTTATGCTACTAAAAGCGTGGATTTTTTTGTTTTTAAGGACTCCTCAAGAGACATATAATGTTGACATCATCCAACTAATTAATCCCGGATTTTTTGGTTTTGTACCAAATTTTTAAAAACACATAAGGATTGTTAAAACCTAACACAATCGAGTCGTGAGTGGCTATCTGGATATAATTTGAATCCTATAAGGATTGCAAATTTGAATATGTTCCCAATCACAATTCTTATGTAAATGCAATATGAGTCCTTCAAGGACTACCACGCAAAATGCACCATACATGGAGAACAAAACATTATCGAATCAATCCTAGGGTTTGAACAAAAAATAAAACCCATGTCGTTTTAGAACGATCAAATTTCCCGTACAACGCATTATGATTGAAGACCGGCCAAAAGAACTAATCGGCAGCAATTTTAAGGTGTTAAGTCTTGGATCCAAAATTGCATCAATCGAGAAATTAATCCAACTTAAGTTGGATTACATGCCAATCACATATGTCGATATTCCTCTGCAGAGGGATTTACAACCACCATCATTTATTTCAGTAGCTACCATAAATGAATATTCGACAATCATTTTAGCTTATCATGATCCCACACAATTCTCAAGTGTATGCATATCTTGAAAAATTCACAGAATTACTGGTACCAGCACACAATAATCAACTAGAAGAATGTGGATCTTGTTTTGATTGACTCAATTGGAGCACTATCTGTAGCCTCTTCTAAAACGCTACTTGTTACTATATGTGATTGGATTTGCCTTTCAACAGGCAAACACTTAAATAAAAGCAAAATGAGATATTTCACACCAATCATATAATGACAGCCTTTACCAATTTGATCTTGATGGGAGAGAAACTGATATAACATCTAAGTTAATTAACACAATCTTTTGATAGTGTATAGTCTCCCCATGATTATGGCGGAAATATTTTAATCTCATATACGAAAACAAGTTTCGTAAGTATTATCCAATTAATTCAAGGACATATACTTATGATAATTTCTGGATATTAACAATACCAGTCGGACTGTAGATAATGACTTTAATAGCCATAAGCAATTGTCCTAAAAATTAAATAAAAATTGTAGTCTTTACAAATTTGACATCAATTGTGAAATTTATTGGTTATATACAACTAAAAGCACATAATATATGCAAACAAATCTCCAATGAATTATAGGCACGAAGATATTCACTCATCTAAGAATGAAAATATAAACACTTTATTTCATCAAAAAATTAATTTGAAGATCAATATAGTCGCTATAAGGACTAATGATTTAGGCTAACAATCCGGGTGCGCACCCTTTGATCTTTAGTGTCCAATTCCAACTACAAGTGGAACTATTTAAAATTTTGGAGAATAATGCAAGGAAGAAAAATAAAAGTTGCTAAATATCCCACAGGAATGTAGCAATTCTTCACTTTGTTGATGTTTGCAGTTGTGAATAGCATAATAATGAAACCCCACCATTGGTTTATAAATGGTTTCATGTATGGAATGGAAATCCATGGTTTATAATTGCCGAAAGGCATATTAGTTTGGTGGTCAAAACTCAATTTAACCAATCATTCCAGAATCGATTAAAACAATGTTGGTAAAAATATAGAAAATATGCCAACTTATTTTCTCTTATCTCTATCGAAATCGATGGAGAAATTAACACCAATCGGTTTCTACGATTTACCAATCATATCGACAAAAGAAAAGAAAATAATCTTTCTAGTTATCGCATAAAGAAAATCCGCCTCGTGGTTGGCAGACGGTTTCTTGTAAAGAAATAGAAACCATATGGATAAATCACATGATCCTTGTCGAGAGGACAAAGATACCAAATTTAATTGGTTGTAGGTTTTTCAACCATGCACGTGATTAGTTAAGAAAGGTAATCGAGCCACTTAATAACACCAATTTTGGTGATTATAGTTTCACTAAAGAAATAGGAACTATAAACCATTTTTTCAATGGATTTTCTTTTTGCACTCTCTCTATAAAAAGGACTAGAGAGAAAAGGAAATCAAACTTTCAAAAATTGATCACCCCTAAATAGATAACTTGACCAAGCATATAAACTAAAAGAAAATATATAAAACCACAACTCGATTCTTGTTAAAAAAAATAGACAGAAAGATACTAAACAAAAATACCAATAGCAGATTGGATACAACGCCATGAATCAGCCCAAGTATTGGTGCCAACTCATGTTTTTCTCCACTTGTTTAATCATGTTTGATTTAACCTCTTAAGTATTAGTACCTCCATGGTGGATTCTTTGGGATTTGACAATATCACCATGATATTTATACCAAACCAAGGTGAGCACATGCAAAGAAACAAATAAAGAAGAGATTAATTAGTACACAGTTCCAAAGCGACAAATCATAAATAATCAATCACTATGATTTGCGAAACTAAAGTTAGGTTAAACCCCGTGTAAAAATAAAAATAAGAATAAAGGAAATAGTATAAGATATCACCGATTTCACTTTTGTTTTCGTTTTGAAAATAGCCGCATAGCTCGGTGTAGGGCGTGCGGATAACGTATTGTAATATAGAAGACAAAGAATGAGAGACACAAAATACGAGAGGAAGAAGGAGAGAGAAATCTTATTCACATGTGTATTATAGACAAACATTAGAGCCTCTATTTATAGGTCTAGACACAAGGGCATCCCATTAATAAAAAACGAGATTCACCCTAGATATTCTTAACATAATTACACGTTTATAACATGGAGAAACTAATTTATGGTTTATAAAAGAAAAATAGGAAAATAAATGGATGTGACAAAGAAAATTCTATGTTTCAAACAAGATCTTGGGAGAAAAACTAATTGTGTTACAACTATAAGGATTAATCATAAAGAAATGAGGGCTAATTACTAATAGGGGGGAGGGCTAATTACTAATTATGAACAAATTACTAGCACAAAATTTTTATCAAGCTAAAACAAGGGACGGGCTATAGCCCGGTTAGCCTTGCTAGGCCCGTCCCTGATTTTAGGTGTAGGTGAATTCAGTGAAAATGATGTGCGTTCGTGACTTAGTCAAACCCGATGAGTTGTCTGCTTCCGTTAAGGATTACCCTCCTAGTTAAGTTAAGTACTAATAATTCACATCAAAAATGAATCCAACATGGGCGCATAAGCCCCGGATAAACATCCACTTGGAGTCATGGCCTAGCATTAAGGGAAGAAGATTAGAAGTAGAGTACTGCCATTTGCAATTGTCTGGGCTCTCTGGACTGGAGATTCAAGGGGAATAATAATTAGCAGATTAATGAATAGAATTGGTGTTGTTATCATTGCTGTAGGATATTTGATAATCAATGGTTATATTGGTGCTAATTTTATTCGACTACGCTAGAGGCACATTGTTGCGCTTGCTAACTCATTCTTTTAACTAATTAATTAAGAAACACTTACAACATCAAGATCAAGAAAAAAATCTAGAGCATCTCCAATGGTAACTTGATGTGCATCCTATGTCTGGTCTTTTTATGAATGTGAGATAAAATTTCTCTAATTTAAGGATGTGGAAAACAATCCATCTCCAACCATAAACTGTATATATTTTTTGAAAACATTTTAAACCATTGATTTAAAATCTAAATATTTAATTTCTTAATTAATGACCTTTGATTTTGATGATTAGGATGTTTACATCCTACAAGGAAACCTCTAAAACCGAGGAGGATGGAGTAGAGGATTTCTAAATAACTACTAATGTGACTCAATAATGTTGTAGTAAAAAGGTTCGTTGAGACTTGTGAAAGCAAAA